>JAGDYQ010000025.1:8139948-8739948 GCA_021962125.1 Bulinus truncatus | reverse complement strand
CAAAAGACACTTGTATAAATGTATATACATAGACTGTAATTAAAAGTCACATGTATAAATGTATCTACATTGTCTGTACATCAAAAGACATTTGTGTAAATTTATCTACATTGTCTGTAATTAAAAGACACTTGTATACATGTCTCTATATTGACTGTAATTAAGAGTCACTTGTATAAATGTGTCTACATTGACTGTAATCAAAAGACACTTGTATAAATGTATCTACATTGTCTGTACATCAAAAGTCACTTGTATAAATGTATCTACATTGTCTGTACATCAAAAGACACTTGTATAAATTTATCTACATTATCTGTACATCAAAAGACACTGTTATAGATGTATCGACATTGACTGTTATCAAAAGACACTTGTATAAATGTATGTACGTTGTCTGTACATCAAAAGACATTTGTATAAATGTATCTACATTGTCTGTACATCAAAAGACACTTGTATAAATGTATCTGCATTGTCTGTAATTAAAAGACACTTGCATAAATGTGTCTACATTAACTGTAATCAAAAGAAACTTGTATAAATGTATCTACATTGTCTGTACATCAAAAGACACTTGTATAAATGTATCTACATTGTCTGTACATCAAAAGACACTTGTATAAATGTATCTACATTGTCTGTAATCAAAAGACACTTGTATAATTGTATCTACCTTGTCTGTACATACAAAGACACTTGTATAAATGTATCTACATTGACTGTAATCAAAAGACACTTGTATAAATGTATCTACATTGTCTGTACATCAAAAGACATTTGTATAAATGTATCTACATTGTCTCTAATCAAAAGACACTTGTAAAAATGTATCTACATTGTCTGTACATCAAAAGACACTTGTATAAATGTATCTACATTGTCTGTACATCAAAAGACACTTGTATAAATGTATCTACATTGTCTGTACATTAAAAGACACTTGTATAAATGTATCTACATTGTCTGTACATCAAAAGACACTTGTATATATGTATCTACATTGACTGTAATCAAAATACACTTGTATAAATGTATCTACATTGACTGTAATCAAAAGACACTTGTATAAATGTATCTACATTGTCTGTACATCAAAAGACATTTGTATAAATGTATCTACATTGTCTGTAATCAAAAGACACTTGTAAAAATGTATCTACATTGTCTGTACATCAAAAGACACTTGTATAAATGTATCTACATTGTCTGTACATCAAAAGACACTTGTATAAATGTATCTACATTGTCTGTACATTAAAAGACACTTGTATAAATGTATCTACATTGTCTGTACATCAAAAGACACTTGTATATATGTATCTACATTGACTGTAATCAAAATACACTTGTATAAATGTATCTACATTGTCTGTACATCAAAAGTCACTTGTATAAATGTATCTACATTGTCTGTACATCAAAAGACACTTGTATAAATAAATCTACATTATCTGTACAACAAAAGAAACTTGTATAGATGTATCGACATTGACTGTAAACAAAAGACACTTGTATAAATGTATCTACATTACTGTAATCAAAAGACATTTGTAAAAATGTATCTACATTGTCTGTACATCAAAAGACACTTGTATAAATGTATCTACATTGTCTGTAATTAAAAGACACTTGCATAAATGTGTCTACATTAACTGTAATCAAAAGAAACTTGTATAAATGTATCTACATTGTCTGTACATCAAAAGACACTTGTATAAATATATCTACATTGTCTGTACATCAAAAGACACTTGTATAAATGTATCTACATTGTCTGTAATCAAAAGACACTTGTATAATTGTATCTACCTTGTCTGTACATCAAAAGACACTTGTATAAATGTATCTACATTGACTGTAATCAAATTACACTTGTATAAATATATCTACATTATCTGTACATCAAAAGACACTTGTATAGATGTATCGACATTGACTGTAAACAAAAGACACTTGTATAAATGTATCTACATTGACTGTAATCAAATTACACTTGTATACATGTGTCTACATTGACTGTAATCAAAAGACACTTGTATAAATGTATCTACATTGACTGTAATCAAAAGACACTTGTATAAATGTATCTACATTGTCTGTACATCAAAAGACATTTGTATAAATGTATCTACATTGTCTGTAATCAAAAGACACTTGTATAAATGTATCTACATTGTCTGTACATCAAAAGACACTTGTATAAATGTATCTACATTGTCTGTACATCAAAAGACACTTGTATAAATGTATCTACCTTGTCTGTACATTAAAAGACACTTGTATAAATGTATCTACATTGTCTGTACATCAAAAGACACTTGTATATATGTATCTTGATTGACTGTAATCAAAATACACTTGTATAAATGTATCTACATTGTCTGTACATCAAAAGTCACTTGTATAAATGTATCTACATTGTCTGTACATCAAAAGACACTTGTATAAATATATCTACATTATCTGTACAAAAAAAGAAACTTGTATAGATGTATCGACATTGACTGTAAACAAAAGACACTTGTATAAATGTATCTACATTGACTGTAATCAAAAGACATTTGTATAAATGTATCTACATTGTCTGTACATCAAAAGACACTTGTAAAAATGTATCTACATTGTCTGTACATCAAAAGACACTTGTATAAATGTGTCTACATTAACTGTAATCAAAAGAAACTTGTATAAATGTATCTACATTGTCTGTACATCAAAAGACATTTGTATAAATGTATCTACATTGTCTGTAATCAAAAGACACTTGTATAATTGTATCTACATTGTCTGTACATCAAAAGACACTTGTATAAATGTATCTGCATTGTCTGTACATCAAAAGATATTTGTATAAATGTATCTACATTGTCTGTAATCAAAAGACACTTGTATAAATGTGTCTACATTGACTGTAATCAAAAGACACTTGTATAAATGTATCTACATTGTCTGTACATAAAAAGACACTTGTATAAATGTATCTACATTGACTGTAATCAAAAGTCACTTGTATAAATGTATCTACATTGACTGTAATCAAAAGACACTTGTATAACTGTATCTACATTGTCTGTACATCAAAAGTCACTTGTATAAATGTATCTACATTGTCTGTACATAAAAAGACACTTGTATAAATTTATCTACATTATCTGTACATCAAAAGACACTTGTATAGATGTATCGACATTGACTGTTAACAAAAGACACTTGTATAAATGTATGTACATTGTCTGTACATCAAAAGACATTTGTATAAATGTATCTACATTGTCTGTACATCAAAAGACACTTGTATAAATGTATCTACATTGTCTGTAATTAAAAGACACTTGTATAAATGTGTCTACATTAACTGTAATCAAAAGAAACTTGTATAAATGTATCTACATTTTCTGTACATAAAAAGACACTTGTATAAATGTATCTACATTGACTGTAATCAAAAGTCACTTGTATAAATGTATCTACATTGACTGTAATCAAAAGACACTTGTATAGCTGTATCTACATTGTCTGTACATCAAAAGTCACTTGTATAAATGTATCTACATTGTCTGTACATCAAAAGACACTTGTATAAATTTATCTACATTATCTGTACATCAAAAGACACTTGTATAGATGTATCGACATTGACTGTTATCAAAAGACACTTGTATAAATGTATGTACATTGTCTGTACATCAAAAGACATTTGTATAAATGTATCTACATTGTCTGTACATCAAAAGTCACTTGTATAAATGTATCTACATTTTCTGTACATCAAAAGACACGTGTATAAATGTATCTACATTGTCTGCACATCTAAAGACACTTGTATAAATGTATCTACATTAACTGTAATCAAAATACACTTGTATAAATGTATCTACATTGTCTGTACATCAAAAGACACTTGTATAAATGTATCTACATTGTCTGTAATCAAAAGACACTTGTATAATTGTATCTACATTGTCTGTACATCAAAAGACACTTGTATAAATGTATCTACATTGACTGTAATCAAATTACACTTGTATAACTGTATCTACATTGTCTGTACATCAAAAGTCACTTGTATAAATGTATCTACATTGTCTGTACATCAAAAGACACTTGTATAAATATATCTACATTATCCGTACATCAAAAGACACTTGTATAAATGTATCTACATTGACTATAATCAAAAGTCACTTGTATAAATGTATCTACATTGTCTGTACACCAAAAGACACTTGTATAAATATATCTTCATTATCTGTTCATTAAAAGACACTTGTATAAATGTATCTACATTGTCTGTAATCAAAAGACACTTGTATAAATGTGTCTACATTAACTGTAATCAAAAAAAACTTGTATAAATGTATCTACATTGTCTGTACATAAAAAGACACTTGTATAAATGTATCTACATTGACTGTAATCAAAAGTCACTTGTATAAATGTATCTACATTGACTGTAATCAAAATACACTTGTATAACTGTATCTACATTGTCTGTACATCAAAAGTCACTTGTATAAATGTATCTACATTGTCTGTACATCAAAAGACACTTGTATAAATTTATCTACATTATCTACACATCAAAAGACACTTATATAAATGTATCTACATTGACTGTAATCAAAATACACTTGTATAAATGTATCTACATTGTCTGTACATCAAAAGACACTTGTATAAATGTATCTACATTGTCTGTAATCAAAAGACACTTGTATAATTGTATCTACATTGTCTGTACATCAAAAGTCACTTGTATAAATGTATCTACATTGTCTGTACATCAAAAGACACTTGTATAAATGTATCTACATTGTCTGTAATCAAATTACACTTGTATAACTGTATCTACATTGTCTGTACATCAAAAGTCACTTGTATAAATGTATCTACATTGTCTGTACATCAAAAGACACTTGTATAAATATATCTACATTATCCGTACATCAAAAGACACTTGTATAACTGTATCTACATTGTCTGTACATCAAAAGTCACGTGTATTAATGTATCTACATTGTCTGTACACCAAAAGACACTTGTATAATTGTATCAACATTGTCTGTACATCAAAAGACACTTGTATGAATGTATCTACATTGTCTGTAATTAAAAGACACTTGTATAAATATGTCTACATTAACTGTAATCAAAAGAAACTTGTATAAATGTATCTACATTGTCTGTACATCAAAAGACACTTGTATAAATGTATCTACATTGTCTGTACATGAAAAGACATTTGTATAAATGTATCTACATTGACTATAAACAAAAGAAACTTGTATAAATGTATCTACATTGTCTGTACATCAAAAGACATTTGTATAAATGTATCTACATTGTCTGTACATGAAAAGACATTTGTATAAATGTATCTACATTGTCTGTAATCAAAAGACACTTGTATAATTGTATCTACCTTGTCTGTACATCAAAAGACACTTGTATAAATGTATCTACATTGTCTGTACATAAAAAGACACTTGTATAAATGTATCTACATTGACTGTAATCAAAAGTCACTTGTATAAATGTATCTACATTGACTGTAATCAAAATACACTTGTATAACTGTATCTACATTGTCTGTACATCAAAAGTCACTTGTATAAATGTATCTACATTGTCTATACATCAAAAGACACTTGAATAAATTTATCTACATTATCTGTACATCAAAAGACACTTATATAAATGTATCTACATTGACTGTAATCAAAATACACTTGTATAAATGTATCTACATTGTCTGTACATCAAAAGACACTTGTATAAATGTATCTACATTGTCTGTAATCAAAAGACACTTGTATAATTGTATCTACATTGTCTGTACATCAAAAGTCACTTGTATAAATGTATCTACATTGTCTGTACATCAAAAGACACTTGTATAAATGTATCTACATTGTCTGTAATCAAATTACACTTGTATAACTGTATCTACATTGTCTGTACATCAAAAGTCACTTGTATAAATGTATCTACATTGTCTGTACATCAAAAGACACTTGTATAAATATATCTACATTATCCGTACATCAAAAGACACTTGTATAACTGTATCTACATTGTCTGTACATCAAAAGTCACGTGTATTAATGTATCTACATTGTCTGTACACCAAAAGACACTTGTATAATTGTATCTACATTGTCTGTACATCAAAAGACACTTGTATGAATGTATCTACATTGTCTGTAATTAAAAGACACTTGTATAATTGTGTCTACATTAACTGTAATCAAAAGAAACTTGTATAAATGTATCTACATTGTCTGTACATCAAAAGACACTTGTATAAATGTATCTACATTGTCTGTACATGAAAAGACATTTGTATAAATGTATCTACATTGACTGTAATCAAAAGACACTTGTATAATTGTATCTACCTTGTCTGTACATCAAAAGTCACTTGTATAAATGTATCTACATTGTCTGTACATGAAAAGACATTTGTATAAATGTATCTACATTGTCTGTAATCAAAAGACACTTGTATAATTGTATCTACATTGTCTGTACATCAAAAGACACTTGTATAAATGTATCTACATTGTCTGTACATAAAAAGACACTTGTATAAATGTATCTACATTGACTGTAATCAAAAGTCACTTGTATAAATGTATCTACATTGACTGTAATCAAAAGTCACTTGTATAAATGTATCTACATTGACTTTAATCAAAAGTCACTTGTATAAATGTATCTACATTGTCTGTACATCAAAAGACACTTGTATAATTGTATCTACATTGTCTGTACATCAAAAGACACTTGTATAAATGTATGTACATTGTCTGTAATTAAAAGACACTTGTATAAATGTGTCTTCATTAACTGTAATCAAAAGAAACTTGTATAAATGTATCTACATTGTCTGTACATCAAAAGACATTTGTATAAATGTATCTACATTGTCTGTACATGAAAAGACATTTGTATAATGTATCTACATTGTCTGTAATCAAAAGACACTTGTATAATTGTATCTACCTTGTCTGTACATCAAAAGACACTTGTATAACTGTATCTACATTGTCTGTACATCAAAAGTCACTTGTATAAATGTATCTACATTGTCTGTACATCAAAAGACACTTGTATAAATATATCTACATTATCCGTACATCAAAAGACACTTGTATAACTGTATCTACATTGTCTGTACATCAAAAGTCACGTGTATTAATGTATCTACATTGTCTGTACACCAAAAGACACTTGTATAATTGTATCTACATTGTCTGTACATCAAAAGACACTTTTATGAATGTATCTACATTGTCTGTAATTAAAAGACACTTGTATAATTGTGTCTACATTAACTGTAATCAAAAGAAACTTGTATAAATGTATCTACATTGTCTGTACATCAAAAGTCACTTGTATAAATGAATCTACATTGTCTGTACATCAAAAGTCACTTGTATAAATGTATCTACATTGTCTGTACATCAAAAGACACTTGTATAAATGTATCTACATTGTCTGTACATCAAAAGACATTTGTATAAATGTATCTACATTGTCTGTAATCAAAAGACACTTGTATTCATGTGTCTACATTGTCTGTAATCAAAAGAAACTTGTATAAATGTATCTACATTGTCTTTACATCAAAATACACTTTTATAAATGTATCTACATTATCTGTACATCAAAAGACACATGTATAAATGTATCTATATTGTCTGTAAACAAAAGACACTTGTATAAATGTATCTACATTGACTGTAATAAAAATACACTTGTATAAATGTATCTACAGTGTCTGTACTTCAAAAGTCACTTTTATAAATGTATCTACATTGTCTGTACATCAAAAGACACTTGTATAAATATATCTACATTATCTGTACTTCAAAAGACACTTGTATAGATGTATCGACATTGTCTGTACATCAAACGACACTTGTATAATTGTATCTACATTGTCTGTAATCAAAAGACACTTGTATTAATGTATCTACATTGTCTGTACATCAAAAGTCACTTGTATACATGTGTCTACATTGACTGTAATCAAAAGAAACTTGTATAAATGTATCTACATTGTCTGTACATCAAAAGACACTTGTATAAATGTATCTACATTATCTGTACATCAAAAGACACTTGTATAAATGTATCGACATTGACTGTAATCAAAAGACACTTGTATAAATGTATCTACATTGTCTGTACATCAAAAGACATTTGTATAAATGTATCTACATTGACTGTAATCAAAAGACACTTGTATACATGTATCTACATTGTTTGTACATCAAAAGTCACTTGTATAAATGTATCTACATTGTCTGTACATCAAAAGACACTTGTATAAATGTATCGACATTGACTGTAATCAAAAGACACTTGTATAAATGTATCTACATTGTCTGTACATCAAAAGACACTTTATAATTGTATCTACATTGACTGAAATCAAAAGACACTTGTATACATGTATCTACATTGTCTGTACATCAAAAGTCACTTGTATAAATGTATCTACATTGTCTGTACATCAAAAGACATTTGTATAAATGTATCTACATTGACTGTAATCAAAAGGCACTTGTATAAATGAATCTACATTGTCTGTAATCAAAAGACACTTGTATTCATGTGTCTACAATGACTGTAATCAAAAGAAACTTGTATAAATGTATCTACATTGTCTGTACATCAAAATACACTTTTATAAATGTATCTACATTATCTGTACATCAAAAGACAATTGTATAAATGTATCTATATTGTCTGTAAACAAAAGACACTTGTATAAATGTATCTACATTGACTGTAATAAAAATACATTTGTATAAATGTATCTACAGTGTCTGTACATCAAAAGTCACTTGTATAAATGTATCTACATTGTCTGTACATCAAAAGACATTTGTGTAAATGTATCTACATTGTCTGTAAACAAAAGACACTTGTATAAATGTATCTACATAGTCTGTACATCAAAAGTCACTTTTATAAATGTATCTACATTGTCTGTACATCAAAAGACACTTTTATAAATATATCTACATTATCTGTACTTCAAAAGACACTTGTATAGATGTATCGACATTGTCTGTACATCAAACGACACTTGTATAGTTGTATCTACATTGTCTGTAATCAAAAGACACTTGTATTAATGTATCTACATTGTCTGTACATCAAAAGTCACTTGTATACATGTGTCTACATTGACTGTAATCAAAAGAAACTTGTATAAATGTATCTACATTGTCTGTACATCAAAAGACACTTGTATAAATTTATCTACATTATCTGTACATCAAAAGACACTTGTATAAATGTATCGACATTGACTGTAATCAAAAGACACTTGTATAAATGTATCTACATTGTCTGTACATCAAAAGACACTTGTATACATGTATCTACATTGTTTGTACATCAAAAGTCACTTGTATAAATGTATATACATAGACTGTAATCAAAAGTCACTTGTATAAATGTATCTACATTGTCTGTACATCAAAAGTCACTTGTATAAATGTATCTATATTGTCTGTAAACAAAAGACACTTGTATAAATGTATCTACATTGACTGTAATAAAAATACATTTGTATAAATGTATCTACAGTGTCTGTACATCAAAAGTCACTTGTAGAAATGTATCTACATTGTCTGTACATCAAAAGACATTTGTGTAAATGTATCTACATTGTCTGTAAACAAAAGACACTTGTATAAATGTATCTACATAGTCTGTACATCAAAAGTCACTTTTATAAATGTATCTACATTGTCTGTACATCAAAAGACACTTTTATAAATATATCTACATTATCTGTACTTCAAAAGACACTTGTATAGATGTATCGACATTGTCTGTACATCAAACGACACTTGTATAATTGTATCTACATTGTCTGTACATCAAAAGTCACTTGTATAAATGTATCTACATTGTCTGTACATCAAAAGTCACTTGTATAAATGTATCTACATTGTCTGTACATCAAAAGACACTTGTATAAATGTATCGACATTGACTGTTAACAAAAGACACTTGTATAAAAGTATGTACATTGTCTGTACATCAAAAGACATTTGTATAAATGTATCTACATTGTCTGTACATCAAAAGACATTTGTATAAATGTATCTACATTGTCTGTACATCAAAAGTCACTTGTATAAATGAATCTACATTGTCTGTACATCAAAAGTCACTTGTATAAATGTATCTACATTGTCTGTACATCAAAAGACACTTGTATAAATGTATCTACATTGTCTGTACATCAAAAGACATTTGTATAAATGTATCTACATTGTCTGTAATCAAAAGACACTTGTATTCATGTGTCTACATTGACTGTAATCAAAAGAAACTTGTATAAATGTATCTACATTGTCTTTACATCAAAATACACTTTTATAAATGTATCTACATTATCTGTACATCAAAAGACACATGTATAAATGTATCTATATTGTCTGTAAACAAAAGACACTTGTATAAATGTATCTACATTGACTGTAATAAAAATACACTTGTATAAATGTATCTACAGTGTCTGTACTTCAAAGTCACTTTTATAAATGTATCTACATTGTCTGTACATCAAAGACACTTGTATAAATATATCTACATTATCTGTACTTCAAAAGACACTTGTATAGATGTATCGACATTGTTTGTACATCAAACGACACTTGTATAATTGTATCTACATTGTCTGTAATCAAAAGACACTTGTATTAATGTATCTACATTGTCTGTACATCAAAGTCACTTGTATACATGTGTCTACATTGACTGTAATCAAAAGAAACTTGTATAAATGTATCTACATTGTCTGTACATCAAAAGACACTTGTATAAATGTATCTACATTATCTGTACATCAAAAGACACTTGTATAAATGTATCGACATTGACTGTAATCAAAAGACACTTGTATAAATGTATCTACATTGTCTGTACATCAAAAGACATTTGTATAAATGTATCTACATTGACTGTAATCAAAAGACACTTGTATACATGTATCTACATTGTTTGTACATCAAAAGTCACTTGTATAAATGCATCTCACATTGTCTGTACATCAAAAGACACTTGTATAAATGTATCGACATTGACTGTAATCAAAAGACACTTGTAGTAAATGTATCTACATTGTCTGTACATCAAAAGACACTTTATAATATGTATCTACATTGACTGAAATCAAAAGACACTTGTATACATGTATCTACATTGTCTGTACATCAAAAGTCACTTGTATAAATGTATCTACATTGTCTGTACATCAAAAGACATTTGTATAAATGTATCTACATTGACTGTAATCAAAAGGCACTTGTATAAATGAATCTACATTGTCTGTAATCAAAAGACACTTGTATTCATGTGTCTACAATGACTGTAATCAAAAGAAACTTGTATAAATGTATCTACATTGTCTGTACATCAAAATACACTTTTATAAATGTATCTACATTATCTGTACATCAAAAGACAATTGTATAAATGTATCTATATTGTCTGTAAACAAAAGACACTTGTATAAATGTATCTACATTGACTGTAATAAAAATACATTTGTATAAATGTATCTACAGTGTCTGTACATCAAAAGTCACTTGTATAATTGTATCTACATTGTCTGTACATCAAAAGACATTTGTGTAAATGTATCTACATTGTCTGTAAACAAAAGACACTTGTATAAATGTATCTACATAGTCTGTACATCAAAAGTCACTTTTATAAATGTATCTACATTGTCTGTACATCAAAAGACACTTTTATAAATATATCTACATTATCTGTACTTCAAAAGACACTTGTATAGATGTATCGACATTGTCTGTACATCAAACGACACTTGTATAGTTGTATCTACATTGTCTGTAATCAAAAGACACTTGTATTAATGTATCTACATTGTCTGTACATCAAAAGACACTTGTATACATGTGTCTACATTGACTGTAATCAAAAGAAACTTGTATAAATGTATCTACATTGTCTGTACATCAAAAGACACTTGTATAAATTTATCTACATTATCTGTACATCAAAAGACACTTGTATAAATGTATCGACATTGACTGTAATCAAAAGACACTTGTATAAATGTATCTACATTGTCTGTACATCAAAAGACACTTGTATACATGTATCTACATTGTTTGTACATCAAAAGTCACTTGTATAAATGTATATACATAGACTGTAATCAAAAGTCACTTGTATAAATGTATCTACATTGTCTGTACATCAAAAGTCACTTGTATAAATGTATCTATATTGTCTGTAAACAAAAGACACTTGTATAAATGTATCTACATTGACTGTAATAAAAATACATTTGTATAAATGTATCTACAGTGTCTGTACATCAAAAGTCACTTGTAGAAATGTATCTACATTGTCTGTACGTCAAAAGACATTTGTGTAAATGTATCTACATTGTCTGTAAACAAAAGACACTTGTATAAATGTATCTACATAGTCTGTACATCAAAAGTCACTTTTATAAATGTATCTACATTGTCTGTACATCAAAAGACACTTTTATAAATATATCTACATTATCTGTACTTCAAAAGACACTTGTATAGATGTATCGACATTGTCTGTACATCAAACGACACTTGTATAATTGTATCTACATTGTCTGTAATCAAAAGACACTTGTATTAATGTATCTACATTGTCTGTACATCAAAAGTCACTTGTATACATGTGTCTACATTGACTGTAATCAAAAGAAACTTGTATAAATGTATCTACATTGTCTGTACATCAAAAGACACTTGTATAAATTTATCTACATTATCTGTACATCAAAAGACACTTGTATAAATGTATCGACATTGACTGTAATCAAAAGACACTTGTATAAATGTATCTACATTGTCTGTACATCAAAAGACACTTGTATACATGTATCTACATTGTTTGTACATCAAAAGTCACTTGTATAAATGTATCTACATTGTCTGTACATCAAAAGTCACTTGTATAAATGTATCTACATTGTCTGTACATCAAAAGTCACTTGTATAAATGTATCTACATTGTCTGTACATCAAAAGACACTTGTATAAATGTATCGACATTGACTGTTAACAAAAGACACTTGTATAAAAGTATGTACATTGTCTGTACATCAAAAGACATTTGTATAAATGTATCTACATTGTCTGTACATCAAAAGACATTTGTATAAATGTATCTACATTGTCTGTACATCAAAAGTCACTTGTATAAATGAATCTACATTGTCTGTACATCAACAGTCACTTGTATAAATGTATCTACATTGTCTGTACATCAAAAGACACTTGTATAAATGTATCTACATTGTCTGTACATCAAAAGACATTTGTATAAATGTATCTACATTGTCTGTAATCAAAAGACACTTGTTTTCATGTGTCTACATTGACTGTAATCAAAAGAAACTTGTATAAATGTATCTACATTGTCTTTACATCAAAATACACTTTTATAAATGTATCTACATTATCTGTACATCAAAAGACACTTGTATAAATGTATCTATATTGTCTGTAAACAAAAGACACTTGTATAAATGTATCTACATTGACTGTAATAAAAATACACTTGTATAAATGTATCTACAGTGTCTGTACTTCAAAAGTCACTTTTATAAATGTATCTACATTGTCTGTACATCAAAAGACACTTGTATAAATATATCTACATTATCTGTACTTCAAAAGACACTTGTATAGATGTATCGACATTGTCTGTACATCAAACGACACTTGTATAATTGTATCTACATTGTCTGTAATCAAAAGACACTTGTATTAATGTATCTACATTGTCTGTACATCAAAAGTCACTTGTATACATGTGTCTACATTGACTGTAATCAAAAGAAACTTGTATAAATGTATCTACATTGTCTGTACATCAAAAGACACTTGTATAAATGTATCTACATTATCTGTACATCAAAAGACACTTGTATAAATGTATCGACATTGACTGTAATCAAAAGACACTTGTATAAATGTATCTACATTGTCTGTACATAAAAAGACATTTGTATAAATGTATCTACATTGACTGTAATCAAAAGACACTTGTATACATGTATCTACATTGTTTGTACATCAAAAGTCACTTGTATAAATGTATCTACATTGTCTGTACATCAAAAGACACTTGTATAAATGTATCGACATTGACTGTAATCAAAAGACACTTGTATAAATGTATCTACATTGTCTGTACATCAAAAGACACTTTATAAATGTATCTACATTGACTGTAATCAAAAGACACTTGTATACATGTATCTACATTGTCTGTACATCAAAAGTCACTTGTATAAATGTATCTACATTGTCTGTACATCAAAAGACATTTGTATAAATGTATCTACATTGACTGTAATCAAAAGGCACTTGTATAAATGAATCTACATTGTCTGTAATCAAAAGACACTTGTATTCATGTGTCTACAATGACTGTAATCAAAAGAAACTTGTATAAATGTATCTACATTGTCTGTATATCAAAATACACTTTTATAAATGTATCTACATTATCTGTACATCAAAAGACAATTGTATAAATGTATCTACATAGTCTGTACATCAAAAGTCACTTTTATAAATGTATCTACATTGTCTGTACATCAAAAGACACTTTTATAAATATATCTACATTATCTGTACTTCAAAAGACACTTGTATAGATGTATCGACATTGTCTGTACATCAAACGACACTTGTATAATTGTATCTACATTGTCTGTAATCAAAAGACACTTGTATTAATGTATCTACATTGTCTGTACATCAAAAGTCACTTGTATACATGTGTCTACATTGACTGTAATCAAAAGAAACTTGTATAAATGTATCTACATTGTCTGTACATCAAAAGACACTTGTATAAATTTATCTACATTATCTGTACATCAAAAGACACTTGTATAAATGTATCGACATTGACTGTAATCAAAAGACACTTGTATAAATGTATCTACATTGTCTGTACATCAAAAGACACTTGTATACATGTATCTACATTGTTTGTACATCAAAAGTCACTTGTATAAATGTATCTACATTGTCTGTACAACAAAAGACATTTGTATAAATGTATCTACATTGTCTGTAATCAAAAGACACTTGTATAAATGTATATACATAGACTGTAATCAAAAGTCACATGTATAAATGTATCTACATTGTCTGTACATCAAAAGACATTTGTGTAAATGTATCTACATTGTCTGTAATTAAAAGACACTTGTATACATGTCTCTATATTGACTGTAATTAAGAGTCACTTGTATAAATGTGTCTACATTGTCTGTAATCAAAAGACACTTGTATAAATGTATCTACATTATCTGTACATCAAACAATCAATCCATATTAAAATACTGGATACAGAAACGTTTATACTTATTTCCACACATCTCACAACATTCTGTTCATGTAAATTTTGCGTAATTTATTCATTGACTATTTATAGACTGTGACACCTGTAGAAATATTCGAATTAATATTTACTTTTATTTAGTATTAGTTTGAATTACATTGAATCTACACATTTCTCTAATGCATTGTGTGCCATCCCGACTGATTCCTCAAATCCCAATTGTATATTGTATCACCTTCATAAGGTAGAAAGGGGAAAATGATTCAGGCTAAAAATCCATTTTATGTTGTATAGATAACATTAATAATAATGTACACAATACATTTATTAGCATATGTCTCTGTTGACACTCCAAGAAAGCCTGCGATGCTGCAGATTTAAATGAGCATAAATCCTGATTCCTCTCTGGACTTATTACACGGAAACTTAAAATATGAGAATGTTTAAAGACAAACACATGTACTTCGTCTGGCCATTCTTCTTTTTATAGATCCCATCGTAGCCCGAGATTCAAAAAGTTTGCCCACCACAGATATAAAATTTCGTATAGAGCATGTACTTCCAGTAAATTGTCCCAGGTAATAAATTGCATTAGATATTTCATTCACACACAAAATATTCGATAGAGACTGTACTTCCAGTAAATTGTCCCAGGTAATAAATTGCATTAGATATTTCATTCACACACAAAATATTCGATAGAGACTGTACTTCCAGTAAATTGTCCCAGGTAATAAATTGCATTAGATATTTCATTCACACACAAAATTCAATTCAATTCCAATATTTACTTTTTAATTCATCTGTCTTTATCTCTTCACCTCTAACTGATTTCTAAAGTGGACATTTTTTACCCCTGTAACTTTTGTTATCAAATCTGTCAACTCAGAGATGGAAGTTAAATTTATAACGCAGCCAGGAAGAATCAATGTATTGAACGCAAGTCACGCTGAATGTTGGCAGGTGATAAAAATGTGTTTAATAAATATGGCTGTTGATAGGAGACTGTTTAATAAATATGGCTGTTGATAGGAGACTGTTTAATAAATATGGCTGTTGATAGGAGACTGTTTAATAAATATGGCTGTTGATAGGAGACTGTTTAATAAATATGGCTGTTGATAGGAGACTGTTTAATAAATATGGCTGTTGATAGGAGACTGTTTAATAAATATGGCTGTTGATAGGAGACTGTTTAATAAATATGGCTGTTGATAGGAGACTGTTTAATAAATATGGCTGTTGATAGGAGACTGTTTAATAAATATGGCTGTTGATAGGAGACTTTAATAAATATGGCTGTTGATAGGAGACTGTTTAATAAATATGGCTGTTGATAGGAGACTGTTTAATAAATATGGCTGTTGATAGGAGACTGTTTAATAAATATGGCTGTTGATAGGAGACTGTTTAATAAATATGGCTGTTGATAGGAGACTGTTTAATAAATATGGCTGTTGATAGGAGACTGTTTAATAAATATGGCTGTTGATAGGAGACTGTTTAATAAATATGGCTGTTGATAGGAGACTGTTTAATAAATATGGCTGTTGATAGGAGACTGTTTAATAAATATGGCTGTTGATAGGAGACTGTTTAATAAATATGGCTGTTGATAGGAGACTGTTTAATACGCCCCCACCACCCACCCCCGCCCCATCCTATTCATGCGTCCTAGCGACTTATTGACAACTTGGGTGGAGATATTTGTATATATGAAGTGTTCCCTTACACTTTCAAGAAAATAGAACAAATGCGTGTTAAGTCTGTTCTGAAAGAAAAGTAAATATGTTGTATTGGTGTGACCAATGGATTAATGTGTTTAAGTTTATCTCTTAATTTGTGATAGAGAGTATACGATTAGTGATAGAGACCAAACAATTAGTGATGGAGAGTATACAATTAGTGATAGAGAGTATGCAATTAGTGATAGAGATCATACAATTAGTGATAGAGATCATACTATTAGTGATAGAGATCATACTATTAGTGATAGAGAGTATACAATTAATGATAAGGATCATACAATTAGTGATAGAGATCATACAATTAGTGATTGAGAGTATACAATCAATGATAGAGATCATACAATTAGTGATACAGAGAATATACCGCAAGTACTATGGAAACACAGACACAATATTCTTCGTATAGTTTTTAGTTTTCGCATAGTTAATTTATCAATTTAATATTTTCAATCCTTAATCTCTTTTTATATGTTTGAACTAAGTTATTGAGAGCTGGGTTTTTTTCAATTCTCTCTCTTTCTCTCTCTCTCTCTCTCTCTTTCTCTCTCTCTCTCTCTCTCTCTCTCTCTCTCTCTCTCTTTTCTCTCTCTGTGGGTCTGTCTGTCTCTCTTCGGTCTGTTTGCATCAATCTCAATAGTTCGATTTCATTATACTATATATATTTAACACAAGAATAGTTTAAAAATGAAATGGCGATGTTGCCTTTACAAAATCAAGTTTTAGAAAGATCTAGATTGGTTTGTGGTCATTATACTCTATTGTTCTCACTCATTTGATCGTCCATTCAATCTCCAAAATATCTAATGAGTCGGGATCTTATCATTTTTAGTTTGTAATTAGTTTACCTTTCGGTATGTGTGTAGGGTTGTTAAATCTTTTAACTCACTAGTAGATTTTACATAACTATAGGCCTATAAAAATATGATTGTAATTATTCCAGATCCATGAGTTCAAATCTTGTAGAAATATGAAACAAATAACCTTTTGGTAATGTTTATAGTTGGGAAAAATCGCCTATTAATATGTGCAGTGGCGTAGCGAAGGGGAACAGGGGGGGGGTATCATGCCTCAGGCGCTACTCACAAAGGGGCGCCAAATGGTCTGCAAAACATATAATATAATATTATATGGTTTTCGAATTGGGGGGGGGGCGCTAAAAAAAGGTATTGTGCCCCGGGCGTGTGTTAAGCTCACTACGCCACTGAATATGTGCAAAACAAATTCATAGAAAGTTGAATTCTTTCAAAACTAAAAAGTAATAAATATATAAATAGATATAAATAGATATTATATAATTCTTTAAAAAATAACCTTTTTATAAATAATACGCTAAAAATAAATAAAAGAATGACATAATATATCATACAAATCTAATAAATAATCGTTTAACCCAGAGGTCGGCTAACTTATCAGCCAAAGAGCCAAATATGAACATTACAACAATAAAAAAAAATGGGAGCCAAATCTGCTTGTTTAGTTAACTTTTATTACACTAAATTGTATTACACTAAATAAATACTACACTAAATAAAACTAAATGCCAGAGCCGCACTTAAGAGCCACATGCTGCTCCTAAGCCGCACTTTGCCGACCAGTCTAACCCATGTGTCTCCCTTTCTCATGTAGTTTTCATTTCGTGCGGTGTGCATTGTGACAGTGTATTGTGATCGTATGTGCTGAAGGGATAATAAAGAAATATACGAAATAATGCCATAGAAAATAACATTTGGCTTTTGTTGCCATAAACATCCTATACACCGCACGATATGAAAACTACCCTCACTGTATTAGTTCGCTTGCTCGGCTAAAAATAGTCTGGGGAATTTCAGAACTGGAAATTTTCGGATCCGTCAGTCTCCCTCAGGCTAATGGTCTGTACCTTTAAAATGTGGTGTAATCGGGCTAATGGTCCGTACACTAAAAATATGGTGTACAAGGAAATCTATGATATGTATTGTGTTCATGGCAACAAAAGATAAATGTTCTTTTCTATTGCAGTTTTTTGTACATCTCTTGGTTATTTCTTTTCATATCGTATTGTGTTCATGGCAATAAAAGCCAAATGTTATTTTTATTACAGTATTTCATACATTTATTTGTTATTTCTCTTCATAAAATTGGAAATTTTCCCATCCGTCATTCTAAACACAACAAGGATTTCTTTTATATCGTAGGTAGCAGCCAGCTTCAGCAGGCTTTTCAACTAGTATTTATATAAGTATTCTTACTAAAATTAAAAGCATAGGTGATTGCAATCCAGTGAATTCAATCTTTTTAACATTAAATGATAATAAGCAATAAATAGATAAGTAATCCATATATCTAGATGGGCATCCACCATTATATTTTTACATTTTTTTTAGTAATGATAATCTATATAAATATGTTCCGTCTCATGTCTGCTGTAGATCGAAAGTAAGAATACTGTTTCCTGTTTAAATATTAAAGATTTCCTTTCTACGTCTCGATGCGATAAATGTTCTGTTTTTTTTTTAATTGTCATTACATTAAATAAAAAGACCCATTTGCTGCATTGACCTATTCATGATAACCTCAAAGTTAAACTATGGTATTGCATTACGCAAATGTTTAGCAGGGTGCAGCTAGTTTATATAAATGTTTGTGTGATATAATGAGTTTAGCAGGGTGCAGCTAGTTTATATAAATGTTTGTATGATATAATGAGTTGAGCAGGGTGCAGCTAGTTTATATAAATGTTTGTGTTATATAATGAGTTTAGCAGGGTGCAGCTAGTTTATATAAATGTTTGTGTGATATAATGAGTTTAGCAGGGTGCAGCTAGTTTATATAAATGTTTGTGTTATATAATGAGTTTAGCAGGGTGCAGCTAGTTTATATAAATGTTTGTGTGATATAATGAGTTTAGAAGGGTGCAGCTAGTTTATATGAATGTTTGTGTGATATAATGAGTTGTTGTTTTTAACTTTTTATTGCGTTTTTTTTTAATTAAAAAATAAATTTTATATTTTAAGAAATGTTTATATATATATACTAGTTGCAAGTACCCGGCTTTGCCCGGGTTTAAAATAAGGTTTTCTGTTTACCTTCTGTTTTCTCCCTACCCCTTCTCTCCCTTCCTCTCTCTCCCTCCCTCCCTCTCTCTCCCTTTCCCTTCCTCCCTTTCTCCCTCCCTCCTTCTCCCTCCCTCTACCTCGCTCTCTCTTCCATCCCTCTCCCATCTCCCCTCTCCCCTTCGTTCTCTCCCCACTGTCCATCCCCCTCCCTCCCTCTCTCCCCTTCCTCCTTCCCTCTCTCCCTCCCTGCACCCTCTCTCTCTTTATCTCTTCCTCCCATTTCTCTCATCCTCTCTCCCTCTTCACCTCTCTCCCTCTTCCTCCCTCCCTCATTCCCTCTCTCCCTCCCTGCCCCCCTCACTCTTTATCTCTCTCTCCCTCTCTCCCACCCTCTCTCTCTCCCTCCCTCCCTCTCTCCCTCCCTCTCTCCCTTTCCCTTCCTCCCTTTCTCCCTCCCTCCTTCTCCCTCCCTCTCCCTCGCTCTCTCTACCATCTCTCTCCCTCCCACCCTCCCTCTCCCATCTCCCCTTCGTTCTCTCCCCCTGTCCATCCCCCTCCCTCCCTCTCTCCCCTTCCTCCTTCCCTCTCTCCCTCCCTGCCCCCTCTCTCTCTTTATCTCTTCCTCCCATTTCTCTCATCCTCTCTCCCTCTTCACCTCTCTCCCTCTTCCTCCCTCCCTCATTCCCTCTCTCCCTCCCTGCCCCCTCACTCTTTATCTCTCTCTCCCTCCCTCTCTCCCACCCTCTCTCTCCCTCCCTCCCTCTCTCTCCCTCCCTCCCCCTCTCTCCCTCCCTCCCTCTCTCCCTTTCCCTTCCTCCCTTTCTCCCTCCCTCCTTCTCCCTCCCTCTCCCTCGCTCTCTCTCCCATCTCTCTCCCTCCCACCCTCCCTCTCCCATCTCCCCTTCGTCTCCCCCCTGTCCATCCCCCTCCCTCCCTCTCTCCCCTTCCTCCTTCCCTCTCTCCCTCCCTGCCCCCCTCACTCTTTATCTCTCTCTCCCTCCCTTTCTCCCACCCTCTCTCCCACCCTCTCTCTCCCTTCCTCCCCTCTCTCCCTCCCTACCCCCTCCCTCTCTCCCACCCTCTCTCCCTCTTTTTCTCCCTTCCTCCCATTTCCACCTCTCTCTCCCTCCTCCTCTCTCCCCCTTCCTCCCTCCCTCATTCCCTCATTCCCTCTCTCTCCCTCCCTGCCCCCCGTTATTTATCGATTTGGTGAACTTTCAGCATTTTGGTCAAATTAACGCATTTAGGTATTGCGTTAAAAATTTTAATCGCAAATTTTTTTTGACGCGTTAATTGCAAATTAACGCAGTTTAATCAGCAGCCCTAATATATATATATATATATATATATATATATATATATATATATATATATACTTATTATTATGGTTTCACACTTCTTCTAAAATCCATCTTCATTCCTTTACCTTCCTCAAACTGTACACATCAGAGAGCATGAAAAAACATCAACAATTATTTGCATCACAAAGGCACAATACAGCACCAGCGCGCAAGTTCTATTCGATCATAGGGAAATGACGTCACAGAGGAATTTTATTTATGGCGCCGTCGAGATTACTTTAATATAGTAAAATATTAAAATAAAAAAAAATTAATTACAATTAAACTACCCATCGATATGAAACGAAACCTGTCCTATAACCTTCCCCATGTAATTATGTGTATGTGTAGCAAATTTCACGTTATTTGTTTGTCTGGATCTTGAGTTATAAGGGAACAGACAGACAGACAGACAGACAAAAAATGCGTCTTATAAGTATATATATATATATATATATATATATATATATATATATATATATATATATATATATATATATATATATTGACTGTTATTACTCTTCTTGGTTTAAAAATAAATACAAAGTAACTTGAGGTGAAACATCATGTAGGAAATGAAATATTATTTACAAGATAATGTATTGATGTTTGTACTATATTTACAAGATAACTTACTGATGTTTGTACTATATTTTCAAGATAATTTACTGATGTTTGAACTATATTTACAAGATAATTTACTGATGTGTGTACTATATTTACAAGATAATGTACTGATGTTTGTACCATATTTACAAGATAACATACTGATGTTTGTACTATATTTACAAGATAACATACTGATGTTTGTACTATATTTACAAGATAATGTACTAATGTTTGTACTATATTCTGAAATCATCTTTTTTTTTAAGAAGGGAGGTAAGATAATCAATGAAAAATAAATGGGAATGAAGGGGAGTGGGCAAATATATTGATTGAGCAGCTTGGCGATTGAAATGTTCTTGGTTTGATAACTACATGATATTAACACAAGGACATCACTTGAGGAATGTATGGATCAAAATAATGATGTGTTAATAAGCAGGACATCAATTGGTGTGGATGTGGATCCAAATAATGCTTAGTGTGTTAGACGAACGTATCACGTGATGTGTTTGTTAATCCAATTGGTGTTAACATATGAACCACACAGTGAGTTTACTTTATACAGGTATGGATTCAACTGGTGTTGATATATGAGCCACACAGTGAGTTCACTTGGTATATATGTGTGGATTCAACTGGTGTTTTTGTGTTAGCCACACGATGAAGAGAATGTAGGGACAGACCAATGTGATCAAACTGACACAAACATTGAAAGGAATGTTCTCCCCTTCAACTAATTGCCTCTCACGACACAGGGTGTCCCAGGAAAGATTTACATCTGTCATCACGTCAGATTTTTTTGCTTTTCAGACCATTTTTATTGAATCTGTTAGACATGCTAAACTTGGACAGAATTGTGTGAGCCATCACGTGATACAGGCACACACAACATTTCGATAATGTAAACTGGAGACATTACATGACAGATCGCTGTATGATATTTACGAGAAGAAAGAAAATAAAAATATATAAATCTCGAAACATTCTGAGCTGGTATCTCTAAAAACAGTTAAGGCTAAATTCAGAATCTTTACTGAAAAGCGTTCATCGGATCTCAAGCTTGGTTTACTTGAGTTTTATTTTGTCAACGATGCTGTGGTGAAGCTAGATATACTCAAAATTATAAAATGTTTTTTTTTTTTAATATTTTTACTTAGCACTAATTGATGCACTTGATAATAGTTTCACCTAATCCAACCAATTATCATAGCCTACTAAAATTATAATCTTTGACCAATATTATTGTTGTCGACCAAAATAATCATAATGATCAACATTAATTTCACTAACCAACTTAATCATAACTGAACAACATTAACGTCACTGACCAATATAATCATAGCTTATCAACATTGATGTCACTGACCAACATAACCATAACTTATCAGCGTCAACGATCAATATAATCATAACTGATCAACATTAATGTTATTGACGTTCTTATTTTCCAGTTTTGAGCCTCCGGCCTATAGTGCTAACTTGATTGATATTTTAACTACATGCTAAATACATCTTCACTTGTAATCATTTCATTCAACAGCTTCGTTCCTTACCATTAATTTAAAACGATATGGATTTATTGAATAATGAATTTATTGTGTCTAACTTTGATGTCTGTTTTATGAAGTTCATGTTAATTGATGGTTATTTTACGCTCTGATAAAATAATATTTGATGTGTGATCATTCTTTGTAGATGTGATAATACTGTGTCTTTGTGATAACACTGTGTCTTTGTGATAACACTGTTTTGGTGTGATAATACTGTGTCTTTGTGATAACACTGTTTTCCTAATTTAATGTCTGCTTTTAATCAGCCGACATCGTTAGCAACTAAATCAGTTAAGATTATTGAATGTTTATTTTATTTTAAAACCTGAAAACCTGAAACGAAAACTTCTATATTTGTCCATTTAAAAGAAAAAAAATCCATTTCAACGAATATTACTTTTATAAAATGACTAGCTAGTCACGGACCGGTCATCGTTTGATGATGTCACAGCAGCCCGCAGTAAGGGGGTAGGGGGGAAGGGGGACGTTGAATTTTTCTCGTTCATGGAAATTTCGAGAGAAATACACCACAGTAAATAAAAAGGAAATAATTTAATGGGCGGCCCAGTACAATTGGATCCACGGACCGTTACCGGTCCGCGGCCCGGGGGTTGGAGACCACTGATCTATAGGATCAACGATTCTATCCTTTCCCATCAAGTTAAACGTGAACTTAAAAATACATATCTCCAGTTGTTGTTTTTTTAAATAGAAGAAAAAGTTAAGAATGACATAAAAATTTCCTCGAAAAAGTTTTGAAAAATTCACTAACCTAAACAACTTTTTTTTATAAATTTAACCTCTTTATGATTTTAAAAAGAATATGACAAAAGCATTTAAATGGAGTTTGATCCTACTAGAAATAAGACAAAAATGGCTACGCTTTAACGAAACAGCTTCCAAGTATATCGCTCTGGCAACCAAGAACATACTAGAGATCTGTAAAAACTGTAATCCACACACAATACAACTAGATGATATTAAAATAACATCCAGTGTGCAATTCTGATCAACACATGGTTTACTTTAAGTAGTGAATAAAACCCTAAACATTCATGAAGCAACATCCATTAAAATATTTAGTAAGAAATATCAACATATAACAAAGTCCATGATAGGATGATCCTATAAACCATTAATCAGACGTTTTTTTGTAGTGCCCTTCTTTCATCCCCATCATTGTCGATAGTGCCATTGGAGTACGGGCACCACGGGAGACATGCGTCGGTGACTGGGACTGACCGGTAGTATAACACGTAACACACAGCATGTATGTGGAGCTGCAGCATAGAGTTCCGGCTCGCTACCCAGAGATCAGAATCATTATTAAAGCTGAAATAAAATCATAATGCAATCATAAAACAATATACCAGCCCCGAAATTATACATCTAATTCATTCCACAATATCCTGTTTTCTTATACCAGCCCCGAGATTATACATCTAATTCATTCCATAATATCCTGTTTTCTTATACCAGCCCCGAGATTATACATCTAATTCATTCCACAATATCCTGTTTTCTTATACCAGCCCCGAGATTATACATCTAATTCATTCCACAATATCCTGTTTTCTTTCTGAATCTTAAGACTTTCCTTGAAATGCATTGTCTTGTAGAATTTCTATTAGTTGAAGTGTTTTATAGGCTTGATATTAGTTGAAGTGTTTTATTGACGTGATATTAGTTGTAGTGTTTTATAGACGTGATATTAGTTGAAGTGTTTTATAGACGTGATATTAGTTGAAGTATTTTATAGACGTGATATTAGTTGAAGCAGTCATATGGACTTTTATCAGTTTATGTATCCATAAAGCTTCAATTACTTGAAGTATTTTAGAGATCTTCTATTACTTGAAGTATTTTAGAGACCTTCTATTAGATGTATTGATAATATTGATCTAATTTCGGACTTAAAGATGAAGTGTTTTGGCCTTCAAACTGTAAAATTAAAATCTTTTACTCTTCACTTAAAGTATTCACTTCAATTACTTCAGCTTTTCATATTTACTCATCTGTAATACTTTCACACTCCCAGTTGTCTTGCTGTTTATTCACGTCTCTAGTTTGATTACTTCCCTTCCTAGAGACAGACGTTTGTATCCCAGCGCCACCTAGCCTTGAAATGGGATCTAAATTTCTCGTCTGCCCAGACACAAATTTTACAATCGGATCTAACCTTCGTGTCTGCCCAGACACACAAACATTTTACAGGCTTAAAAAACACTCATAAAGGCACTGGACTAAATTAACTTCCCTTTTGTGTTCACTGGTACAGAATATGAAGCAGCTTAGAATAAAATAAAATAGAGAAACTGCAACATGAAAAAATATTTTAAGAGCAGATCAGGGGAAAGAAATAGATCAGGGGAGAGAAATATTTTTTTTTCTTTTTGAAGTCATGTTCTCTATTGGTGTATTTTTGTTTTTATAGATTTCAGCACTATCGTGTTTGTTGCGGGTCTTTATTTGTATAACCAGCACATAGGGACCCGTTCTTCGCACACGCATGGCCCAGGGGGAGAATTGTCACTCTTGCCTCAATACTCCTGACCTATAGTTTACTCTGTTTTATGTAATGATAAACTCAACCGAATAAACAATAACAGGTGAGTCAACTGTAAATTATAACAGTGTAGATTTTATAATTCTGAAATATTTTTAAACGCTGCTTTCTAAGTTTATTCATCTAATTTTCATCAATATTATGTCGTCAATATTATGTCATCAATATTATGTCATCAACATTAAGCTAATCATAGCGAACATTTAAAATCACTTGACAAAATTTACATAACGTAGATACATAAACACTATTTTTTGTGTCCCTTATATAAAAGTACATGACCACTAGGTATAGAAGTATATATACATACCACTTCGACTTCCCATTTTTTAAAAGCTAATATTTTGGTTATAGCAGAATGACTTCAACAGGCCCATCCATCCACAACTAGCGTGTGATCGTTTCACGGTTCTATCACTGCCATCGTCATATTTTCGAAGGAAACGGTTCTATCCCCTCCCTTTATTAAGCCTGTTAGTCGCTCGGCTGTGTCGAAAATATCAATAAGTGGGTCACCGTTCAACATCATAAGATTGTCTTTAGCTAAAATACGGGTCATTATGATGGTATTTACAAACGCATTAATAAACAGATAATTCAGTAGACCGTAAAATTGATTTTATAAAATAAGTGGTTTGCGTCAATAAAACTAAGAAAGGTGATTCAAGAAAAAACATTTATGGGTGTAGGAAAACATAACACGGTACAAATAAAACACAGCTATAATAAACCACAACACAGTGCAAATAAAACACAGATATAACAAACTACAACACAGTACAATAAAACTCAGATATAACAGACCATAACACAGTACAATAAAACACAGATATAATAAACCACAACACGGTACAAATAAAACACAGATATAACAAACCATAACACAGTACAATAAAACACAGATATAATAAACCACAACACAGTACAATAAAACACAGATATAATGAACCACAACACAGTACTAATAAAACACAGATATAATAAACCACAACACAGTACAAATAAAACACACATATAATGAGCGACAACACAGTACAAAGAAAACACAGATATAACAAACCACAACACAGTACAAATAAAACACAGATATAATAAACCACAACAGAGTACAAATAAAACACAGATATAAGAAACCACAACACGGTACAAATAAAACTAAGAAAGGTGATTTAAGAAACAAAATGTATTGATATAGTAATACACAACATAGTACAAATAAAAGTCACAAAATATTAAATAGTAAAATAAAATGTCAGTGAATACAAAATCAGGCATTACAGAATCTGTAAATCACTCATTAAGTGCGATAAATTAATAAGCAAATTAAGTTAAATACTTTGATTTTTTTTTATTTTGGTTTTAATAAATAAACCCTTGTATTAAGGAGAAATACTTTGATATAGGGCTATAACTAAGAGGAAAATTAAACGTTGCCCCCCCCCCCCCCATAACATCCAGCTATACAATAATGCAATAATCGGATAATCTAAGCGGAGTGTCTCCAAGGGATAAGTCAGACTATCCAAATATCTTTTACCGTAAGCGAACTCTCTTGTCTTGTGTGGTCGTTTAGTCATCTCCAGTCTTCAGGACATTATGTCTATGTCATCTCAGGTCTCCAGGTCATCTGTCACAGAGTGAGTTATCATGTCCATGTCTCTAGAGATGTGAACTACCCACTGCTACACTATACTGACGAAGTGGGGGGGGGATGGATGATGATGTACTCACTATCTGAACCAGGTCTGGCGAAGTTCCAGTTCAGATTGACTTATATATTGAATTAACAACACTTTCTGAACTTTTCCAAAAAAAATTGCACATCAGAACATAGATTATTTCGTATTGAATTCATTTCATTTATTAAATCTGTTTTGTTTTTTTTGTTAAATTTGTTTTAATGTGACAAGGGCAAGTGATGTGACAGGGGCAAGTGGGGTGACATGGGCAAGTGGGGTGACAGGGGCAAGTGGTGCGACAGGGGCAAGTGGTGCGACAGGGGCATGTGGGGTGACAGGGGCAAGTGGGGCGACAGGGGCAAGTGGGGTGACAGGGGCAAGTGGGGTGACTGACAGGGCAAGTGGGGCGACAGTCCAGTATAACGCGCCTGAAGTGGGCACCGTTTGTTCCAGAGCAAAATTTGAGAGTAAAACTAGTGTCAATAGAATAATACAACTGTAGACATATAAGAGCTACATATTGTGTGTGTGTGTGTGTGTGTGTTTTAATTATGCAAAATTGCGTCACACCTTTACCGCCGCCCCGCCCCCCCCCAACACAAATGACAACTCTAAGCAAGTTTTAGAAGATGGTAAGCCACGCATGTGGTAGATGATAGCCACATTCCACTTTCTAGATAGTGAAAACTTCTTTCAAGAACCGCACCATAGTGTCATCAGCAGGAGTGTAATTTCTGGAAAGGCTTTATGGGGGTGTGGCAAGTATGGTGGATTAGCGAGTCTCCCGCCAGACAATAGGTTGTTTGGATAGATGTTATGTTTACATCCAGTTTACCTAATCATGATTTTGAGAACTATAAAACAGTACCCCCTCCACCGCCACGCAATTGACCCCACTGGTCAACAGTGGTTTACAAACTTTTGGCGACTCACGACCTACTAAGAAATCTACTTGGTTTTCTTGACCCTTTTAGGTACCCGTTCGGTTGTTGCGACACATATTTAAAGAAAAATACAAATTATAAAAGAAAAACTAAAATTTAAAGAACACACTCTAGATTAGGTAACTATCAAACATTTTTGGCAACGAACTTCCAACCAGCTCGAGAAACACCACACTCTGAGAACCACTGGTCTACACACACTCACACACACACTCACACACACACTCACACACACACTCACACACACTCACACACACAATCACACACACACTCACACACACACACTCACACACACACTCACACACACACTCACTCACACACACACTCACACACACACACACTCACACACACACTCACACACACACACACACACACATTCACACACACTCACACACACACTCACACACACACTCACACACACACTCACACACACACACACTCACTCACACACACACTCACACACACACACTCACACACACACTCACACACACACACACTCACACACACACTCACACACACACTCACACTCACACACACTCACACACACACACACACACTCACACTCACACACACACACTCACACACACACACACTCACACACACACTCACACACACTCACACACACACACTCACACACACACACTCACACACACACACACTCACACACACACACACTCACACACACACTCACACTCACACACACAGCTCTCTAGCTCTGGGCCCTCACCACCCATTCTAGCATACTGATGGCATCGCCTCTGAACACCAGAATACAATGGTTGATACTGCTCACTGTCAGTTACCTGAACATCACCTTGTGTTTTATATCAATCAATATGACCACAAACTTAATCACTCTGACTAGAAACGAGAAAGTAGCTGCCATACATTAGTTATTCTAGTCATTTATTAGTTCATGTAACACTAATTCATCAGTTATTAGTTCTTTTAACATTCCAGTAGTATGTGAGTTATTAGTTACAAAGCTCCAAACTTGATTCTCTTAAAAAAATACTCTTCTTGTTAATGTGCTCATGTTTTTATATTCAACTCTCATTGATACTTAATGTTTCATTAAATAAACGGAATCAATTTCCATGGATAAAAACACACATACATACACACACACACACATACTCATACACATACATAGACGGTATTTTCACATAGTTCAACAGAGTTGGTAGCACAACGGCTTTTGAATAAGTTTAAAAAAAATCTTTTTGATTTGCTTTGGTTATAGAATTGTATCCATGCCATCCATGATATCTCACCCAACTTCACATATACCCTCACACACACACACATAAATACATAGATGCTAATGACATCATTTCCTAGATATAAATGTTTTCGACAACTGTGTTCAATAACAGCTCCTTTAAGCGGAATTCGTAGAACTGAGATACGGACCCAAGGGAAATAATTAAAGGCTTGTCAGTTTCTATTAGAGTAGTGTGGATTAGATGTAAAATGAGATTTGAGTTGCTCCGACTACCAAGTGTCGCTCGACTGTTTCCTATGCTAGAGTATCTCTTAATAATGACATCTTTATGATAATACCTGTATAACGTATGAGGTAATGAGACAATTTAGATACAAATTGGTATATAGTTATTCCTGAGTAATGACAAACTAAGAGTGATTTATTGTGTTATATGTATTGAGAAAAGAGTTGGTTAAATGTAACAAATGTTGGATCTTGTACAGTTAAATGTAACAAATGTTGGATCTTGTACAGTTAAATGTAACAAATGTTGGATCTTGTACAGTTAAATGTAACAAATATTGGATCTTGTACAGTTAAATGTAACAAATGTTGGATCTTGTACAGTTAAATGTAACAAATGTTGGATCTTGTACAGTTACATGTAACAAATGTTGGATCTTGTACAGTTAAATGTAACAAATGTTGGATCTTGTACAGTTAAATGTAACAAATATTGGATCTTGTACAGTTAAATGTAACAAATGTTGGATCTTGTACAGTTAAATGTAACAAATGTTGGATCTTGTACAGTTACATGTAACAAATGTTGGATCTTGTACAGTTACATGTAACAAATGTTGGATCTTGTACAGTTACATGTAACAAATGTTGGATCTTGTACAGTTAAATGTAACATTTCTTCTAATGTGGGAAAAACAAATGTTGGATATTGTATGGTTAAATGTCTCATTTTTTCTTCTTGTTGGTCTTAATTTACGGATGTTTTGTTTTTCCATCATGGAGTCGTCTATTAACAAGTTTTATTGCAGTTTAGTCATCCCACCAATTTTTTACAAGCGTCAAGCTTTCTGTACCTCCCACCCCACCCAGTTAAATTCTATCACACACCCTCCCCATTCCGAAATACAAACTAAAACAACGCAAAAATATATAACAAACATAATCCCCTCCCTAATATAACGTTATAAATATATAACAAACATAATCCCCTCCCTAATATAACGTTATAAATATATAACAAACATAATCCCCTCCCTAATATAACGTTATAAAGATATAACAAACATAATCCCCTCCCTAATATAACGTTATAAATATATAACAAACATAATCCCCTCCCTAATATAACGCTATAAAGATATAACAAACATAATCCCCTCCCTAATATAACGTTATAAATATATAACAAACATATTCCCCTCCCTAATATAACGTTATAAATATAAAACAAACATAATCCCCTCCCTAATATAACGCTATAAAGATATAACAAACATAATCCCCTCCCTAATATAACGTTAGGACTACAACCACCCTCAATGAATTGTTCAATGGTCTTGATAAATCACCAAGTAAACCGAAAATAAATATTATATTTATTGCAACAATATTACAAAGCTAAATGTGGTTCTTAGAGCTAAATGTGGTTCTTAGAGCTAAATGTCGTTCTTAGAGCTAAATGTGGTTCTTAGAGCTAAATGTGGTTCTTAGAGCTAAATGTCGTTCTTAGAGCTAAATGTTCTTAGAGCTAAATGTGGTCCTCAGAGCTAAATGTGGTCCTTAGAGCTAAATGTGGTTCTTAGAGCTAAATGTGGTTCTTAGAGCTAAATGTGGTTCTTAGAGCTAAATGTCGTTCTTAGAGCTAAATGTGGTTCTCAGAGCTAAATGTGGTTCTTAGAGCTAAATGTGTTTCTTAGAGCTAAATGTGGTTCTCAGAGCTAAATGTGGCTCTTAGAGCTAAATGTGGTTCTCAGAGCTAAATGTGGTTCTTAGAGCTAAATGTGGTTCTCAGAGCTAAATGTGGTTCTTAGAGCTAAATGTGGTTCTTAGAGCTAAATGTGATTCTTAGAGCTAAATGTGGTTCTCAGCGCTAAATGTGGTTCTTAGAGCTAAATGTGGTTCTCAGAGCTAAATGTGGTTCTTAGAGCTAAATGTGGTTCTCAGAGCTAAATGTGGCTCTTAGAGCTAAATGTGGTTCTTAGAGCTAAATGTGGTTCTTAGAGCTAAATGTGGTTCTTAGCGCTAAATGTGGTTCTCAGAGCTAAATGTGGTTCTTAGAGCTAAATGTGGTTCTTAGAGCTAAATGTGATTCTTAAAGCTAAATGTGGTTCTCAGCGCTAAATGTGGTTCTTAGAGCTAAATGTCGTTCCTAAAGCTAAATGTCGTTCTTAGAGCTAAATGTGGTTCTCAGAGCTAAATGTGGTTCTTAGAGCTAAATGTGGTTCTCAGAGCTAAATGTGGCTCTTAGAGCTAATGTGGTTCTTAGAGCCGACTGTGCCTCTTCATTGGGTTTATGTTGCTACCAGTGAACCAGTTTGTTGTTTTATATTTAAATTATTTTAAATTAAAAACAAACAAAAAAAGCGTAACGTAATAAGTGAAACGCCCACTTGAACTGTTTGAATTCAGATTTAGGTAGGCTATAACTATTTACATTCATCAATACTTTGTTCTATTTCGTCACCAAGTCCGTCTGCTTCAGTTTCACTCTATTCTAACATTTTTGTCTGCTTATGCAGAATACACAACTGGTGTGTAATAAACTGTTCATTCAATTGAAATTTAATGTGTAAATAATGTGAATCAATTTCATCAATACAAATCTTTACGTAAAACGATATAAAATTACTACAGTGCATGTATATATAAGAGACTAGTATATAAGTACATATATTTAACATATATAACATATTTATATACTCATTTCCTTGAGGCAGATATTTGTGAAGTAGAATGTTACATCAATTCTATCTTTTCCTCGCAACAATTCAAAGTGTGGAACCAGCAACCACTGTTCAAACTTTGAGAGGCTGCCATGACCTCTCGGGGTCAAAGTCTCTAAAGTAACGACTAGAAGGTCAAAGGGCACGATGAATGTGAAACCATTGACCTGAACAGTAACATCTCACAATTAGATTTACAACCAAACTCTCCCAGTGACTAGACTAGTACTCCAATTTTTTATATATAAAAGTTGACTTTTCTATCTTTTTACTTTCATCAAACCAAACAAATCATTCGTTAGCCCCTCCCCCCTTCGCTCCAATTTAAACAGAGGTCGATTTCTTCATTTCCTAATGGAACTGACTACAAACTGGTTTCTTATTTTGAGATTATGGAATATTTTGTTTCTTATAAAACAGGTCCTTGAAGTCTACAGAATTAACTGACTTGTCTTAATCGAAAATATTATTTCACATTTTCTGATAGTTCAAAATTTGATTTCCAACGTTCACCTTAACAAAATTTACAATATTGTTGACAGAAGAAATTATTAAAATGTTTTAATCGGAAATGGTTTTACATAAATAATGGGTGGCCTATAGCTCAAATAAGAGTAAAATAGATATTCAATAGATATTCAATAGATATACAATAGATATTCAATAGATATTCAATAGATATTCATTTCGAAGAAAAGAAAAACAGAGGTTACCACTTAACTATAATCGTGTTTGGATTTGATGGCACTAAGTCACATTAATACATATTATACAAACACAAATTTGATTTACCATGTACTGGTTTATCCCAATTTCTTATAGGCCTACTATGTTCTTCAAAGCTTCATACATGGTACCGTAATCACAAATCAAAATACAATTACACTAAAAAAAATACTTTGTTATTCTAAATAACCAAAGGACAATGACTAAAATTTGAATTAGAAAATATGTACGTGGTAACCTAGTTGAAGTCTGAACAACTTTTAGTGATTATGACTTATATATATTCTAGTTTTAACAACCTTTAGTGATTATGACTTTATGTATATATATATATATATATATATATATATATATATATATATATATATATATTCTAGTTTTAACAACCTTTAGTGATTATGACTTATGTATATATATAAATATATATATATATATATATATTCTAGTTTTAACAACCTTTAGTGATTATGACTTATGTATATACATATATATATATATATATATATATATATATATATATATATATATATTCTAGTTATAACAACCTTTAGTGATTATGACTTATGTATATATATATATATATATATATATATATATATATATATTCTAGTTTTAACAACCTTTAGTTATTATGACTTATATATATTCTAGTTTTAACAACCTTTAGTGATTATGACTTATGTATATATATATATATATATTCTAGTTTTAACAACCTTTAGTGATTATGACTTATATATATTCTAGTTTTAACAATCTTTAGTGATTATGACTTATGTATATATATATATATATATATATATATATATATATATATATATATATATATATATATATATATATATATATATATTCTAGTTTTAACAACCTTTAGTGATTATGACTTATGTATATATATATATATATATATATATATATATATATATATATATATATATTCTAGTTTTAACAACCTTTTAGTTATTATGACTTATATATATTCTAGTTTTAACAACCTTTAGTGATTATGACTTATGTATATATATATATATTCTAGTTTTAACAACCTTTAGTGATTATGACTTATATATATTCTAGTTTTAACAACCTTTAGTGATTATGACTTATGTATATATATATATATATATATATATATATATATATATATATATATATATTCTAGTCTTAACAACCTTTAGTGATTATGACTTATATATATTCTAGTTTTAACAACCTTTAGTGATTATGACTTATATATATTCTAGTTTTAATAACCTTTAGTGATTATGACTTATGTATGTATATATATATATATATATATACATATATATATATATATATATATATATTCTAGTTTTAACAACCTTTAGTGATTATGACTTATGTATATATATATATATATATATATATATATATATATATATATATTCTAGTTTTAACAACCTTTAGTGATTATGACTTATATATATTCTAGTTTTAACAACCTTTAGTGATTATGACTTACTTATGTATATATATATATATATATATATATATATATATATATATATATTCTAGTTTTAACAACCTTTAGTGATTATGACTGATATATATATTCTAGTTTTAACAGCCTTTAGTGATTTGGACCTGTGTATATTCTAGTTTTCAGACATAAGTGATTATGACTTATGTGTATTCTAGTTTGAAATATTTAGTGATTACGACGAAAACACACATACCTGGCTAAACGGCCTAGATATAGGCTTTGCCGTAGAGGGAAAAGTTATATAACGAATCAATAATTTTAATTAAAACCATACAAATTTAATTAGATCTCTTCTATTTTTTAAAATAAAATTATATAGCCTTTACTTCATAAAGCATTTGATTAACTTCAGGTCCATTAGTTGTTGATTAACTTCAGGTCCATTAGTTTTATGCATTCTGGCCAGATTTTTTTTCCAAACCTGGTTCATTGTGCGTCGTTATTGGCGTGTAATGAAACATTGTGCGTCGTTATTGGCGTGTAATGAAACATTGTGGGTCGTTATTGGCGTGTAATGAAACATTGTGGGTCGTTATTGGCGTGTAATGAAACATTGTGCGTCGTTATTGGCCGTGTGATGAAACATTGTGGGTCGTTATTGGCGTGTAATGAAACATTGTGCGTCGTTATTGGCGTGTAATGAAACATTGTGGGTCGTTATTGGCGTGTAATGAAACTTTGTGGGTCGTTATTGGCGTGTAATGAAACTTTGTGGGTCGTTATTGGCGTGTAATGAAACATTGTGGGTCGTTATTGGCGTGTAATGAAACATTGTGGGTCGTTATTGGCGTGTAATGAAACATTGTGGGTCGTTATTGGCGTGTAATGAAACATTGTAGGCAGTAACTCGGAACAGTGCCATAGGCATACATGGCCATTTTAGCGAAATGCCGTATAACGAACGGCGAGGTATAGATGTATATTGTTGTGAATCTCAGTGATATGCAAATGTATACTTATAATACACCACAATGTCAATAGTAAAACTGTACATCAGGATACTATGGAAGGAGTAAGAAGAAAAGGCCGTTCTATCGAAAACTGGAAAGGTAAAAGGAATGGACAGGACCAAAATATAAAGACCCTACTGTGGACCACACGACAAAGAGAGGAACAGATGGACCTATCCACCTCAGTGTCCCCGAGAATTAAAGAATTAGTACATAAAATTAAAAAATAAAATTTAAAGAACCAGTTAAAGTCTAATTTCATTGTCAATACACATTTTCTGTTCTATAGCTGTATCAAGAACCAGTCAATGTCTAATTTCATTGTCCATACAACTTTTATGTTCTATGGCTGTATCAAGAACCAGTCGATGTCAGATTGTGCTGTCTATTCAGAGTTGATTTCATTATCTCAAGGATTCCCTCACACCGCCCAAGCTCCACTCCCCCCCCCACACACCTACATATGTAATGATCCAATCAATAAAATAAGACAAAGTTTGGGACGTCGAAAAAAAAATCTTCTATATGTGTGTTTGTGTGTGTGTGTGTATGTTTGTATATGTGTTTGTACCACCGTCTGTAAGACATGTGAAGTGTAGATAGTTTCAATGACTGGTATAGATGTGGAGAAAATATCATTGATTTCTTCAAGAAGATGAATCAAGAAAAAAACCGAATGAAACTTAAAATACTTGCATTTTATTTGTGTGTGTCTTGTGTAGGTCAGTGGTCCACAGTTTGTATCGTTCCATCTGATATCACCGCCACGCCCTTACCCCCCCCCCCCCACCCCCAGTCTTGTATTAGATTGTCTGCTACGTCTGCTCACATCTCTAATTTGGTCGGAAGTGGAAGAGCTCAGCAGACGTGATCTTACAACAAATAAGTGGAGATTACTTTCCCAGGAAGTAGGGAGATAAACCCTTTCTTGGAGATTTATCGAGTACTTTGGTTTGGATAATCGCCACCCGGCAGGATGAGTCTGCTGTCTGTCTGTCCTATTGATTGCAGGAAATACTGAATCTTAACTATTCTAAACCAATTGATTTCTTTATCCATTTCTGTACAGTACTCATAGCTATAGCGTAAGTCACTGATTTGTGTGAACTTCCGGTTGGCCTAACCATTTTGTGGTCAACATATTAAGTTTGTAGATCGATTCAAGTCGTTTCCTTGTCTATGTTTCAACTCAAGTCATTTCATAATCTATGTGTCCTAAACAATCACTAGTGTATTCTTCAATTCAAATCAATCACTAGTTTATAATGATGTCTACTCGTGTCAAGCCATGGTCTATATGTCTAATAAAGTCGGCAGGTCACAGAATATAGCTTATATACAAATGCACATCGTCTATTTACATTGATTTTTTTTTTTGAAAGCCGCCATATTAGTGTATTCTATTGGGTATCGATATTTTGATACTACACTAGCAAAAAGGAAAATATCTTAAATGGCGGCATTTTCGGTCATTTGTAGATGACTTATTTAAAGGGCGATGTGCTTTCTGCATGATATATGTTATGTGTACCTTCTGTATGACATATGTTATGTATACCTTCTGTATGATATATGTTATGTGTACCTTCTGTATGATACATGTTATGTGTACCTTCTGTATGATATATGTTATGTGTACCTTCTGTAAGACATATGTTATGTGTACCTTCTTTATGATAAATGTTATGTGTACCTTCTGTATGATATATGTTATATGTACCTTCTGTATGATATATGTTATGTGTACCTTCTGTATGATATATGTTATGTGTACCTTCTGTATGATATATGTTATGTGTACCTTCTGTATGATATATGTTATGTTTACCTTCTGTATGATATATGTTATGTGTACCTTCTGTATGATATATGTTATGTGTACCTTCTGTATGATAAATGTTATGTGTACCTTCTGTATGATATATGTTATGTGTACCTTCTGTATGATATATGTTATGTGTACCTTCTGTAAGATATATGTTATGTGTACCTTCTTTATGATAAATGTTATATGTACCTTCTGTATGATATATGCTATGTGTACTGTAATAATAATCAGTTTAGGCTGGAGAATTTACAGTTGGCACAGAGATGGTTGGAATTATCTGGCCACTTAGCTTAGCGGAAGTGAAATTATATTAGTTTTATGCAGACGATAGATTTGGTAGAGACAAGCAGACGGACTTGATTACTCATCTCACATCAATTTATACCATGTATGTATTTTCGTGAATAAGAATTAATAAATAAACATATATATATTTATACAACCAAGTTTACCCAGTGCTTTATAACTGTGATTCGTCTCATACATGTGGACATTAAATAATATAATATATTTATATACACGCTCAAGTCAAGTTGGTTAAAACATACGCTCTGAAGAGACTGAAATATATTTACAGCTACCGAAGAACAGAAGTACCATAAATATATATATACATAAACTTTACATACTACTAATATACACGTAAACCAAATATGACATAAATGGCGGCTGCGGTGAAAGTTCTTTAGAGAACACAACTGTGTTGAAGTAATTTTATTGTAATCAAGACGAATGTTGACACACTGGAAGATTTACAAGATCTACAAGTTCCTGATTTCCTTTATAGACTGTTTCATCTACCAATATACAGTCAGTACTTATACCTGCATTGCTTCATTTTCTGGACTTTATATTTTTACATTATTTACTGCTGCTGAAACATCGCTATAGCAGTAAATTCTTAAGAACATTTACATCTGTTCATATTACTCTATCCTCGTGTGGGTGAAAAAGAAGGTGAGCCGAAAAATCAGCAGACCTTACCAAATTGTGCAGACCATACCGTACCAGGAGAGCCATGAAGTGACTACACTCTGACTACACTCTGACCTATACTTTTACCATCTACACCAGAGAGAAGTTAGTGAGTCTACACCTTCCGAAACTATACTCTTTACAGCACTCTACACCTGAGAAGTAAGAAGGTATCTGGGAGTAATTTCATGTTGTTTAATTATAATTGTTGTTTTGTTTGCAAACTGTGTCAATTTATTATATTAGTATGTAATGCTTAGAAACAATTTTTTACATCCTTAGTATATAGTTAAATGTCTATTTGAAAAGTTCTAATTGCAAAATTAGTTAAATTAAAATTAATATATATTGTTTTCATCTAGATATTTTACTTAAAATATTTGTTTAGAAGTATATGTCTTATTCCTATGATCGTATCTCGTTAAATTTTTTTTATAAGTAATTTTGTAAAGTTGTATATTTGTTTTAGCTCGTCTAACTCTAAATTTAATTAAATAATATTAACTTAGTCTGTAAAATTTTTTTTTATTTTTTAGTAATAGTATATTAAGCTTAGAAATATTTTATTTATTGTATGTTTTCATTTGTCACTTATTATTAGAAATATTTTTACATCAGTAATTTAATTTTGTTTTGACATAAGATTGCATATAGACTCAAGAATATTGAAAACTGAAATATACTATATACATACAATATATACAATAAATATAAAAACCCAATACAGCAGAAATATAAAAAATTAAATCAATTATATAAATAATTTGATAAAGAAAAATAAATAAAATTTTAGAATGGCTGAGGAAACCTCTGATCCGTGGGAAACATATCTTAAACAGGGGAGAAGTGCAGGTCTGACAGGTGATAAACTAGTTAAATTTGCTAGTGATAAAATGGAGCGAGCAGAAAAAATTAGAATAGAAGAAGACAGAATAAAACAAGAAATAGCATTACAAAGAGAAAAAATACAGATGGAAATTAAAAGAGACATACAACTTAAAAAATTAGAACTAGAATCGCAAAATCAGAATATTATAGTAAAACAAGAGAATCAAAAAACATATAAACATAAAATAAAAATACAACCTTTTTCTGGTAAATCTGGTGAAATAGACCAATTTTTCCATAATATGGAAATGCAATTTAAACTAAATAACATAGACAAATCAGAATGGAAAAACTATTTATACCAATCAGTTACAGAGGATGCACTAAAAGCTTTAAATAACATAAGAGACAGTGACACATTAGATTACAGTGAAATAAAGAAACAACTCTTAGATCATTTCAACAAAACAGAAGACTACTATAGAAATTTATTTCATAACAGTACATTAGGTTCTAATGAACATCCTCAGGCATATATTAATAATTTAGAGGCCCATTTGAACAATTGGATAAAGATGTCTGGGATAGACGAAAATAGTGTAATTGAAATAAAAGAGCTACTTCTGGTGGACAAAATACTGACACTTTGTACATCAGAACTATTCACATTCATAAAACAAAGAAAGGTCCATAAGAAGATAGAGTTAATTTCTGCCATGTCAGATTTTAGGGATAGTCATGTAAACACTCCAATGTTCAATTCAACACAAAATAAATTTAATTTCATGAAAAATAATTTGCCAGGAAAAGATTTAGTAGCTTACCTCCTAGGTTTAACATTCCATGTCAAATTTGTCACAAGATAGGACACAACAAGCATACTTGTTGGTTTAGGAAACAGCATACAGACAATTATCAAAACAGAAACAGACAGTATTACAACTATGGGGATAGAAACAAATATTTTAATAAAAGACAACATAAATATAACAAAAAGAGACAATCACCAAACACTAGTCCCATAAGAATTCAAGAAAATAGGGGTAGATCAAGTCAAAGACACTCCTTTAACAACATACATAACTGTAACATGATGGAGGGCAAGGGAGAGTTAATTTTTTATCCTTGTTATGTAGATGGTAGGAAAGTAATGTGCTTGAGAGACAGTGGCTGTACATGTATTATTCTGGATTCAAAATTAGTTAAGGAAGAACAAATATTGGAGGGCAAGGAGGAAATAAGAATGGGAAATGGAGAAATAGTGAAATGTAAAACAGCAAAATTTATATTGAAACTCCATGGATTAGTGGGGAGATAAAAGCACTTTTAATGGATTCACCAATAACCTCATTAATAATAGGAAATGTAGAAAATATACAAGATAATTCCAAAGAAATTTATATGAAATGGTTAGAAAATAGAGAATTAGAAACAATTATAGAGGAACCCTTAGAGACAGATACAGATAAAAATATATGTACACTATTCAAAAGCATACAAAATTGGAATGGTACAGAGAACATTGTAAATTTTTTAGAGAGAGTAGACACAGTAGCCACACAGAACAATGTTACAGAAGAAGAAAAATAACAGTTCTAATAGATAAATTACACAACCACCATTTGGCAAAATCACTAGCAGAAAACAACCAAGACAATCACACAGTATTAAAAACTAAACTAATAAGTAAATTAAACAATGACAGTAATTCAGTTGAAGTTGGACAAGAAAATACTATAAAGAATACAAATACAGTAAATAAATCTGATCATGAATGCATTAATTGCAGTAGAAAATGCAGATCATTAAGAAGGTTAAATAAACACATAAAACAAAAACATAGTTACAACCTAACTAAAAAATTAAATGCAATGACTAGAGCACAAGCTAATAAAGAAAACAGTACAAAACAATACCCTGAATCTAGTAGACAAAACAACATTTTGGATATTGATAGGGATAAACTTAAAACATTACAAGAACATGATGAAAGTTTAAAAATTTATTTCAATAGAGAGGAAAATGAAAATAAAAACATAATATATAAGGTAGAAAATGACATTTTAATAAGAAAATACACTAGGCATAACAGGTCATTTAAACAAATAATGATTCCTACAGTTTTAAGAAATAATATACTAAAAGCAGCTCATGATTGCTACTTAGCAGGTCATTTGGGTGTTAAGAAAACACTAGATAGAATTAGAAGATATTGTTACTGGCCAGGTGTCATAGGAGATGTAAAAAGATTTGTTAAGGCATGTAAGAAATGTCAACAATATAATCACATAGGACCAAAACACAGAGCTCCCATACAAGAAAGTGACACAACAAACATTCCTTTTTATAAAATTGCCATAGACATAATTGGACCTATTTCAGTAATGTCCAATAGAAGACATAGATATATTTTAACAATGATAGACTTAGCAACACGCTGGGTTGAGGCAATTCCATTAGTAGATATAACTGCAGAAACAATTTGCAAAGCATTATTGTCTATTTTTACAACTTTTTCGTTTCCCTAACACTATATTATCAGACAATGGTACTCAATTTAAATCACATCTTACTCAGGCATTTACTCATATGCTTAACATTACACAGGTATTTACAGCTAGGTACAGACCTCAATCAAATGGTTCCATAGAAAGAGCAAATCAAACCATAAAGACCATGTTAAGAAAAATAATTAGTGATCATGGACAGGATTGGGACACATTTTTACCTTTAATTTTATTCGCGTATAGAGAAATACCTCATGAAACAACAGGTTTTACACCATTTGAACTCATGTTTGGTTCAAATCCTAGAGGAACATTACAGTGATTCAGTGAAAATATAGTTAACACAGAAAAGGAACATATAAGTCCATTTGAATTGGTAGACAAAACCAGAAATAACATACTGTATTCAAACAAATATGCAGAAGAAAATCTCATAAAGAAAAATAAATACCATAGGGATCTTAAAAACAAAAACAGGTACTTAAGGGAATTTAAAGTTGGAGACCTAGTTTATGTATTGATACCCAAAGATAATGAAATTGGATGGAGAGGTCCATATAAAATAATAAACAAAATAGGAAATGTGGACTATTCAGTAGAAATAAATGGAGAGGGTAGAACATTTCATGTTGATAGATTAAGAGATATTTTAGATCCTCCCACTGAATTAGAAACCATTGTACAACAAATTCAATCTTTAAATTGCTTAATTGGAGAGGATAACACATGTAGTTTAGAAAATAATATCAATGACACTGATCAGATTCCAGTAATAAGTTTAGATCAACAGGATGACATGAATAAGATTAATTTTGCACCAGACATACCTGAAGATATTAAGAAACAAGTAATAGAAACATTAAATTCTTTTCAAACTGTAATTCCTAACAAACCAGGAAAGACAAACATAATTAAACATTCAATCAAATTAAAAACTGAAGAACCAATTAAACCTAAATACTATGACATTCCAGTTAAATACAGAAATGAAGTTCAAAAAGAAATAGAACAATTACTAAATAGTGGATTAATAAGAGAATCAGATTCCAGCTATTGTTTTCCAATAGTGGTAGTAAAGAAAAATAATGGCAAAAATTCGTTTATGTTGTGATTACAGAAGCTTAAATTCAATTACAGTGATAGATAAACAACCTTTACCAAACATAGAAGACTTAGTTCAGGAAATGTCAAATGCCAATATTTTCACACACCTAGATTTAACTAGAGGCTTTTGGCAGATAGAAGTTCAGGAAGATTCTAAACAATATACAGCATTTAAAACTCATGAAGGATTTTATGAGTGGAATGTTATGCCTTTTGGTCTAGTGAACAGCACTGCAACGTTCACTAAGATGATGAATAAGTTATTAAGAAACATTGAAAACATTAGATACTATGTGGACGACATATGTATTTACACTAAAAACTGGTCAGATCACATAGACAGTTTGAATAAATTACTAGAAATTCTTCAAATTAATAATTTAACAGTTTCACCTGAGAAAATAAAAATAGGTTTCAAAAACATAGATTTTCTTGGATATCATATTGGTCAAGGATTAGTCACACCAACAAACAATATTCTTAAAAGAATTTTTGATATTCGCATTCCAGAAAAGAAAAAAGAAGTTAGATCTATTATAGGATTATGCAATTTTTATAGAAAATTTATTCCCAACTTTGCAAACTTAATTGAGCCTTTAGTGAAATTAACTAAGAAAAAGATGCAACAAAAAGTTGAATGGAATTCAGAATGTGACACTGCATTAAATAGAATAAAACAATGTTTTGAAGAAAAACCAATTTTAAGTTCAATAGATATGACTAAGAAATTTATTGTAGGCACAGACGCTAGTAAGACATCAATCGGTGGATGTCTATATCAAGAGCAGGATAATATTAATAAACCAATAATATATTTAAGTAGAAAACTGTCAGACACTGAAAGTAGATATTCAGTAATAGAACTAGAATGTTTAGCTTTAGTTTGGACAATAACTAAATTAAACAAATACTTGCTAGGCAATGAGTTCACTGTGTTAATAGATCACAAACCTTTAGCCAACCTGAATACCAAAAGCATAAATAATGCTAAACTAACACGCTGGTCTTTGTTATTACAAGACTACTCATTTAACATAAAATACATTAAAGGGTCAAATAACCATATCCCAGATATTTTATCGAGACTCAGTCAGAAATAAGTATATTTTTTTTTGAGTAAACATATTGAATTATTTAAACATAGAAAATGCTGTATTGGGACAACAAGAATAAATATAATTAATTGGCATAACAAGTATAAATAAATGAATATAGGAACAATAATGAAATATAAATTTTATTGGAACAAGTAGCAATGAAATATAGTAGAACAATAAGGATAATGGCTAGAATAATAAGAATATTGGAACTATAAGTAAAAATAATATGGATATTGGAATAATTAAAACTAATAACAGTTGTATTTGAAAATAAAAGATTTCTATGTATTGAAAATATAATACATGAATAATGATAATGACATTTAAGCTTGTCAAGTACACTATTGTATTGAGTATATTGACTCAAATATTTTTTTAATAATATATATTAAAGAATTCATGTTGATGATTGATGCATAATGTATTTAAAATAGAAATATGCATACTTAATTAAGATGAGAATGAGGAGAGATTGTGTTTAAAATAAAACACACACACTAAACAAGTATAATGTACATGAGAATATGTTGTAAGAATGATTAATTACTCATTCACTTCATTCACATTGATGAAAATATTATTGAAGTTTATGCAAAGATTTTATTATGCAATGATTACTAATGCATATTTTATTGAATTTGTTCATTGTTTGAAGTTTATTGTTCAATTTGTTATAAAACTTTTTAAAAAAGTTAAATTTTGTTAAAAATCCAATCAAAGGATTATTGACTATGACATTGATTATTGTCAAGAAGACTTATTAGTCTCAAATATGTAACTTAAACAATTATTGACTAAAGAAGTCAAAGATATGAAGATTGTAATAATATATGAATTTTATTAAAATGATGTTTAAATATTTTATGTGTCAGAAGACATAATGAATTGTACATGATGATAATATTAAATATGTCAAGCTAAATTGACACGAAAATGTGCAAAGTTAATATATTCACACTATATAAAATGATGAAAAAGACATAAGAAAAATGTCTTATATAATTAATGAGTACAAAAAAAATGAATATTGTCAAATCACTAAGGAAAGTGTTATTGACAGAAGGCAAAAGAAAAGGTCTTCATATGAGATGAGAGAAAAATGACTTGCTAGATAAAGCAAGGTAAATAATAAGTTGAACAAAATATTGTTACAACAGAAGAAGTTTGTCAAAAGACAACATGAAAAATATATTGAACTGAAATAAAATGCTCTCATACAAAAGAAAAGAATGATAATGATGTGAAGAAAAATATGAAAGTGTTGAATATTGAAAATAAATTCATTAAGTGAATATGAACAAAGAATTGAAATAACAATTAAGTCATAAGGTGATAGAAAATAATCACTATAAAAAAAAAGGTAAAAAGAGAAAAGAGGGGAGATAACAATGATAATTAAAAATGCACTTAAAACTTATGAAGAAGTTATGGTACTTGGTACCAACCTAAGTGAATAATCACTTGTTATTGTATAACATTTTTTTTTGTTTCAAAACTGAATTGATAATAATATTTTTGAAAATTGAACAAATTTTTATGTCAATATTATGATATGTTATATGATGCATTTAAAAATTGAAATATGAGATATAGTATTGACAAGAATATTTTTATTAATAAATTTTGTATCATAACTAGTTTGATATTTTGTATCATAACCAGTTTGTTTGACATTTTGTATATACACTGACATTTTTTATATAGATTTCTATTGATGTGATGTGATACAAAAATTTGTATTTTTATTTTGACAAAAGTAAATTTTATTCAGTTAACGACAGAAAAACTTAGAGACTAAAAAACTAAATGTATAACATTTGTTTTTTAAAGGAAAGGGGGATGTTGTAATGATAATCAGTTTAGGCTGGAGAATTTACAGTTGGCACAGAGATGGTTGGAATTATCTGGCCACTTAGCTTAGCGGAAGTGAAATTATATTAGTTTTATGCAGACGATAGATTTGGTAGAGACAAGCAGACGGACTTGATTACTCATCTCACATCAATTTATACCATGTATGTATTTTCGTGAATAAGAATTAATAAATAAACATATATATATTTATACAACCAAGTTTACCCAGTGCTTTATAACTGTGATTCGTCTCATACATGTGGACATTAAATAATATAATATATTTATATACACGCTCAAGTCAAGTTGGTTAAAACATACGCTCTGAAGAGACTGAAATATAATTACAGCTACCAAAGAACAGAAGTACCATAAATATATATATACATAAACTTTACATACTACTAATATACACGTAAACCAAATATGACATGTACGTTCTGTATGATATATGTTATGCGTACCTTCTGTATGATAAATGTTATGTGTACCTTCTGTATGATATATGTTATGTGTACCTTCTGTATGATATATGTTATGTGTACCTTCTGTATGATATATGTTATGTGTACTTTCTGTATGATATATGTTATGTGTACCTTCTGTATAATATATGTTATGTGTATTTTCTGTATGATCTATATTAATGTCAAATCAAGTCAATTTTTAGCCTATGAGTAGAATGCACCTTAATTCTATAGGCAAGTATACGCCTAGTCAATGTCTTGTTTTTATATCAAGTCAAAAAAGACTCTACATAGCAAGGCAAGTCAGTTCCTATAATGAATGCCATAAGGTTTGATAGTTTATAAGACACGTGTATACTAAGTCAAAGTCTATGTTTTAAATCTGAGCAATGGCACACCTATTTCAGTTAAACAGTGTCATGAATATGTGGCAGTATAGATGTCATAAATATGTGGCAGTATAGATGTCATAAATATGTGGCAGTATAGATGTCATATATATGTGGCAGTATAGATGTCATAAAGCTTGGAGAGGGTTGGGCGCCGCCAAGCATTTCCTGCCCCAGATACACCATGACTGAAAACCTACTAGTTTTCAGTCAACAACGGTGCCCCAACGACCCATCCACGGGTTAAGGGATAGAAGAAGAAGATGTCATAAATATGTGACAGTATAGATTTCTTAAATATGTGGTAGTATAGCTGTCATAAATATGTGGCAGTATAGATGTCCTAAATATGTGGCAGTATAGATGTCATAAATATGTGGCCGTATAGATGTCATAAATATGTGGCAGTATAGATGTCATAAATATGTGGCAGTATAGATGTCATAAATATGTGGCAGTATAGAAATGATAATTATTCAACCACAATGTGAGTTAACTAATGTGACTAAAATACAAAGACTAGTGTGTACGAAGTCAGTGTGTCTATGAACTTTAAAAGCTGAATACCAAAAATATTTCACAGACATATCTCACACTTTAAAACTTTCTAAAACTTGGAGGATTTCTCAACATTCAAACATCAATAGACAACTGGACTAGAATTCTCCGCGGAATACTTCCATTGAAGCGGTCAGTACTATCGGGTTAGTGCTATTCACTTCAATGCTTCCATCCCAAAACCCTGAAGGGAAATGTTGGAACTGGGAGAAGTCAGAAGGAAAATGTTGGAACAGGGAGAAGTCAGAAGGAAAATGACAATAGTTAAATGTTTTCTTAATGATTTAAACTTTAAATAGCGTTAGTTCGAGTTAGATTTTTCTTTTTACTATATGGCTATATTTGAAAATTAATATAGAAAAAAGCATTTATAATAAATGTCTGTAATTATTGTAAATATTGAAAATGGACTTGACTCCTTCGAAAGTTTGATTTTATCAGATATTCTTATATTAGTGCTCACTGAACTATACAGTATGATATATAGAATCGTGTGTGTGTATATATATATATATATATATATATATATATATATATATATATATATATATATATATACGGTGGATTCCGCTTAATTGGGACACCGCTTAGTTGGGACAAATCTCAAAGAAACCAAACCAAGAAGCCAATAGTAAATATGTATGTTTAATTGGGACAGCCGCTTAATTGGGACAAAAAGCCTCGGTCCCGATGTTGGACCAGTCTCTCCCTTCATTGGACCAGTCTCTCCCTTCATTGGACCAGTCCCTCCCTTCATTGGACCAGTCTCTCCCTTCATTGGACCAGTCCCTCCCTTCATTGGACCAGTCTCTCCCTTCATTGGACCAGTCCCTCCCTTCATCGACCAGGTTTCATCACCAGAGGTCAGAAGCTGGTAGGAAGAAGCCTTGCCATGTTTAAAACGTTTCAAAAAATCAGCACACCACGTGGCACGCTTGGACTTCTGCTCGTCCGTCAGAAGTCGGGGGATCCACCTGGCTGATTTTTCGCTGCTGGTCTTCAGCTCCATAGCAATCCAGGTGACAGTGAGACGTCCATCTTCATCCACTGGCTCCCTCATTCGTTTGACTTTGCATGTCTCTCTCATCACGTCCTCGGCTTGAATCACGATGTTCGTCATCTTTCGTCATCTTTCGTCATCTGTCGTCATCTTACGTCATCTTTCGTCATCTGTCGTCATCTTTCGTCGTGTGGCCGCTTGAAAAACGTTGATATTACTTGCAGATCGTCATTTCCTTTTGGACAGAACACCAAACATTTTCTTCAGCTAATTTAGTCATCCCATAGCTGTCAAGCCACGACAAAAGCTGTAGCAAATGACGTGTCGAAACTCCCACAGTCAATGACGTGCGAACTGGTATGACATCACTCGTACGGCTCCTGCGCCCTTTCATCTTGCGAGAAAATTACGAACCAAATGAGAGGTCTTCGGTAATGTAGGAAAAAAGGGGGGGAGGGACATCCCAACCAGCTGGGAGCTCGAGATATAAAGTCCGAACGGAAACGTGTAACTCCATGTATATACTTTAGATAGACTCCAGTTTCAACGTTTCCTATTTATTTTCAAGTTTTTTTTTTAGATTTCAAAATGCAATATGTTGTAATAATATAAAAAGAAAATGAATGAAATTATTTCATACTTTAGACTTTTGCGTCTCATATTTAAGACTACGGAAACTGTAGACTAAAAAAAAATTTATCGAATCGAGACGCCAGCAAAAAGCCATTAATATTTCAACAGGAAACAGTGTCCTTAATTCCGATTAAAAGCAGACAGGTTTGTGATAGACATTATCTATATAAACACAGTGCCATTACTTCCGATTTAAAGTAGACAGACTTGCGATATAAATTATGTATATATTATTAAAAAGAATCAGTTTTAAAAATATTTATAGAATCTAGAAATGATTTATTTTTAGAACAAGACATGTTTTTGGTAATGTTGCGGCATGTCAGAGATAGTTTGTCAACTGATATCTAGCTCGGTGTCTGTAAGACGTGGAGTCGTTCAAACTAATTGTGTATTATTATCATCAAGCAATATATTAAATTTCCAGTTTGAATGGGGCGGTTGGAAATAGATACTTGAATATTCTGGAGATGATATCACGCGAACATCTCGACAGAAACTTGAACCACCCTGTGTTTGTTTTTATTTATTATCTAACAGAAATGCCCGTGTCACTGCATATTTAATCTCTCTCTTTACCATCACCCCACTCTCTCTCTCTCTCTCTCTCTCTCTCTCTCTCTCTCTCTCCCTCTCTCTCTCTCTCTCTCTCTCTCTCTCTCTCTCTCCCTCTCTCTCTCTCTCTCTCTCTCTCACTCTCTTTCTCTCTCTATCATCGACACCTCTGGCCCAATAGCTCTCCCTCCCAAAACACAAAAATGTATAAATAGCTTCAGTTTTTTCTATGTTACATAATTTTCGAGAAATGTATGTTTTGATGACCAAAATAAAAATATTATAACTGAGCGATTATGGAATAATTTAAACTGGATTACTTTTCATTGCAGATGAAATTGTTATTGGAATTTAATCATACATTTTTTTTAAACCACAAATTTCATTTATTGAAGTCTACATAATAAATGTATTTAAAAAAAACTTATTGGCGTATCCGTTCTTAGGTTTATGGGGGGGGGGCGGATGGTCGAGCTTGAGGGTCCCGGGTTAACTGGTGGGAACCATTGGTAAAAGTTGGTTGAAAGTCCTCTATGCCCACCCAGCTTTACATGGCTACCTTTACTTTAGTTCGGCTACCTTACTTTAGTTAGGTTACCTTACTCTAGTTAGGCTGCCTTACTCTAGTTAGGTTACCTTACTCTAGTTAGGTTACCTTACTCTAGTTAGGGGAATAAATGCGGCTGGACGTTGTTCTAGCCAAACATTCCCTTACTATGCTGTGGCTATCTGTAAATTCCCTAAACGGATGAGATGTTATTCTCTTAGATCATTCTTCCGTCACCATCAAGTTTAGATGTTTGAGTTAGATGTTATTCTCTTAGATCATTCTTCCGTCACCATCAAGTTTAGATGTTTGAGTTAGATGTGTAGGGCATCAACATGAAGTTGAATATTAGATGTAGACATCATTCAGCATGCATCATCATTATTCCAAACATAAAAAAGTAAAGTTCCCTTAACCCCAACGGGCCATCGGGACAGATGAAGTGTAGAATGTATCTGTTTCTATAACCTCGGCATATGAATGGATTGTGTGGTTAGCAGTGTAGTACAACGCCCAGCCGCCTTTACTTCCCCGAACTTAAAGTCATGTACCATTTAAAAGCTGGGTGAACTTGGGGAATATCACCAGGACCTGAAAAATCACAAGGGTCTCACTGAGATTCGAACCCGGGATCCTTCGGTTGACAGACGAGCGCTCTACGCCTCTCGACCACCCGTCCCCAAAACATAGACATCTTTAATAATTGAGTTCTTACCAGACACATTGACATACTGGTGGGGTGGGGGGGGGGCTAATCATCTTATAGAATCTATCTAACCCTAATAGTTATCTGTACTGAGAAACTATTTATTTCAGAACTAGCTATTAGTACTAATAGTACCCAGACATTAACATATGCACATAAAACATATTACGTCCAAAAGCAATAACAAAGTTTTAGATAATTCACATCAAAAATAAATAGAATCAGATGACATACCTACTGACAATTTATACTGACAGAACGTATGTTATCCACGACACATGAACACATGACAGGGAGGGGGGGTGTTTAAGTAAAAATGTGTGGGTGAGCATGACATACAAGCTGACTTACCTGCATACCATGTGACCATCAAACAGGTCCAAATAAGGAAAGTAAAGCAACATTTTCGGAATACTATTATCAAAGTGTTAGTTGACGTTATCTGCATGTCTATGACACAAGCACACGTTTGTAGAAGTTTTGTTGTAATTCCTTTTGATCTCAAGAAAACATCCATCAATACATCAGTCATTAAAGAACATCTATCTGTGAAATGTCTATCAATACATCAGTCATTAAAGAACATCTATCTGTGAATGTTCTAAAAGTTAACTGTTAGTTGAAGTTTTCAACATATTGACATATGAGTAAGTCCATTTCTGTCAGTGACCACACTGGTCATCATTGGCTGTCCATGAGAGACCGGCCACAGTTATATACTGGTCGAGAAAGGATGACGAGGTTTAGTTGAAATAAATTCATGATTTGAATTGACATAACACTATCAGTACATATTGATCCTGTATTGTGCTTCTCAGATGGCTACTGTAGCTGGACTAAAGATATAAACTAATATCACTGAAAAAAAAAAACAATGAAAATTACGTAAATAACTTCATGTCATTAACACTTATCTAAAAAAAAATAATTAAAAACAGACTATTTAGATGAGGTATAATTATGGCTTTAATTAAACAAGCCAGTATTGAAGAAGTTTATTGTTGACACAAGGATGAGATATAGACTAAGTACAGTACATATGCACTACTACAGAACTCGGTTAAATAACATTCTCTTCATCTGCACTCGGGACCGCCCCATAATTTTTGAAACACAACACCCAGTTTGTTTTCACAGGAACCATAACTCTCAACTGGCCTCTCTTTCACACTGCACCACGGAATATAAATATAGCCTGCACCACGGAATATATTTAATACCGAATGTGCACTGACCTAAACACATTATCGCGGACACACATGAAGTATCATCCTGTATGATACTGTGTCAGCTATACATCATTGAATCATCCAATGTGATACTGTGTCAGCAATACATCATTGAATCATCCAGTGTGATATTGTGTCAGCAATACATCATTGAATCATCCAGTGTGATACTGTGCCAGCAACACATCATTGAATCATCCAGTATGATACTGTGTCAGCTATACATCATTCAATCATACGTTAATATTATTAAAACAACAGACCTGGCCTATTATTTCTTCCTTTTCACCCCACACATAACAAAATGTTTGTTAATTGATTACTGAAATTATAAGAAAAACAGCTTAATTAACCTCAGTACCACATAAAAAAAGGTCCAATCCGAAAGGACCAAAGAAAAAAATAATAATAAAAATATCTTTATTGAGTGGCTTTGTCAATCATCTGGTATAATCGGATAGCAATGACTGTGACAGACGTTCTGATCTGACTGCTGGTCTGGGGGGAAGTTTTAAAATCGATTTCATTCGTCCCGTCTGCAATGTAGATACGAAAAGAAGAAAAGCAATTTGCATATCAGAGCAATGTTGATTGAGGTCTAGCTTTCTTGATTCCCCCCCCCCCATTCTTTAGTAGCATAACAGATTTCAATGATGCTCTTCATCTGGATTAAAAAAAATTTAATGTCTCACGGTTTAACAAAACACAACTAAAATATAAAATCAGAGTGTAAACAGTCACATAGACAGTGTGAACAGTCACGTACATAATGGTAGCAACACTAATACATTAATAGTTACATAAACAGTCACATAGACAGTCACGATGTTACATAAATTGTCACATAGTCACATAAATTTTCACATATTTTCACCTACAATCACAACAACAATGGTATTATAGCTTATGTAAATGGAAACTAGATTATAACATTAGATATATTGAATCAGTTTCAAAATTAGCAAAGCCATTTAAATGTCTAACTCTGCTATTCAGGACCATCTGCTACAGTTAAAATAGAAAAAGATAGGTTACTCAAGTCCATTTCATTACAAAAAAATAAACCAGACATCAGAAGACATAATTTTAATATCAGTCACAAGTGTATTCAATTCAAAGCTAAAAGGGTGATAACTGGGTGATAACTGTTGTTGATAACAAAAATCATTGAAAGTATCAGGAATCAATGTCATGTTTCATCCACTGTGCTCCTTTCTATCCACTGTGCTCCTTTCTATCCACTGTGCTCCCTTCTATCCACTGTGCGCCCTTCTATCCACTGTGCTCCTTTCTATTCACTGTGCGCCCTTCTATTAACTGTGCTTCTTTCTATCCACTGTGCTCCCTTCTATCCACTGTGCTTCCTTCTATTCACTGTGCTCCCATCTATCCACTGTGCTCCTTTCTATCCACTGTGCTCCCTTCTATCCACTGTGTGCCCTTCTATCCACTGTGCTCCTTTCTATCCACTGTGCTCCCTTCTATCCACTGTGCTTCCTTCTATTCACTGTGCTCCCATCTATCCACTGTGCTCCTTTCTATCCACAGTGCTCCCTTCTATCCACTGTGCGCCCTTCTATCCACTGTGCTCCTTTCTATCCACTGTGCTCCCTTCTATCCACTGTGCTCCCATCTATCCACTGTGCTCCTGTCTATCCACTGTGCTCCTTTCTATCCACTGTGCTCCTTTCTATCCACTGTGCTCCCTTCTATCCATTGTGCTCCCTTCTATCCACTGTGCTCCCTTCTATCCACTGTGCTCCCTTCTATCCACTGTGCTCCCTTCTATCCACTGTGCTCCCTTCTATCCACTGTGCTCCTTTCTTTTATCAATCAACTGTGAGTCCGTCTATCTCCATACATTCGGATCTAAGTGTAAAGCTAATATATCAACATAATAAATCAGCAACTGATATATTCAAGTCAAGTCAGGGTTGATCGCACCAAATTATAAGTCAAAAGTCCTGACGTAATGCCCTTTCCCTCCCCCCCCCCCCCCTGCGTCAACATGGCCTAAACAGTGTAGATAAGACTTGTTATTGATAAAGCTGTGTTTTATTTTAATCTATAAATAGACTGTATTATGTGTAGGATGTATAATATTCTAAAGTTTCATAGGACGGTTTGGTTTATTCTAAGAACTGTGATTCATACAGACACCAGAAACACATGACTGATGAGGATATAAGTTATTCCGGGATTTGCATCCAGGGTTCAGAGAATGTATCAATCATCTTTAAGTTCTGTGAGGAAGATGTCAATAAATATTTCAGGAACTGACTAATTGTTAAGTAATGTGAACACTTTTGTTTCGGCAATTAGTTGAAATATATTTTACAGGATTGAAAAAAAAAACCTGAATGCTATAATCAGATGGTATATTCAGATGGTACATTCAATTGGTATATTCAGTTGGTATATTTAGATGGTATACCCAGATGGTACATTCAGATGGTATATTCAGATGGTATATTTAGATGGTATATCCAGATGGTACATTCAGATGGTATATTCAGTTGGTATATTCAGATGGTATATTCAGATGGTATATTCAGATGGTATATTTAGTTGGTATATTCAGATGGTATATTCAGTTGGTATATTCAGTTGATATATTCAGTTTGCATATTCACTTGGTATATTCAGTTGGTATATTCAGATGGTATATTCAGATGGTATATTCAGAAAGTACATTCAGATGGTATATTCAGATGGTACATTCAGATGGTATATTCAGATGGTATATTCAGATGATTTTATTCAGATGGTATTTTTAGATGGTACATTCAGATGGTATATTCAGATGGTACATTCAGATGGTACATTGCCATGGTTATATTCAGATGGTACATTCAGATGGTATATTCAGATGGTATATTCAGATGGTACATTCAGATGGTATATTCAGATGGTATATTCAGATGGTATATTTTAAATTCTATTTTGTTTTTGTTGTAAGTTAAATACGACCACCACTATTACAGTTGTAGTTTCAACAAAATATTACAGATTCCATCATTGTAGTGAAATATCTTTGAATGGAGGTTCGAAGAATATAATTTTAGATCATTAAAACTTATTTCTGAAACATCCAATTATTTGAAAAACTTTCAGATTGCTTTAAGAATGTGTCATTATATTGATGTCATTTTCAACTTACAGCTGGCATAAAGATTACTGACGTAATACTTCCTACTACTGGGTGAGTATATATTTTTGAGGGGGGGAGCTCTAGACCTGCTACTGACATGTGTGTGTGTGTGTGCGTGTGTGTGCCAACAGACTGACTACATGAGTACATATGTAAGTGTATTAAGTCCAGTAGATTTACTGCTGGAGTGTGTCCACTTGGAGTCGTTGTAAATTGATTCAATTACTTTCTGTCTGATCCACAGACTACATAAAAGGCAAGTAGATTACCTTCACAGTGGAGCTTCAGACTAGCTCAGTAGACAAGGTTGTGTGTCGTGCACTTAATACATTTCACAATGTGAAATTTGTTTTGGATTAGGTTATGTAAAAAAAAATCATTAGTAACAATATTATTATCCCTGAGGAATAAAAACTGATTTGACATTTGGAAATGTCATCACATAGTCACATAGTCCTAAACACAAAAAATATTTGTCAATCGTTATTTAAAAAGTTCTCTATCATTGGCTAAATCAAAGGACGGCTTATGTCCAAGTACTTGCAGCAAATTTAAGACCTCATGTTTTTTTATTTATTTTAAATATCAACACAAATTTTATCATTTTGCTAATTAGGTATTTCAAAGTCTAAATATGTTGTAAAATTCACTATTTCGGGCATTAAGTTTTATTTTTGGCACATGTCTTAAGCTATGTCTGATTTTAAATTCTAATACTATATGACATGATTATTGATATAATATAGCAATCGACCTTGTCTTAAATGAATTACTTGTGACAGATAAGAAAATAATAAGAATAAGAATAATAAGTAATAAGAAAAAATGGATTCTAAAACAACTGCGTCAGTTTAAACAAATCCAGTATTAAAAACTGATTGATAGATAGCGAAAAAAATTATCATTCTGGCTTAGGAAAACTAAATTGCATTCTCTTTCGATTAAGTATCAGGAGATGCTGTATAAACAATGATGCAGTCATGTATCACAATGAATTATTATAGAGTTAAAAAAATAACAAACATGGCGGCGGTCAGAAATAGTGATCCTAACGAAGAATGTGCATTGTGTAGGCCTAAATATATATTATGTGGTCCTAAATATATTATTTGGTCCTAAATATATCTTATGTGGTCCTAAAAATATAATATGTGGTCCTAAAATTTATATTATGTGGTCCTAAATATATATTATGTGGTCCTAAAATACATTATGTGGTCCTAAATATATATTAAGTAGTCCTAAAGTTGTAGATTTGAAAGTAGTCTTAAAATAAAAATATATCATAAGAAATGACAACTGTATAGTGGACACACAAATTAAATGAGATACCCCAACAGGATTAGACACACAAACTTGGGCTGAGTGTTGACAAACACAAGTCTTTGTGTCTTCTATTCAGTTCAGCCTCCACCTCCATCACACGCAGACAAACCGTGTGGAAAATGTTTTCTTGTCAAGAGCTATCAAAGACGTCAACCCAAAAAAAAAATGGCTTGAAAGAGATCAAAGATCAATGGAAAGTGGAACTCGCGATCTGATTGGTCAAGAAGAAGAGAGAATGTGAAGAGCATGTGATGAGATTATCTGACGTAATAAAATAATGGTCCAGAAAGAATGATTTCTTATGGTGTCATAAAACAAGTTTAACTCTCAAGCAGCTGACAACTTTTTTTTCTAAATCATCACTTCCTGTGAACATTTTTGTTCAGTCACTGGAACAATTGTACCATTGGTTCTAGTATTAATTAAGGGGCTCATGGTGGCATTTTTTTTATATTTTCGAATAATTCCTTAAAAATGAAAAATCATTATTTCGCCCTTTACTAAGATTGTTTAAATTAATAAAATATTGTACAAAAATGTAAAAAAGTATGCCCACCGTTTGGTCATTGTTATATGTTGTTATATGCACCTCCCCTCCCCCCCCCATTTAAAGTCATTTTAACCCGGAAAGTGTTTAGATTACCCTTCCTTATGGCGGGATGTACTTTTATCCTAATCAGGCACGCCGAGAGGGGGGTAGGGGGTCATTGCCAGGGGGCCCGCATCTGTAAGGAACACATGTCAATTTTTACACGACTTATTGTTTATTAAGGGGCCCGCAATGATGTCCTGCCCTGGGGCCCGTGTTGGCTCTCGGCGCCACTGATCCTAATAGAATATGAAACTCACCGATACATTTTTTTAAAACTAGTTAACACCTTTAATCAACGAAGTTGTACTTTTAATTAGCAACACATCACACTTTAAATTGTTATTGTTAAAACAAACCTCCTAGACGGTGGTGGAATGAGGCAGCGCCTTGTGTATCATCTATATAAATGGCGTTGCCTCTATGGCGATTTCCAGATAGAAAAGATGTTTACGACTTAAAGATTTATGTTTATAATATATTTATCAATATCATCAGTTGGATCTTATATCACAATGTATAATGTTGATATACTACCTTTTTTTTAAAACAAAACATTACATTGTCAACAGCTGGGTAGCAAGTCGCGACACTTCTAAAAACAAAACATTACATTGTCAACAGCTGGGTAGCAAGTCGCGACACTTCTAAAAACAAAACATTACATTGTCAACAGCTGGGTAGCAAGTCGCGACACTTCTAAAAACAAAACATTACATTGTCAACAGCTGGGTAGCAAGTCGCGACACTACTAAAAACAAAACATGCTCATACGCTGAATGATGAGAGACATTAGTGATCTCTGTTTTATTGTTTTAATTACTTTCTCCTCCAACGCAGGGACGGCGAACAAATCATGAATAGCTTATGGGCCCCCATTATAAAGTATGGGATTGGGGCTGTTTTTCCTTTTGTTTGTGCGCGTGTCGGTGTGTACAAACTTTACAACAATCCCGCACAAATGTTTTGTTTATTAGGCTTAAATTCCGCTATGTAACTAATATAGGTATAATATATGTGTATATACATGTATATATAATAAAAATAATAACATTATTATTTCCTTTGTCCCTCCCCTCTAGTGTCGGTGTCAGCTTACTACCGACACTGATGTTGGTGTTGGAATAAAAATTGTACAACACCCCAGCCTGGTATACAAAATCAGGAATTAGAAATATATTAACACTGAGCCAATATAAGATGATATATAAAAACACATGAGTTCGAAAAAGTACTTCACTTTACCAATATATATAGACTTTAGGATATATACAAACACATGAGTTAGAAATAGATTTACACTGTACCACAATAGAAACACATGAGTTAGAAATAGATTGACACTGTACCACCATATAAACACATGAATTAGAAATAGATTGACACTGTACCACCATATAAACACATGAGTTAGAAATAGACTGACAGTGTACCACAATAGAAACACATGAGTTAGAAATAGATTGACACTGTACCACCATATAAAAACATGAGTTAGAAATAGATTAACACTGTACCACTATATGAATCTTCCATTAGTTCGCGGAGACATATTCGTCAGAACAAAAAAAAATATTTTCAGTTTTACCAATGTAAATGTTAGCTCCAAACTCCACCCCTCTCGTTTCCGTGTGTGACAGTACTTGAGAGAGGGGTGTTAGTGGGTCAAGTGGTCTCGTTATGTGGAGTTGACATGACGTTTCGACGACGTTAGCTCCTGGCCATCTATTATAACTGGACATTGTGGTCAGCTCTGTCCCCTCGTTACATCTCCCGGACACTTCTCTCTGTATTTATGTTTAACTTTCATTGTTCCATCAACTAACCAAAAGACTCTATTGTTAAATGATGGTGATACAATACGCAAGTCTTTACATCAAACTAGAGGAAATGTCCACATTGATACAAGCCAAACATATTTCCACATTGATACTAGCCAAACATATTTCCACATTGATACAAGCCAAACATATTTCCACATTGATACAAGCCAAACATATTTCCACATTGATACAAGCCAAACATATTTCCACATTGATACAAGCCAAACATATTTCCACATTGATACAAGCCAAACATATTTCCACATTGATACAAGCCCAACATATTTCCACATTGATACAAGCCAAACATATTTCCATATTGATACAAGCCAAACATATTTCCACATTGATACAAGCCAAACATATTTTCACATTGATACAAGCCAAACATATTTCCACATTGATACAAGCCAAACATATTTCCACATTGATACAAGCCAAACATATTTCCACATTGATACAAGCCAGACATATTTCCACATTGATACAAGCCAAACATATTTCCACATTGATACAAGCCAAACATATTTCCACATTGATACAAGCCCAACATATTTCCACATTGATACAAGCCAAACATATTTCCACATTGATACAAGCCAAACATATTTCCACATTGATACAAGCCAAACATATTTCCATATTGATACAAGCCAAACATATTTCCACATTGATACAAGCCAAACATATTTTCACATTGATACAAGCCAAACATATTTCCATATTGATACAAGCCAAACATATTTCCACATTGATACAAGCCAAATACTATCATTGTATGTTAATGTTATATTCATTGTTCAGATATATATATATATATATATATATATATATATATATATATATATATATATATATATACAACTTTGTGTGGGTGAGCAAACACGTGACATTAATCTTCATGTTATGACTTATGAGACATAATGTTCCCATTTATGTATAAATAGAATCACTGATGTAGATAAGTAATGTTCACTTGACTGCATAAATCTGAACTGAGCGAACTTTAGAATAGTTATTGGTGACAGTAGGTGCGGTTTCTTGGATTTAGTCAAGTGAATGCGTTGTGTAGTGAAGCAAAAAAATCATTTCATGTCTAAGATAGAAAAATATATTCCAGAATGTGTATGTAAACTTCTACTTTGTGAATATGCACTTGTGTACAATACCCACACACACATGAAACTATATTCACAATATCCACTTATACATGTAATTATATTCACAGTATCCACTTATACATGTAATTATATTCACAATTTCCACACATACATGTAATTATATTCACAATGTCCACACATACATGTAATTATACTCACAATATTCACTTATACATATAATTATATTCACATTTTCCACACATACATGTAATTATATTCACAATATCCCTTATACATGTAATTATATTCACAATTTCCACACATACATACATGCAAAATTCAACACACGTGTGTGTCAGTATATTATTGCATGTAAAATTCTGCATACATGTATGCTACTAAATATTATTGAGTGAAACCTATATATTACTAGCCATTAGTAATTATATTTGAAAAATTTTGATCAATTGTGTATATAGTCCAAATGAAAACGCAATTTTTAAGTTGGTTTTCAAACATTAACAAGAAGTGACTTACATTTTAAAGACTTATAAGTAAAGCACGCCTCATTGCTTAACACGATAATTATTGATTATTTCTTGAATAAAATGTACTTTCCCCATTTGATCTCTTAGTCACCCCCCCCCCGACCCCACCCTTCTCCCTTTCCCATCACAATATTGTTGATTAGTTAATCACGTTGCTCACACAATCCGGTAACATACACATGTAACACACTGTTTTTAAACTGATGAAATGAAACATAATCTAAATATGTCTAATAAAATGATTATAAAACAGTTAATTTGATGTAGATTTTTTTTTAAAAATAAAAAAAATGGCAGTGTCAGACTGGGTGGATTCCCTGAGGGCGGAAGGCGCCGGAGAAATAAACTGGATGTATTTCCTTTACGCAAACCTGTTTGGAAGCGAAACCAAAAATAAAGACTTCTAAAGTTTGTCAGTGTGTCAGTCAGTGTGTATTTCTATCTGTATCTATGATAAATGTGTTACAGATGCTAAACCTTAGGGTAGAGAGTTAGTTAATGATTAAGTTTTCTCGGTTTAGCTGTGTACAAAATTCAACATTTATCATTGATTTTGATTCATAATAAATAATTGCACGCATATTTCAATGTAAAGCATTTGTTTATCATTATGTTGGTTGGTACGAATGTAAATATTATTTTTATTTATGCGACTATATTAGTATATCTAAATCAAATTAAAATTATATAGTTAAACTGCTAATCAGGAGGAAAAGTGCGACAAACTGATGGACACGCAGTAAGATAGAGAAATGGATATTGTGCTGGATAAAATATTTTAGTACATTATAATGAATGTAGTGATGTATGCATGTGAATATGTTCAGTTGGCCAGTATAGAAATCCACATCGTGGGGGAAAAAAAGCAAAACCTGGTCATTTCTTTTGACCATGTTAATGCACGTTACTTTAAATTATCGAGATTAAGATTGTTGAGTATTTTAATTATCAATATTGACATTTTCTCGATTGTTGACTTTTGTTTTCTGATAACTCTGTCCACATGTACTAAAAATAGATCACTGCATTACTGTATGTGCAGATAGCAGTTCCTTATTTTGATGTATTGTATGTAATATTTTATCTAACTAGTTTTATACACTTGTTTCAAACCACGAACTAACCGATGATGATTCAGATGCCTTACCCATTAGACCATGACAACAGTTGATTATTGCCATATTTGTGAAGATAAACTAACACCTATATAATTACTAGCAGTGTACCCGGCGTTGCCCGGTAAGTCGGGAGTTCAAACGTGACACTTGAAACATTTCTAACACACCATTAGGTAAAAGATATGGGTGCTCATTTATGCCACCTACTAATGTGCAGAAATGACCTACATTTAATACGTCACAAATTACGGTTTACCCGTCAATGCTAACCAACCAATCAAACCAAACCAAACAACCAACAAAATCAACCAATCAAACCAACCGAACCAACCAACCAACCAAACCAAACCAAACACCATTAGGTAAAGATATGGGTGCTAATGTATGCCACCTACCTAATATGCCACCTATCTAATGTGCATTTCATACGTCACTAATAACGTTTTACCCGTCTACGCTAATAACTTAGGATTATTTATTTAAACAGTGATTAATTCTCTCAATGTATCAAATTATTTTTTTTCTCTGCCACTTTGCAGTACAGAGGCAAGTTGGTGTGGCGCAATACAGCACCTACGCGCAAGTTCAATTCGGCTTCTTACTTTCTTTCTTTCTTATTTTTTTACTTATATAGTGATACTAAATATGAGCACTATAAGAGTGCACTGCTTAAGCCCTCCGTGTAAGGTTCTGGGAGGCAGGGGTGGGTGTCCGGGGATGGAAGGGGTAGTGGGATAGAGGATCCGGAATGGGAGATGGTGGGACGAAGAAATCTCCTTCCTTCCAGGATATATATTCCTCCTCCGGGGAAGGCTGGGATGTTAGGATGGGGGTACTAGTGAGGGGTGGTGATTGTGAAGAGTAGGGGGTCGGGGAACGAGGAAGTGATGGGACGGATTGGATGTTGAAATGTTTCGCGACACCTTATCGTCTGGTATATTGTCCAGCATCATAGGGATATCAAAGAAACACAAAAAAAAAAGTTTTAATTGTGTCAATTAGTAAAAAAGAACTACAAATCTCAACTAAATCTGTTCAAATTTAATAAAAGATGTCGGCCAAGCCCAGTGGCTTGATGTTATCAATTGGCCGCCGAACGGAAACGGGCCGTAACATATACAAATTAAAAACTGTGGAAATGTGTACAAAATCAATGTTTGCTACGAGACTAATACACCTTAATGATAAATAGAATTGTTTTACTTTTCTTTCATTAATATTTTGTTAGATACAAAGTTTCTTTCATGCTGTAGACATACATATTTGTGGAGGCAGTGAAATGTAGTGACAGTGATATAAGGTGGCAGTGAGATGTAGTGACAGTGATATACATGTGGTAGTGAAATGTAGTGACAGTGATATACAGGTGGCAGTGAAATGTAGTGACAGTGATATAAGGTGGTAGTGAGATGTAATGATAGTGATATACAGGTAGCAGTGAGATGTAGTGACAGTGATATACAGGTAGCACCTTCTCTTGATTTTATAAAAAGAACAATTACATTTTAAAAATAATGAAACACAGTACATTTTTGTAACAAAACATTGCAATAATTTTATTTAAAAGAATATGTGGTAATATTATTATTTTTCCTTGAGATGTTGAAATGCATTCCCAAATTATTTAGATATAGCGTAATGTGCCTTAAAAATATTTACTGAGAATGGAACTAATTATTATTTTTATTTTATTTCACCTTTTAAAAGCAACTAGATTTTTTTTAATGTTATATATATATATATATATATATATATATATATATATATATATATATATTCATTTACTTAATCGACTTGGTCATTGGGAGAATCAATGTACGCATTAACAGATGGACACATTAACGTATGATGGACACATCAACAGATGGACACATCAACAGATGGACACATCAACAGATGGACACATCAACATATGGACACATCAACAGATGGACACATCAACAGATGTACTTTCACGTGTCCTTTCTATGGGCTTAGTGACTCTTCTCCATGTCAGCGGAGAATATTTTTTTTTTTGCTTTACCCGGGATTGAACCCTGTACCCTTTGCATGTGAGTTAAGATCACTATCGACTTCGCAATCCATATTACACGGTGTATTTGGATTACTGATCATCGATTAGACATCACCATTAATAACATAATAAATGCGAATGTACGGTATGTTCTTTATCGATTAATAGTTGTTTTCATAACCACACTTCCAAAGTAAATAATGCATTTATCTAATTTAATTTTTTTAATGGATCAAAAAATATTTTCTTTAAACAACCACAAGGCGATGTTAACTTACTTATACTTTAAAATAAATGCCAATATCGTGTCATCCTAAACAACGGCGTATAACTTGGGAGATTGTTTTTTATATATCGATGAACTATGATAACCATTTATTCAATTAACCGGTGAAGTTGGGATAGGGGGGGGGTGTCCATCCTTTAGTAGGCCAGTAATTCTGCAGCGCAATTCATTCATTAATTCATTTTGCTATCCCGATCATATTTTCCATTTTATTAAATTGCGTGATTAGGGTCAGTTTGTTTTCGACAAAAAAAGACAAAATGGTAATCACATTTTATGTTTTACAAAATAACTGGAGAAAGCATTTTTTTAAATAGACTAACAATTTATACATTACGGTACTTTGAGAGTGATTGTATGGTACAACAATATATACATTACGGTACTTTGTGAGTGACTGTATGGAACAACAATTTATACATTACGGTACTTACTGGATGATTGTATGGTACAACAATATATACATTACGGTACTTTATGAATGATTGTATGGTACAATAATATATACATTACGGTACTTTGTGAGTGATTGTATGGGAGAACAATATCTACATTACGGTACCTTATGAGTGATTGTATGGTACAATAATATATACATTACGGTACTTTGTGAGTGATTGTATGGTACAATAATATATACATTACGGTACTTTGTGAGTGATTTATGGCATTTACAAAAATGCTTGGCAGTCAAAGACTGTAAATATGAGTGTAAACATGTAAGTGTGTCTGTGTGTGTGTTTCTGTTTTTTGCAAGGGTGTACGTATTTGACTGTTGTCAATGTTGCTAGTTTAGCGTGGATAATAAACTGAAATAGATTTTATCTTACACCAACATTGTATCCGAACACAAAACTATAGTATTTATTATATCATCCAATGAACATTCTACTTACTCATATAGTAACGTTTTAATGTATTTAGAAATCTAAGTTGGTCATTATCCTAATGTAGTCCTCTTAGCACCTTTTATTTTTTGCCGCAACATTTTCAGATTAAAGTTTTCATCAAATCAATAACACAACAGTCAACTTTCTCTAGCAGGAAATTAACTGGAGAAATAACTTTGTCTCATTGATCGGTACAGTCGGAAAAAAAACGTGTATTTGTTTCTTTAAACGACTCTATCGGTAATTAGGTTTTAGGTTTTTTTTATTAAATCAGAAGAGAAATTGTGGGCATCAAAGAACATTTTAACTAACAACCCCCCCCCCCCACCACCCGGGCCAAACAAACTAATTCATTTTGAATGTGTGTATTTGTGTCTTCTATATATAGTATTAAATTATATATTTACGGAGAAAGAGGTAGATAGATAAGCAGACAGACATATAGATAGATAGATAGATAGATAGATAGATAGATAGATAGATAGATAGATAGATAGATAGATAGATAGATAGATAGATAGATAGATAGATAGATAGATAGATAGATTAGATAGATCTTATTAAAATATAATACTGATAAATGAAACACAATGACTCAAAAGCTATTTAAAAATCTGGGCGAACACAAAGACATATAAATAAATGTGAATCGTGACCAATGGAAGAAAATGTGTAATATTGTGGTAGTACATTACCAGACATAGCGAGGTTACCATGCCTTGAAATAGGCAGTTAAGTCATTGTTTAAATCTTAAGAAGTACAGGGATTTGAAATGGTGATCTGCATGTCGGACTCGCAAGCTTCTAGACATAAAATTCCAATATGATAGAAGCTGATATTATATTTTAAATGTAGGGTTATGTAGCTGTTGGTATATCAGTTTCTTTAGATCAAGATTGAATCTGTCGATCTAAATTTACACCTAATCTTATTATTTAAAAAAAAAATAGGATTCTATCTTCTTTTTCCAAATTCCCAATTCTTTTTATTGTCTTTGTGTATTAAACAAAAAAAAAAAAGAAACAACGGGTATCAGTTCAAACAGGGGAAAAGTAAACATTCGTTTTATTTAATTTTATGAGAAGTTTCATTTGATTATGTTGTCTGTGTTTAAATACCAGTTTCTGCCACAGTTTTTGTCTTTCTTTATCTTATGAATTTCTCTCCCTTTCTTTAACTCCCCTTTTCTCTCTTCCCCCCCCCCTCTCTCTCTCTCTCTCCCTTTCTTTTTTACCTGTCTTCTCTTTCGCTCCTTCTCTCTCTTTCCCTTTCTCTCTTTCTTTCTTTCATTTTCTCTCTCCCGCTGTCTCTCTCTCTCTCTCTCTCCCTTTTATTTTTCTCTTTTTCTCTCTCCCTCTCTCTCTCTCTCTCTCTTCCTTTCTATTTCCCTTTCCTCTGTCTCTCTATCCAGCTTTTTCTCTCTCCCCCTTCCCCACCCTTATCTCCCTCTCCTTCTCTTTATCCCCCCCCCCCACTCTTTGTGTGTGTGTGTGTGTTTGTATGAGATTGTTTAATTATAAATAATCGAAGATAGGGAATTTTTAACCTCATTTTTATGATCGCATGCTAAATAACCAGGCTTTCAACTTTTGAACTGAAGTTTAATAATTTCAGAAAAATAGACAGGTTGGGGAAGATAGAGGGGGGTTGGGGAAGCTGTCAAACATACACACAGACATACAGACAGACAGGTGAACAGCCATGCAGGAAGGTAATATATTTATATAATGTCAACTCTACATGTGTGCATGTACCATCATAAACAAAGGTAATACACGAGAAACCAGGAATGAGGTACATTAAAGATCCACTTCGGTTTTTCAAACTATATAAAATACTTTAAAGAGTCGCCACTTTAGTTGATTTACAAGATTTAGTGCACAAAATGAAACTGAAGAAAAAAAACGAATTAAATATGAAGATGCACTAAACTTAAGAGCAGCATGCGGCTCTTAGAGCCACATTTGGCAATCATAGATACATAATGACAAATGATTCAAATATTAATAAGTTTGATCGAGAATTCTAAGAAAATGGTTTTTTCCTAATTACTAAAAAAAATTGTCACCGAGAATACACAAAATTTACAATTGATAGAAAATCGAAAGCTAAGTGGTAATTGATTTTCGATTACCCACGATAAATACCACAATGCACTGCCAGACAAAGCGAACTGAATAGTGGAACTAAAAAAACAACATTTTTTCTACATTTATCATGACGAACGTAACTTTTATTTTCAGTTCCAAGAGAACTTTCAGTGAGGACCAACCACGCTTGTGTGGACCAACCACTCTTGTGTGGACCAACCACTCTTGTGTGGACCAACCACTCTTGTGTGGACCAACCACTCTTGTGTGGACCAACCACTCTTGTGTGGACCAACCACTCTTGTGTGGACCAACCACTCTTGTGTGGACCAACCACTCTTGTGTGGACCAACCACTCTAGTGTGATCTTTTAGCATTGGTAAAAGTTTTGAGTCATAGAATAAAGTTTTAGTTGAGCATTGTGGACTTATAACAATAAAGTCATAGTTGAAAATTAAGGAGTCATAGAATAAAGTATTGTGGAATCATAGCATAAATTTTAAGTTGAAAATTTTAGAGTTGAAGAATAAAATTATAGCGGAATATTAAGGAGTCATATAAAAAAATTATAGTGGAATATTAAGTAGTTATAGAATAAAGTTATGGTTGAGCGTTGTGTAGACATTTAATGTAGTTATAGTTTAGCATTATAAAGATATAGACTGTTAGACTCTATTAATTGTTAAACATTGTCGATTCATGGCACAAACAATTTGAATCTGTCCGCCCTAAATACTGCGTTAATACAAACTAACAGTTGGCCTGCTGATATTATTATTGAGACTAATTAAAAGAAAAGAAAAAAAATATAGGCGTCTCTTCCCACTTACGACAGTTAAATGTTTAGTCAATGTATGGGTACTTGCATGTCCTCAGTTCACATTAGTCGATGTATGGGTACTTACATGTCCTCAGTTTACATTAGTCGATGTATGGGTACTTACATGTCCTCAGTTTACATTAGTCGATGTATGGGTACTTACATGTCCTCAGTTTACATTAGTCGATGTATGGGTACTTACATGTCCTCAGTTTACATTAGTCGATGTATGGGTACTTACATGTCCTCAGTTTACATTAGTCGATGTATGGGTACTTACATGTCCTCAGTTTACATTAGTCGATGTATGGGTACTTACATGTCCTCAGTTTACATTAGTCGATGTATGGGTACTTACATGTTCTCAATTTTTACAGTTAGGTTAGAAATAAAATACAAAAGCAAACTCCCTCTACTTGAGAATAAATGCCCACACATAAATTCCTACAACTCAGATTCTACGCGCATAAAGTACGACAACTCAGATTGTCCACACACAAAGTCCGGCAACTCTGTCCACAATGAAGTCCGGCAACTCAGACCGTCGCTTATGTTGTTGAAAGTTTCAGCTTATACGTGGAACTGCCCTCACATAAAAAAAAATTTTCCCTAACTCTAGCAACAAGCGATGTTGTCTTACAATTCGATCAGCGAGTTAGCGGACTGGGTCGTTTGGGAGGTGGGGAGTGATAGAATGGAGAGGTAGGACGCATGTCATGAGCTCCAGACAATAATTGCTTACTTACGGGAAGATGGGAAGGTATTTCTGTGAAGTTGGGCGTGTACCGCGGATATAATGGAAATACCGAAATAATGGAAGTAACTATGTCGGGCATGTAGTTTGTAAGTACTGAAGGAGAAATAGGTAAGTACTAAAGGAGAAATAGGTAACTACTGAATGAGAAATAGGTAAGTACTGAAGTAGAAATAAGTAGGTACAGATGAAAAAATAGAGTGACTGGAATTAAAAGGAGGATAACGCGTCGTTATTTGGATACATTTCAAAGTCTATTTAAAACTTTGTATTCTTTTATCCAGGCAGCAAGAAAGTTTATGATGTCACATCCATCCTGTTGTATGGTGCAGAAACATGGAGAGTCACCAACACATTGACCAACAAACTCCACATGTTCGTAAATGGTTGCCTCGGGAGCATCCTAAGTTGAAGTTAACCAATGTCACATTAGAAGATGAAGCTACCCAATGTCACATTAGAAGATGAAGCTAACCAGTGTCACATTAGAAGATGAAGCTACCCAATGTCACATTAGAAGATGAAGCTACCCAATGTCACATTAGAAGATGAAGCTAACCAGTGTCACATTAGAAGATGAAGCTACCCAATGTCACATTAGAAGATGAAGCTAACCAGTGTCACATTAGAAGATGAAGCTACCCAATGTCACATTAGAAGATGAAGCTAACCAATGTCACATTAGAAGATGAAGCTAACCCAGTGTCAGATTAGAAGATGAAGCTAACCAGTGTCACATTAGAAGAAAAAGAAACTATTTAATGTCACATTAGCAGATAAGGGGCCGTTCACATATTATACAACGCCGAAGGGGGGAGGCGTTGCAAATTTGCTACATTTGTTATACTGGGGGAGTTTTCTAGTGTTAATTAATGTTATATGGGGGGGAGGGTAAAAAATTGACATTTTTGCGTTACATGATATGTAAACATAATCCTACGCTTTTTTTAGACTGCATATCCTGAATAACGTGGTAATTCCTTTTAGGTAGGCGCTATAATAAATCTGCGATAGTGTTAAAAGACGCCATTTTTTTTTATAAAACCGTACTGTTGTTACGGTTTTCTAATTTAAATATTTTTTAATAAAACAGCATCAATGGCAGCTCAAAAGAATTCAACATTTTAGAAAAAAATAAAACAAACACAAATGCACAATTTAAAGATAACAAACTCCATTTTAAGAGTACAAAAAAGATTGTATGTGATCATTTTATTCATCTTACATCTGCACAGTTATGATCTGTTATTACTGGAGTTGTACTTCATTTTAATAAGTTTTAAAGGTTTTGATGTTCAGTCCTTTTTTTCTATCTCTCTGAACTGCTTCTGGTGGTGACTGTAACAATTCACAATATGTACTTCTAAACAGAGCCATTCTTAAAATTGTGTCAACTCTATGCAGATAATTGAGGGGGCCCTGGACAGAGACTTTTTGTAGGCCACATGCAGAGAATTTTGCGGCCCTAGTCAGAGACTTTTGGGGTGAAATGTTTCGACGTTCGTGTTCCAAAGTAGATTTTTTGTGTATTCATTGATGGTTGACTGCGTAGATCTTAGAGCGGAATATAAAAAAAGTGAGACAATGGTAGCACCATAAGTAGATCTTAGAGCGGAATATAAAAAAAGTGAGACAATGGTAGCACCATAAGTAGATATTAGTGCGGAATATAACAAAGTGAAACAATGGTAGCACTATACGTAGATCTTAGAGCGGAATATAACAAAGTGAGACAATGGTAGCACCATAAGTAGATATTAGTGCGGAATATAACAAAGTGAAACAATGGTAGCACCATAAGTAAATCTTAGAGCGGAATATAACAAAGTGAAACAATGGTAGCACCATAAGTAGATCTTAGAGCGGAATATAAAAAAGTGAGACAATAGTAGCACCATAAGTAGATCTTAGAGCGGAATATAAAAAAAGTGAGACAATGGTAGCACCATAAGTAGATATTAGTGCGGAATATAACAAAGTGAAACAATGGTAGCACTATACGTAGATCTTAGAGCGGAATATAACAAAGTGAGACAATGGTAGCACCATAAGTAGATATTAGTGCGGAATATAACAAAGTGAAACAATGGTAGCACCATAAGTAAATCTTAGAGCGGAATATAACAAAGTGAAACAATGGTAGCACCATAAGTAGATCTTAGAGCGGAATATAAAAAAGTGAGACAATAGTAGCACCATAAGTAGATCTTAGAGCGGAATATAAAAAAAGTGAGACAATGGTAGCACCATAAGTAGATATTAGTGCGGAATATAACAAAGTGAAACAATGGTAGCACTATACGTAGATCTTAGAGCGGAATATAACAAAGTGAGACAATGGTAGCACCATAAGTAGATATTAGTGCGGAATATAACAAAGTGAAACAATGGTAGCACCATAAGTAAATCTTAGAGCGGAATATAACAAAGTGAAACAATAGTAGCACCATAAGTAGATCTTAGAGCGGAATATAAAAAAAGTGAGACAGTGGTAGCACCATAAGTAGATATAAGTGCGGAATATAACAAAGTGAAACAATGGTAGCACCATAAGTAGATCTTAGAGCGGAATATAACAAAGTGAAACAATGGTAGCACCATAAGTAGATCTTAGAGCGGAATATAACAAAGTGAGACAATGGTAGCACCATAAGTAGATCTTAGAGCGGAATATAACAAAGTGAAACAATGGTAGCACCATAAGTAGATCTTAGAGTGGAATATAACAAAGTGAGACAATGGTAGCACCATAAGTGCGCCAGACAACTTGGTCTGTGCATTGATCCACACCTTTGACATCAAGTATATATTGTTTAAAACCATTGCATATTTTAATCAGCTGGATCTATGGGAGAGCGATTTCATGCTTCTCGTCATCATCCCTTTGATTATAACTTGACTGTAATAGTATAAGAAGGTAATAGTATAAGAATGTAATAGTATAAGAATGTAATAGTATAAGAATGTAACAGTATAAGAATGTAATAGTATAATTATGTAATAGTATAAGAATGTAATAGTATAAGAATGTAACAGTATAAGAATGCGTTAAACTGAGTGGTCCTCAAAGTGTGAGTCGCGAGCCGATTTGTTTCTAAAACTTTAAATTTCATTTTCTGTCGGCCAGTTGATTTGGTTGTTGTGTTTTTTGTTGTTATTTTTTTTCAAATCTTGTAATTCAATTTTGACCTTTTTCCCTTTTAGTGAGAACACTCATATTCAATAAAAATATAACTAAACATGACAATAAACTTTTTTTTTAATTTCGAGTCCATAGAATTACGAATATAATTATATTTTAGTCATTTTTATAGGGTGAAAGTTAATAGCTTGAGATTACAATGTCTAAATGAATACAAAAGTGAAGCACACAACACCGTTGTACAAAATAGTAAAGCTAATACTTTTATAGATACGCAATGTTTCCAATGGATGACTTTTGATGGTTTATGGGGCAGCATAGTGCATTTTTGGTTTAAAAAAATCAGCTTTTCAGATTCAATTTCATTAATATTGCTATCTTCCATTACCCTATCTTCATTTCCAATCTGATGTGTCAAGACGACAGATTGTAGTTTTGATCTTTCCATGGTTAGCTGCTTTAAATGGCTCATTATGCTCATCAACTTGTGAAAAAAAAAAGTTAAAAGGAAGTAAATACTAGAAGCTAACATAATTTAAAATAAAATCAATGTCTGTATTGATCAACACAATAGATACTCATGCCCATACATACTTTGTTTACCCCAAACGACAAATGTTGGAGTTATATATTTTAATGTCTCTGAAATTTCCCTCGTTCTGTCATCCAACTGCTGGGCGCTTAAATGTTGAGTGAAGTCATCGACTGTTTGACCTGGTAGTGGGTCAATACAACATTTCCTCAAGGTTGCCTCTACCTGCTCTAGTGCTAGACAATTCGTGGAAACAAGAGGTCAAATAAGTGTTGACAATTTGTGTACGGATTTCAATAAAACTTTGTTGAAAAATCAGAACAGAGTAAAATATTTTATTGAATTTTTTTTTTCAAGTATAAATTTAACATTAGCAAAGCTCATGAACTCTTTTGAATCTTAAAGACAAAAATAGTTTTGTAAAAGTTTCTTTCATGAGACTGAACATTACATGGCGGTTAGAAATTCTAAAGACTGATTTTACCTAATGAATTCTGTCTCTGAGATGGCCAGTGCTGCCTACTACAGTCCAAATTGCTGAAAACCAAATGTTCTTGTGTGCTATAGTCCATGTCTACCGCAGTAATGTACTCTGAGTATGTGTTAACATTTTCTGGTGCATTGTAGTCCACATCAATTGCATTAATATATTCAGAGTTATTTATTGAATTCTCCTGAGAGCTATAGTCCACATCTATGGCTGTAATATAATCAGTGTTGTTTAGCAAATTCTCCTTTGAGCTATAGTCTACATCTATGGCTGTAATATAATCAGTGTTGTTTAGCAAATTCTCCTTTGAGCTATAGTCCACATCTATGGCTGTAATATAATCAGTGTTGTTCATGCAAACACAGTTATCACTTTGATTCAACTCATCATCAGCCAGTAATTCATTAACCTTCTGACTGAAAACACCCACATGTCCTTGTTTCTTTACCTGTGTATTTTTAATATGTTCCCATTGATTTCTTATATAGGTTTTGTTGTGACCCTTGATGTCTTCTTCACCTGTCCAAACATGATGATCTTCAATGACATCTGATGGAATGCAATTATTAAATTAAGAAACTTTGTTTTTAAATTTTACAAGATGTTTATTTTTTTTTATTAAATTCATATTGACAAGTTTATTAGAAATGCAACTCTAACAAATGTGAATGCTTTTCTAAAATTATTAATAAGATATACTTCTTTAATAGACACATTGCACTGATATATATAATATAAAACTAATATGTACTAGTATGTTTGGGATACTCACAATTATTGATAGATATGCCTCAAAAGCTATTAAATATTCAAATACTGTAAAATATTTGGGTTTAAAGGCTGACCAATAAAACATTACCACCACCACTAAATGGAACTTTCAGTTAGACACAAGTCATGTACACAATTATACAGCCCTCCTATATCACTTCCTGGGAGCCTCAGGTAGACACAAGCCATATACACAATCATACAGTCCTCCTACATCACTCAGTTGAAGTTTCAGGTAGACACAAGCCATGTACACAATCATACAGTCCTCCTACATCACTCAGTTGAACCTTCAGGTAGACACAAGTCATGTACACAATCATACAGCCCTCCTACATCACTCCCTGGGAAATCAAGTTCACAATCTTACATTATTACTTTCCTTATGTATCTGGTACATGATACATGTAATTGTTTTATTTATATTAAATTATAATTCCATTGTACCGGTATTAAATGTGTGGTTATTACCTAGTATAAACATTTACTTTCAGTTTAAATTTACAGTTCAATGATGTAGTGATGTGGTAAAGTTGATTTTTTTAAAGCATTTTTTCTTTCAAAAACAATTTTTAAATAAATAAATACCCTACCAGAGTTAGTGAAGTGTGTTGTTGATGTAATTTGATTGGGTTCATGTGCAGCATCAAAATCAATTCTATCATAATGATCACTCTCTTCACTTACTGAATAATGAAGAAAAATTTATAATCAGAAAACAAATTAACAAAGAAAAATAATAATAAAAATAAATATTTCACTTTATTTAATGCTTTGCTTTTTGTTAAATTGGTCGTTCAAACAGAAACTCACTGGGCTACAAACAGAAACTCACTGGGCTACAAAAGAGATTGCGAGATTGTTTGATATTTCTCAGTGCGACTTTTCTCAGTGATACTCTTAACAATGCATATAGAACATCTTTTTGTTTTCTTCCTTTCTTTGTCTTGCAATGTAATTTTAGGATTTTAGGGAAGGGGGGAAGGTTTAAAATCATTGATCATTGATTGCATATTGTTTATTTTCTTTTGTTGATAAAGAAGTGAGTCTTTATAACAAAAAAAAAAGAGACTACTTGTTTGAAAGATCATAAGATAAGTAGAAGAAACTCTAAATGAAGCAATTTAGCAAAAAAAAAAATAACAGCTACTGAACAGTGTGAGGGTAACTTTCATTCAATTGAAATGTACATAACTATAAAACTTAACATTTGTATAAACACATACTTCATGAGTTTTTATTTCACCATATTGGCAAATTTAGTCAATGGCAATGCTAGACATTTCTAATCTTTGTTAAAAAAATTAATTTCATTTTGTCCAATGCATTAAGCAAAAATATTCAATGTTCTTTATCTATATTTAAATACCACTGGATTGAGAACTTTAAATATCAGTGTTTATAAAAAGACTTTTCCTTATAAGGGCAATTCAGACCATCAGATGTAGGGTTCAACTGTTAGGTAGCCAAAGTTTTCCTACGGCATTGTATGGCTAGCACAACTTTCAGTCGTCTTTCCCCATCAAATGTCAGGTAATAATATTTAAGCAGAGAGGACTTTGACTGGACTCAAGAAAAATCCAGGCACTCTCCAGGGGTCAAACCCTAGACATACAAGTTTGTTTTTAAGCACCCTACCACACAGCAATGACAAAATGTGGAGCCATCAAAGATTTGTAAAAAAAAAAATATGTGATGTATTATTTTTCAGTTGTTGTAGAAATATCAGGATCCTTCTTCAACTAACAGTAGACAGCAAACATACAAAAATGATGAGGCAACTGTTTTTAAAAAAATTTGTTGTTCAAACAATTATAATGCTTAAGTAAATTTAGTGTTTCAATTGGGATTAAAAGATATCTTTATAAACATTACTTAAAAATAAAATTCAATAATAACTTTTTAAAATCATATGTACCTACCTATAGATTCTTCATTGTCTACATGGTTCCTGTTGAAATAATAAATGTGATTCTGGTTATTACTTGACTCTCAGAACAATGCATGTTTAAATGGATAATGTGTAAGAATAGATTCTTAAATGTTAACATTTTATTATTTATGTTCTATCTTTATTTGCAATGAAAAAATGTTTTTTTATAATAGTAATAAAAGCTATTATAATTATTTAAACATAAATACATTAATTTTTTTACATTTTTTATCAAAGCCAGCTAAAAAAATTAATATTAAGAACTAAAAGTAATAAAACATTTTCTTACCGGTTACTTTTTATGAGAGTGCATGGCATACCTTCAAACGAACATCATTCATTAGTTTAAATTTACATTATTAATCTGAATAAATTACTAGAGAATATTTCTATTCCGTTACTTCATTTTTTGATACTTTTATTCTTTGTATAATAATGACAATGTCTTTTTATAAAGTTACTTGTTGTCTAACATTTTTAGACCTATTTAATAAAAAGTTTATTATATATGGATAATACAATAAAACAGAAGAAAAAATGTACAGTGGCAGCTTATTTTTTTTATATAAATTTAAACTTGGTATAATCCACTGTGCTAACAATGACAAATCATTAAACAATAGTATGTCTTGAATTAAATCATGTCAATATTATTTTAACTTAGACAAGGGGAAGTAATTATTTGTATAATTATATAATTGTATCCAGGATTGTCTTGGTGGCATTATGGCCAATTTGCATGTTGAGTTCCTACTAAACCATACATTTAAAAAATATTTTTAAAATACTCAGTTAACATGAAGCTCATATGTTATAGGACTTCCAGAAAAGTGTCCATCATCATATATGATATGGAAAATATCTTTTGATCATTTTGAGTGTATCATGTGGACAGAAATGACGCAGATTACATGAAGAGATTTTTCTTTGGTCAGTTAGATTTATAGTGTTTGAAGATAAATACAATGTATAAAATATGCAACCAAACATTATTAAACAATACACTGTATTAAATATTCATTCGATATTGTGTTGGTAAATGTAATCCATATGAAATCTTTTTTGTAAATTAGAGTCCATCTTTAAAAATTCTTCTACCATTCGGTTTGAAATAAGTTTTTGGACTATCTGGCCTAGGTCAAAATAATGATACATAATAAAATGAGGAAATTAAAATTTTTTGTAAAAAGATGTTTTTTTTATTATTGTTATAGGTTAGGTAGTGAACGATCATTTATAGAGCTCCACCCTATCTGGCTATAGAAGAATATGGTTTGCCCATAAGTTACACCAGGCACCTTAGTAGACCTGTATCAATGCTACCTACCATGTCTGAAGGTTATAAATACAGCTACAGCAGCAGATGAGCCAATGACAACACATAATGTCACTGATACAGCAACTGTTTGAACATCTGAGCGGTCATCTAAAAAATAGGAAGGTAAACTGTGTAAAATAAGTATCAACTGCAAAAATAAAACAAAAATAATATGACCTTCAACTTAGTGTTAATACATTAGCCTAATCCATACATTGAAGCATTATTACATTGATAACTGACAGATTTATGTATAAATAGATAAATACAAAAATGAACGGGTTGGGTATACCTAAACTATCTTTCAAGCAATTGATTTCATCACTATTGTCTAGACAGTCTGTATAACCATCACACCTTGATGTATTAACTAGACATCGTCCATTTTCACATCTGTCTATACCTGGACTGCAGGCAGCTGGGAAGAAAAATAATTTATTACAGCTGTACTCTGCAAAAACTTTAAAACACTTTTCTTTTTGTAACAAAAAAAAAAGAGATAAAATTAAAATGATAATAATTTAGATAGACCCTTCTTATTGACTTTATTTTAAGTGATGTGTGTGTGAAGTCCATGTAAGGATGAGGTGAAATCTCTTAGATCCTATAAACCACTAATGGGATGGTTTTCATGGCACCCTTCTGTCATCCCCACCATAGCCGATAGTGCAATGGCCATGGAGGCACCACCTGAGATATAGCGGGGACTTTAGCCATGACCTGAAAAATCTCCTTGGTCCTCACCAGAGATCGAACCAGGTACCTTCAGGTCAACAGCCAAGTGCTTTACCGCATGACCATCCGTCCCCTAAAAAAATCGCCCACCTAAATGGGACAATTTTTAGGTTTTGTAGTGCCCTTCTTTCATCCCCACCACAGCCGGGAGTGTAATGGCCATGGAGGCACCACGGAAGACATAGCGCGACTTAAGCCAAGACCTGAAAAATTTTCTTGGCCCTCACCGGAGATCAAACGAAGTACCTTCAGGTTGACAGTCGAGCGCTTTACCACACAACCATCCATCCCCTTTTAAGTGATAGAATAACTCATTTTGTACATGTATCTTCATTGGAAATGGTATTTATAGTGGTAAAAGTAGGGCTAGAAACAATGGCATTGCTAGTGTTTGTGGCACTCTGGATGAACTCTGAAAATGTGCCTCTTTCCCATGACATAAAATACCAAGTACAGCTGATGCTGCCCCTGCTGGCAAAGAAAGTGGTGCAGTGGGCAAACTGCATCTACCCTAGTTATACCACAATCTAGAAATAATTCCTCTGTATGTGGCTTTTGCATCATCCCTGTGATCCTTCACACCACAATAGGGTGGAATGGCGACAGTCTATTGTTATTGATTATATATATATTTTGGCACTCAACAGTTACCAGTATGTGTTACTACTCACTATTATGTAAGATATGTATGTTTGATACTAATTGGGAAGATGTTGAAAAAAGATGCTCAGTTGAGATGATAAAGTAACCAATTAAATTGAAACTAATGACTAAAAAATTAATAGATTTGCAGGTGTATTTATCTGAGATAAAGTTTTAAAACTCTGGAAAAAAAGGTAAAATTTGCATGACCAAGGTTGAGAAAAAATTATCACAAGTGAGAAGTTGTGACAAAGCATTTTAGAGGTTTAAATTGTCAAATTGTTATTGATTCCTTGATTTCTTCTTTTTAAATGATCTATTCATATATAACATGTTATGCATCGGCAAACATTGGCAAATTGTCAATTCAAGCTTTAACAAATTTTACGTTTACAAATGACTGCATTAAAAATGCCTTTACATCTATCTAACAGTGGAATTTGAATTCTCAACATACATGCATTTTATTTCTTTGTATCATTAGCTATAAACTGTCAGTCTTAATCCAGTTTACAACTTTGGTCATTCATGTATTCCCATTTAAATGTATTAATCATTTAACTATAAGAGATGAATCAATGAAATATTTTGAATATCATAACTTACAACAATTATCTTCATCGCTGTAATCATCACAGTTATTGATTCCATCACATTTTAAATTCTCCGCCAGACATCGTCCAGAAGAACATCTTGAATTGTCTGGCTGGCAGTTGCCTGAATAATAGGACTAATAAAATCTAGCCATATTATAAAAAATCTCTTTTACCACACTAAATAAAGACAAACAGTTTTTTATATTAGTGGGGAAAGCTGTTTTAACTTTTCTTTTGCTGTAATCTGATAAAAATGTAAGCTTTTATCCGTGGCTTTTAAAAGGAACACATTTTCTAAATATTCTCACTAATCTAGTTTTAAAAGAAATGCTGTGGGTAGTTTCACACTAACTATTCTTACACTCCGGCCCACCACAAGGATGGGCAATCAGAGTACTTCCAGGCTAAAATGACTCAAAAGTTGTGGGTCAGAGTAATCCAGAGTTTATTAAGGGCCCTAATGTGCAAAGTGGTGACCTTGACAGCACTTTTGCCTAAGGCCTCAAATTTACTTCTGCCTAAGGTCACTAAATATACCTTTGCTTGGGCAATCCATACGAACAGCTCTGCTTATCACAAATACTTTTTTTTAATTAAAGATTTTCTCCCAATCCATATTTTTATGACAGCAGCTATTGACACCTAATAGCTGAATACCAATCCTCTGTTAGAGCCACCTATTACATGTTGAGGAACTAAAAGTTCTGTCTTAATAAGCAAGTGTTTCTAATAGATGTTTTTCTTTAATCTTTGAAACATGACAACACTTTAACTTGTAATGTATTACTTATTATGGTAACTAACTTGTATTGTTTCACTTACTGCAGTTGTCCTCATCACTTTTGTCTATACAATCTGCGTATCCATTACATCGAAATGTTCTTAAAATACAGCTGCCAGAGTTACATTTCCATTTACCATACAAACAAAATGCTTTTTGAAAAAAAAAAGTTATGAATCAATCCTTTCTAAACCTAATGAAAACATGTTAAAAAAATATTTCAATATTTAGTGCTATAATGCACCCAAAGTGTTTGTTCAAATAAAAGAAAAATTACATTCTACAATGTTACTCAATGCAACTTACAATAAACAAGTCTCTAATTCTTATTTCATATCAAGCAGAAAAAATTAAGTTTAAAACTAATTTTTCTTTATATTTTAAGTTGAAGAACAATTTTAAAAGTGAGGTTTTATTAGCTGAGGATTTATCCTATACTCATTAGATATAAGTCAGGAAAACAATTACATAATTTAACATGCATCATTGTTTAATGTGTCATGAAAAAGTTCAGAGACCTTGTTCAAAAAGTTCAAAGACTAACTTGTTTATGTAGAAAACCACGGTCGATTATTTTGTTATTAAGCTAACAAAGCAGAATTAATATCTTGCTAAAAATTTGGATTGATTGCACTTTGCATATTAGAATAGTACAGTACTGTGCTATTTCTATGTGATCTCCACTTACTGCAGTTAACCTCATCACTACCATCTGCACACTCTGCAATACCATTACAAAGTCCATTGGATGGTATACATCGTCCATTAATACACTGAACATGATCTGGCTGGCAGAATGCTACAGAAAAAATAATAAACACACACACAATTAAACATACATATTTCTATAATTATATCAAGTCATATGTTATTTTGTAGCAAAACTTTTATTCAATCAGCTAAAAAAGAAAGAAGAAAATAATAAATAATTAGACATATATAATCTTTTCAAACAATAGGTTGCAACTTACTACAGTTTATTTCATCGCTGTCATCAAAACAGTTGTTGTAACCATTACACCTTGAGAAGAAGGGAATGCAGGTTCCAGAATCACACTGCCAAGAGTGTGGTTCACACTTGCCATCTACTCCTGGAGCTATAAATATATTTCACACAGCAGATATATATATTTAGGCCTAAAAGAGTGTAACTTTTGTATTCATAAAATATCATGTGTAACAATTAATAAATCATTAACTTTATGGTTACAGCAGGCATGTCTTCTAACTAATATTATTAGACAGAGAATTAGCACAAATCCTATATAACTCAATATTTTTTTTATTATTTATTTTTATTCAAATTTGATTGATGTTGCACTGCAAGAAATTTAAAGCAAACATGAAATCTGATTTTTTCATAATAAAAATTAGTTATGTATTAAATGGATGCAGAGGGAGGGATGCAATCTTTTGACCTTTTCTTGACCTGCATATTAAGTGGTTGCCCAGCTACTGCACTTTATGTCCCAGCAGTCCACCACAATGATGTACGCTGTACTAATAGCCTAATAGCCACTCCATCTCACCAACATGAGGTATGGCTGCACAGCCTCCTAAATTGGACCTGTTGCTAGGGATGGCAAAAGCCCAAAGTCTCACAACAGATGGGAGCCCCAAGCTTAAAGATTTTTTTCTTACATAAATGAAACAAAACTTACCGTTTATTCCAGGCTCATAAATGACTTTCACCCTAGGCCCCCGCAAATAACACTTGCCTCAGCCCCTGAAGACTGCTTAGGCGGCCTTTGTTCAAACTTGGCCCAATCACTACTCCTCCTTAACTCTATTTCTCACCTCTAACATAGTTGGTCCCATTCTCTATTCTTTCTTAACACAAACTTAGCTGGCCCCAATCTCTATTCCTCATTAGCTTTAAGTTAACTCTGCAGGAAGATTCCTCAAATGATAGAAAAACTTTCCCTGTCTCAGTGATGTCCACAAAAGTGGAGCACTGAGGGAGTTTAAAAGTTTCAAGCGCAATTTTAGCATTAAGTTCTTTCTATAACTATTGTGTTTAATTATACTGATAATGTGAAACCTTTTTAAAAAAGACATTGAGGGGAAAATGGTAATGCTTGACTGTTGACCTGATTGTCCCAGGTTTAATCTCCAGTGAGAACCAAGAGATTTTATCAGTTCCTGGTGAAAATTTCCTCTATGTCTCCTGGGGTGCTCCCATGGTCTTTGCACTATCCGCTATGGTGGGAACAAAAGTGGAGTACTACAAATATCCTCCTTATAGGGACTTTACCTTTGAAACAAAATGATATATTGCTGAATGTAAGAAAAAATGTGCTTACTTCATTCCCCCCTCTGGTCCCAATATGTACTCCTCCATTAATCCCATCATCCAATAGTAGGAACAAATGAGGGAAAAAATGTACCAAAATATTCCCATTTCCATTAAGAAAATATTTCTTTGCGTGATGACTTTAATAATTAAAAACATTTCAAAAGTAGGTAGTCAAAGACATATTTCAACATTCATATTATTGAAATTCTAATTCAGAAGAAAAAACTGGGTTGTAATTTTAGGCAATGGTTGCTTTTTTTGCGTTTTTGTTCCCGAGGAAGAATAAACTGTGACATTTTTTCCAGCGAATGTTGACAATGCTTTAGCTTTAAAACCTCATGGCCAACTTTTTTTGCAATGTAATTATCAAAATGATGCCTGTGTCTGTACCTTATTAGTGATACAAATTTTGTAGAACTAAATTATTTCCATTGTTCTGAAGAAATAATCATCATAATGCACATCTACAATACACTAGTGTAAGTTCTACTTACGACAGTTGACTTCATCTCCTGCTGTGCCATCTTTACAATCATCTATTCCATTACATAAGTAAGATAAGTGGGAACACTTTCTGCTCGAGTAACACCTTACTGAGTTATTAGGACATACATCTGTAAATATAAATGAATTATTTGAGGAATAAATGTTTTGGTATCTTAGTGTTGGATTTGGATAACTAATAACGTTCTAAAGTGCCCTGATTATGGAACTCTGAAATATTTGACAATATAAAACTTTCTTTATTTTACATGAATGTAAAAAAAGTATTTAAGTTCCAAACATATGTATTTTGTTAAAGGGGCTGTTCATTCTTTGTCAACAATTTTAGGCCCAATGTTTTGTCCCCCCCCCCCGGCCTTCCACCCTTATCATCAATGGCAAACTTTTGGCAACCCCCCCCCCCCCAGTAAAATTATGTTATACATTATTTATATCCCCTTCCCCAATTAAAACTTAGAAGCCTTTCACACATTATGAAATAAAAAATAACGTTAGGCCAAATAATAAACACCCCCCTCCCACATTACAACATTCTATAATAAACTTCAGGATACTTACATTTATTATATAACAAAGACCAAAACTACCCCCTCTTCTGAACAAAATTTAGCATTACATAACAGAAATAATATTATCTTCCCCCCCCCCCCCCAAAAAAACATCCTACCCTCATATGATATATAATTTACATATTTTATGCAGTTGCTTTAATGTTCATCAAAACCCAGAAATTAATGAGTTGTGTGAAAGTAAATTTTGAAAAGATATTTTACTTTATAAACACATTTCAAATTTAATGCAGTATTAAAATGTGAGTTTACAAACAAGTCAAAGACTAATTGTTCAAGCATGCTGCTATTGTTGACACCAATTATTTTCCCCATGTCAGGAACTTTCAATCTTTTTCAAACCCTAATCCCATGCCTTCTCCATTTTTTTGATGTAATAAATGGATGACTAAGAAAATGGTTGAAAAAATAATAATAATATAAAAATATTTAGAAATATAAATCTTTCTTTCTACGTTCAGGACAGTTTGTTACACTTTCTGGTCTATATGGTCAATGTGTTGTCTTTATTTCTCTTATGGTAATTAGGTAGTCTTAAACTACAAAATTAAATAATATCAACTTTTTTAATATACTAAGAATCATAATATCCTACAAAAGAAAAAAAAATGTGTTCTTCTGTTTACTCACCACAATCAAGTTCATCACTGTGGTCACTACAGTCATAAAATGCATCACATCTTTTGTTGGACTGAATACACTGACTACTATTATGACACATCCAAGCACTGGTTGAACAAGATTCTGTAAAAAAAAAAAAAATATTTTTTCTTACAACATGAGATCAAATCCTATTTTAAATATATCTTCCCTATAAAGCCAACACTGTAACACTATAACACTATAACTTGTCTATAACACTATAACACTATAACTTGTCTATAACACTATAACCTATAACACTATTACCTATAACACTATAACCTATAACACTATAACTTGTCTATAACACTATAACTTGTCTATAACACTATAACATTATAACTTGTCTATAACACTATAAGACTATAACACTATAACACTATAACTTGTCTATAACACTATAAGACTATAACACTATAACCTAACTTTTGGTTTTTGCTGCAGTTGTGTAGTTTTTTTTTTTCATGGGCGATTTTCTATCAGGTTGTTAAATAACAATATGATGGGGGTTTTTCTAACATTAGCTAATAATTTTTAATCAGTCTTTAGGACTGATTAAAGCATATAGGATTTAAGCCAGATGTAAGATAAAACAAATAACTGTTACCAAAACATATGTGTTATATTTCAACTTACTACAGTTGATTTCATCTGTCATATCTCCACAATGATCCAGACCATCACACTTGTCAGCAAGTAAAACACAACGCCCATTATTACAAGTCATTTCATTGAAAAGGCAATGAGATATCTCTTTATTCATCACAAATGCAACTAAGGATTAAACACACAAAAAATAAATTGAAGAAATAAGTATCTATATAATAGAAAGATATCCATAGAAACAGTGTCTAGGAAATAAAATATTCTAAAATATATTTAAAACAGACATAAATATTGAGTTGTGTCAAGTTTTAAAATATGTGTATAATTTACTTACATTGGGTACCATCACATTCCATGATAAATCTTAAAACTGTGACCAACCAAAAGAACAGACAAAACATATCTGCTCTGTTCATTAACAAATCTCACTAGTTAATGTATTTCACATTTTCAAAAAATAAAAAAAAATACATAAAAACAGATGGTAGATGGACTCATGATGATGATAGACACAAATGATGACACACATGTGCAACCTTTCTACAATGTTCATTTACTGTTTTAGAGATGACAGGAGTTTTGTTCTTAAAAGAGGAAGCACTTAAATAAGTTTTTATCAAGGACGTTATCGTAGTGACCACTCCAATCTGTACACTATAGCTATTAATAAACTGATTGTTAGAATAGATTATAGTGTCTATTAGACTGAGATGTTTGAGCCATGTTGGGAGTTTATCTTATTATATTGTAATTCAACACATTTCATAAAAATAAAAAAGACAGCCTTGTTTTGGCTTTTTTCATATTTATATATATATGAAGAATGCCAAGCACACGTGTCAGTTAAGACAGAGATTGCAATAATGTTGACTACAGAATTATAAATAGTTAATGTAAATGACTACTTTTTAATCAAGGTAATACAGTTTCTAAAAGTTGATGATGGAAGGATTGGCCATTTCTATTTGTCTTAGTGTCTAGAATATCATATTGTCATAATATGATATGTCAAACACCTGTCCAATACACTAGTGTTCTAGACAACTCTGTCATGAATACATTTTTCACAGACTGTGATACACAGAGGTTAACATTTTAAGGCTCTCAATTAGATTCACTAGATTGCAGTCATGGTTGTCCAGATGATACTGAGCTAATGACCAAGTCAGCCGTGCTTCATAGTTGCTCTTGGTCAAGGTCTTAAGATGCAAGTTTGTGGTGGTGGCGAAAAGAGGAGAAAATGAGTAGAGTATTTATTTGTTCCTGAGGTTAGAAAAAGTTCCAGCTTTCACTGCCATACAATATAATGATAACCTATGTATTAAATATAAATAGTAAGTGCAATCCTCTTTTAAGGCTTTCTGTTATTTATAGTATTGAATTCTCCATTGATTAGTGTCTTCCAATGTCTCAAAAGAAAATATTAATCATTGATGCTTTTAGTTTAGGTAAATGGCTTTTAACATGTTAATTAGTATTTGGGTTTTAGTTATTAAGCTCAGAAAATTGTTTCATTTCTAAACAGGTTTGCCTGTTTACAATAATTTACACCACAAAATATATCCTGAAAAGCTTTGTGAGTTGTTCTCAATGTATGTAGCCTGTGAGTTGATTGTTGTCATATCTATAGACTTTGTTTTCATATCTCTAGACCTTATGAGTTGATTGTTCTCAAAAATCTGTAGACTTTGTAAGGTGATTGTTCTCATATCTATAGACTTTTTGAGTTGATGGTGGAATTAATATATAGTTATTAATCGGCTAAGATTGCAACAGTAAGTGGCTAGCATTGTACTATGGTTGTTTAAAAAAAAAAGTATATTTTCCAAACTTGCCCTTTTATCCCATCACAAGTGTCAGAGACAGATTAACTTAAAAGGTGATTAAATCCATCTTCATCTGTGATACGTTATGTGTATTTAACTAGACTTCGAGATTCAAATAAAATTTAAATATTTAATTTTACTTATTTTTTTTATTCACTTGCAACATTAATCTGGAGTACATTATACCAGAGCTCAATGGTAAACGTATCATCATACATTACACAATAGACGAAATGTCTTAAATTATACAGTAATAGAGGCTGTGCCATACATTATACAACAAAGCTTTTATTTCATGTCTAAGTAAGGGTTGTTTTGGATGATTATCTGGGTTGCGCATTCCATTTGAAGTATATTAAATTCATATTAGTTCATATTCCAACCATTAGCTCTTGGTCTGGCCCTTCTGTCTAAGTTATAAGCCCAATTACATCATTTCATTTACTTATCAATCCAGGCCCCCTACATCCCTTCTGAATCATCTGTCACCAGGATATGAGTAATATCACTAACTTAAAGAGAACCACTCTCCCGAAGGCATCCGACACCTAATCAGCTGTGTAACAATGCATCTGTCACACATTAAAAAGGTCTGTATAAAGAGGGAAAGATTTATCTTAATATTCATTTTCATAATATGATTGTGGTTGTCAGGCTTGCGGAGCCGCCAAATTTTTTTCCGGCTCCGGCTCCCTATTAAGATAGTATCACACGAGACAAAAATTTTTGTAATTGCGCCACGCAAACATGCCGCTGATAAAAAGTTATGCAAATTTTGTCGCATTCACCCCCATAGCAGGCCCGTAGCGTGCGGGGCCAGGGGGCGGGGTCCCCCTTCGTTTTGTCTGGCCCCCTCTGCTTATTTGTTCTACTTAGTAAAATGTATTACCTGCCCCCCCCCCCCCCCAGCTATTGCCTGGCCCCTGATGTAGAATTTTCACGCTAAGGGACTGCCCCATAGTCAGGAACTTGAAAAATATACGCATGTCGGTTTTACTAAAAACAAACCGTTTCAGTGCCTCCAGAATCATATCATTATTTTCGACCGAGGTTTCACTATTCGCCATTTTCATAAGTAATAAAAAGTTATTTCAATGATCAAATCAGCAAATAGTAAAATGATACATTATTTAAAATATTTTAAAGACTTCAGTATTTATATTTATTATTTATAAATTTGAAGTGACTATTCGGACCCGGGTACCAATAAACTCCGATTTTTATTTCGACCCCGTCCCAATCAAGTCTGATTGTTATTCAGACCCGTGCAAATATGCACTTAGCTTAGCTATACATAAACTTTATTATTGTTTTTTTTTTATAATTGTTTGAATTGTATGATTTAATCGTTACTCAGTGTCTATGGTTACACTAAGCGGACTCTGTATTATTATTTTTTCGGGTTCCGTCTAATAAAGTTTAAATATAGCTAAGCTTAGAGCATATTTGCCACGGGTCCGAATAACAATCGGATTTTATTGGGACCCGGGTCCGTATAGCCACAGCCTTATAAATTTATCTACTCTATTTCAGATATTCTGTTTATAATAAAATTGTTAAATACAGATAGCGACCATTTTGTTTATAGTCTAATACAAATTCGCGGCAGCCCCGTAGCGTGAAAATTCTACAGCAGGGGCCAGGCAATAGCTGGGGGGGGGGGCAGGTAATACATTTTACTAAGTATAGCAAATAAGCAGAGGGGGCCAGACAAAACGCAAGGGGGGCTAAGCCCCCTGACCCCCACACACGCTACGGGCCTGATTCGCGGTCAAATAATAATACGAAATGACGCGTTCTATTTGTCGTCTTAGTAAAAATTTATTTTAAATGATTGATACAATTATTCTATAAAATAAAACTGTTTTAACTTTATATATAACAAAACAAAATGCCATTAAAAAATTTCGGAGGGTAAACAAGATTTAAAACGAACACAAAACGATTCCCCGTTAAAGAATTCTTGTGGTGATGTGCGTGCACGCTATCATTTTAACGCTGTTACTATTGTGGCTTGCTTTCGTAAAAATATCAACATTTCAAATTGTAGAGGTAAACAAACAAATTTGGAATTTTAAAGCTAAAAAAAAAAAATTCTGCTGTAAAAAAACAAACATTTGGGAGCCGTGGAGCCGCCAGATTTTGTCATCTCCGGCTCTAGCAAAAAGTAGCGGCTCCCGGCTCCGCAAGCCTGGGTTGCCTGCAAAAAACTTGTTATTTCTGAGCTGGAGTGGATGAAGCCATTAGAGTGAGTGGATTTGAAAGCCTAACCCTGTAACTCCACATGAATTATGATTTTGTACTTATTATGTCTACTACAAGATGAATGCACATTTCACAAAGTCCTTACTAAGACAAAGAATTTAAAAATAAACTCAACTTGGGACATGAAAGTTTAAAATTTTATTTTGGCCTTGTGGTTCCATACCATTTGCTTGATGGAAGGAGTAATAAAAACACCAGAACCGAAATGACACACAAACATAATGGCATAGATACAAAAATGACAAATAAATTGAGCTATTCCATTTCAAAATTTAGACAAATTAACAAAATAGAAATCCTAATTATTATACTGGTACTTAACTAATTCAAATTCGAGCAATCATTAATATTTTGGAAAAGCTTATTAGAATTAGTGTACAGTAAGTAGATTTCAAATTTACTTGACATAGTTATGTAAAAATTTGTGAACAATGGTTTTCTTTCAACCAACATAAAAATGGAATGAGCCAAGGTATAGTTTATATTGAAGAAAAAATAACTTAAAAGTAAATCAATTGTTGAAGTAATTTTTTTTTACAATATTTGTCATGCCAGATTTTTAAAAAAATTCACATTTTTTTAAAACCATAATGAAATTATTTGATTCTTGTGTAGATTAATACATGTAATAATAAAATTGTCAAAGTTTCATTTATAAAATAGAAATAATGACATTCTAAAATATGTTAACAGAAGGCATGGGATATTAATTACTGATTAAATTTTTAACATGTAATTTATTTTAGATAATTAATTAGAGCAAATTTAATTGATGAAGAAAAAAAATATCGATTTTAAATACTTCAGCACTTTTACTGAAAATATGAACTTAGTTCAATGCATTAAGTAAATGCTGATTACAGTATTCGACAGTTTAAATTGTTTTCTAAACAGATACAAATTTCATTTATTTAGTGCACAATATTTGTGAATAAAATATGTCATTAAAATGTGAACAACATGTTATGTTATATAGGCAGATTTAAGAATATGTAAAAAAAATGATCAGTCAATAGTAACTTAGGAGAAAAAAATTAACATTTTACATTCAGATATAAAAAGTTTAAGAATTGATGATCAGATGATGCTGCCTGTTAAAAATTTATATGTACAACCATTACAAATTAAAACATCTAGACATCTTACAAAATATTTCATGAGTCTTTCAGTTTTTTATCTCACAAAAAGTATATGAAGAGTGACATGATTATAACAGCTGAAAAATCAAGAGGTGGCAATAATCCAAGGCATGCAGAAAAAGTTGAGTTCAAGAGAAATAATTGCCGGTAAATATATAAGGATATATTTCAAATTAAAAGATGGATTATTATCTTCATTTTAAGTTTATTCAAATAACAGATTTAATTTATTTTTGTTTAAATTGCAGACTGTTAAAGTCAACAGAAGTACTCTGCACTCCAAGTTAATCAGTAAATTCAAAAATTAAAATGTAAACATCATTGACATGTGGATGTAAAAAGAAAAACGTTTGCCACCTCTGATTGACAAGTAAAATCTGAACAGATTGCGAGTAAAAAAAAAAAACAACGAACTGTCACCATGGTATTTTATACATTGCCAAAAATGAGATTTGATTAATTAATGAGTATGAAAACAACATCACAAAGGTTTATAATCACTACTATGCAAACAAATTAAATCTTATCAATCAGTATAGGAAAACTTGTTTAAGTTGTTGAATCTAAATACATTTTTTTTTAAATCTTTATCTCTAATGGGACATGTAAGAAAAAAAAAGATAATTTTCAAAGAACAAGTCAATTTATGATGATCACAGTGCAGTATATGATCTGCTCAGGCTTAAGTTTCTTATCAAGAGTGGAAGAGAAATTATTTTTAAAAACGATTTCATTAAAGTAGTTCTTTAGAAAATGAAAAAACTAACATTTAATTCAAGAATATATAATCAGATAGCATTTGTTGCATAGGTAAATTAATTCTAAGTGGAATCACAACTATAAAGATGGTGAAAATCAATTGTATCAAACACTTCATGGAATTTGTTCCTGTTACCATTATAAGAGGTAGCTCAGTTAAAAAAAAAAGATGATAAAAATTATAAAACAGTCAATTAATATTTACCACAGGTTAGCTAATATACAAGGAAATAGCCAACTTGGCCAGTGCATACATGTTGTTTTTTATAGTGAATGATTGATTGTATGAATGATCATTAATTTGATAGCTGATTTAAACAAACAAATTAACAATAAATTTTCTGTTATGAACTAATGAGACTAACTATCTTCCAACTTCATAACCTGGAAACAGACTATTTAAAATGTCAGTCAGAATTTTGTTTGTGCTCATGGACATAGCTTTGTCTAGTTCAGCTCGACATGCAGGGCAGGAATAGACTTCAGCCTTGAATGATCTCTGTAGACAAGACTGAAAAAGAAGATGAAATAGATATATCTCATTTATAGGTCTAAAAATGGTGTGAATCATGGAAAAATCCTTTATTCTCTTGTAGGGAGGAATGGGTGGCAGAGTGTTATAGAGGACTTAAAAGTTTACCTGAAAGTCTCGGTTTTGACACCATGTGAGATACAACAGAATTTTTCTAGCTCCTGGTAAAAGTTGATTAAAACGTCCCACTAAGTCCACCCAGCTTTAAATGGGTACCTGACTTAAGCTGCGAAAGTAAAGGCAGCTGGGCAGTGTGCTAACCAACTCATCCCATTATAAGCCGTGGTTACAAAATAGATGAATTCTACACTTCATCTGCCCCAATGACACTTTAGGGCTAAGGTAACTTTACATTTACTTAAATATCCTTTATTTAACTTCTTTAGTCAGTAATGTTAGAACGTGAATTTATCAGCAATGAAGACAGTTGTTGTTTTAAACACCTCATTTAAATAAATAAGTCAACATCATTATGGCTTAGATGGCTATGTGGTAATGCACACAGCTGATGATTTGAATGTCCCAGGTGAATGCTGAGACTTTTCTTAGTTCTTAGGGTCCACTCTGTCATTAAAACCACTCAGCTTAAAAAATATATATTCATGAAGAGATTGTTTACAATTTACTTTCATGAATGTGTATATATTATTGTTGCAATTTTCAAATTTCATAAAAAATCGATAATTGTTCATTTTTTTTCCCCCTGTAACACATGGGGTTTTAAAAGTACCAGCATCATGCTGTGGGTTACAACTCCCAGCATATCTAGTTATACCTCTATGTCTCCTGTATCTAGTTATACCTCTATGTCTCCTGAGGTGCTTTTATAGCCTATGCAAATATTGGCTTTAGTAGAGATGAAAGAAATACTACAAATACTGTCCTTATAGTGGTTAATAAGATCTAAGAGATTGAACATCTCATTCCTTCAGGAACTTTACAACACACAAAAAAAATATTTTTAATTTTTAAAAAGGTAACTGACTTACTTTGCAAATATTGTGGGAACAAGGCAATGTTATTGGTTTAAACACAATGTCCTGACAACAAATACATCTAAATAACTCTTCAACTTTATCGTGAAATACCTAAGAAAAGAAATTTAACACCATTTAAATATAACTGACAACTTTTAAAATGTACATTAAATGAGAAAATATTTCATGAAATTAGAGTAAAAAAAAGTAGATAAAGTAATCTAATAAACAATTAGGTATATTATAATTTTATAAAAAAAACTTCAGATGAGTAAAAGATTACCTTGGAACCCTCCTTTACATAAGTCAGTGCTTCATCCCATAATTTCTTATTGGGCTCATCTTTAACCATTTTAGCTTTAACATCAGCATCAATATTATATTTGACAGTCTTCTGCTTCTTTGTGTCAGGTTCAGGAGAAGATTCTCTACTTTTGGTTTCTTCTGAAGCTGATTCTGAGGAATATGAAAAAATTAATTTCCTAACACTAAAATTTTTTACCTCATCTTTCAATAATCTGGTTTAGTGTAAATACAAAATGTAAGTATTTTTATATTGTTAACATTTAAACCTGCATTGAGTAGCCAATATATTTTAAAATAAACATATAATTTTAAATTTAAAACACGTTAGGTAATTTACTAAAATCAAGTATCCTTAAGGTACTTCAATATAACATAAACCATTGGCTTATTAGTCCTCTTAGTACACGATTGTGTCAGATTTTTAAGATCAAAGTAAAAAAAACACTGATTATGACCATTAAGCATTAATATATACATTTCAACTGAACATTATTGGAAAGAAAAATTTATTAACTTACTATTCTGTGTTAAAAAAATAGATACGGCAACAATTATCAATTTGTGATAGGATAAAACAATAATCAATAATAAAAACACAAATCCATGAAAGATAATCCATCAAGTTAATTCATTTTACTGTTAGAAAATATTTTCCTTTAATCTTTAGATCAAAGATAAAAGCTGTTTATGTAACAACAGTTTAGTTTAATTATTAGTATAGGAAGCTAATAATGGCTTTTTGAGAAGACAACAGGAAGCTTATGGTTGATTCTCTGAGGTAATATCGGAAATAATAATAATGATAATAATATTCTCACCTTCTAATTTTCTTTTTTTCCCTTTCTTTCCCTTTCCTTCTTCAGCTTCCTTTTCTTTTTCTTTTAAACTGTCCAGGTATCCTTCCGGAAACTACACACCACAATAATAAAAAAACTAATTTAAGAAAACCAGGTTAGGTAAAAATGTCTATACTATACAAAATGTCAAATAGTAAATTATTTCCTTCGAGGAGGCTTTTAGATTTTGGGAGGATTCAAGAAAAAGAAACAGGTGAGTAAATAGTAGAGCATGGGTCGGGGGGAGGTCGTGCAGTGTAGGGCGCTGAACTGTTGACAATGATTTTTTCAGGTCCTGGTGAAAGTTCCCAAGTCCACCCAGCTTTAAATGGGTACCTGACTTTAAGTTGGGGGAGTAAAAGCGGCTGGGCATTGTGCTAACCACACAATCCCTTTATATGTTGAGGTTACTGAAACAGATAAATTCAAAAGATATCCACAGCAAATTTTCAGTTGACTTTTTTAGTAGGAGTAAGGCAAAATCCTATATATGTAATCTAATAAGTAACCTTGAAGCTGACACCACTCAGATGGGTTACACCTGGAATCAGCTTCAGAAAGTGAACCCAGAGCAGAGGTCTCAAACAAAGAGGGTGCATGTTGAAAAATAAGTGTTGTATATGTATACATGTATAATTCAACTAAAATGGGTTTATCAGCAATAATATAATTACCGTATATACTCGCATATAAGCCAAATTTAGAACTATAAAATACAACACTGAAATCAGGGGCTCTGCTTATACATGTATGCACATAAAACAAAATGGATACAAGGACAGACATTATTGCCAATTTTCCAGTCACACATTTTCATCGCTATCCAACTCTTTATTTGGTTGTGTGTACAGAGTACTAATATATACTAATATATATAAATACAGTAAGCATATTACCGTGGAGAAATAATTTTTGAAGTCGAAAATGGCATAAATTTAGGAAAAAATACTAAAAAAAAAACAGACAATGTTTCCTATATCTATGGTTTCCTAACTAATACTATAATAACAATCTCATGAAGTGTAATAAAACATAGATTTTTGTCTAGGCACACGGTGTGTTCCTATATCTATTATTTATAATCTAATAATACAGGAATTCTCAAGAGAAGTGTAATCAAACAAAAAAGATTTGTGTTTAGTCATACTCTATACGCAAATGCATAGAATAAAGTAAGAGTGACACGACCACGTGGCTGTGTGTGCACCAGTGGTGAGCCGTAACTAAGGTAGAGCTACAGGTGAAGCCGACATCATCGGTACACGGCCTGATTTCTTAGAAATAACACACCTAAACGAAGGAATCCCCTTAAATCACATTATCTGCCAATCGCTTTGGCATCAACGCTAGCCACAGCCTTGGTTACAGATTGCCACTGGTGTGCAAACAGTATGGTTAAATTAGACTAGTGTATGTTTGGTTTATTTGCGTGTTTTTTGCAAATACTGCCCATTTTAAAGCAGTTTAAGGGGTCAGTTAATATGTGATGTAGGCTTGTATGCTTGTACATATGTATAAATTATAATTAATAAAATATGTTAATTGAATAAATGAGTAGTTTTAATGAATAAACACACTAAAAATTTAAAGTATTTTTTTTATATTTGAACAAAAAGAAATGTTAAAATTAGATTATTCTTCATTCTTCAGAGATTTGAAAGTGTTAGGGGTTGAAATACTGTGCTTCTAAATTAAATCATTACATGTATTATGATTTTGTTCATTTATAACAAACTTATGAAAAGTGTTATTTTTAGTGATTCTAGTCTCTTAGACAAACTTGACCAACGCGATCCTTGTGGCCAAAAATAAATGTTGTTACTATTAGTTAAAAGAAGTGAAAAAAAAATGAGGTGTTGTGATTGGTTATAGGTGAATTTTGCATTAGTTTTATGTATGTATGTTTTATAATTTAGAGGATAATGAACATCTGTAAAAGTGGACTTGTGAAAGAGCTTCAACATGTTGAAATACATGTTACATTTGTATGACTTTTTACAAGCTCAGAACTTTATTTTTTAATAATTTTTTTAATAATTACTAATACGATTTGGTATCCACATTCTAAAAATAAGTTCTTTTTAAAAAAATTGCAAAAAAATGTGTAATATGTGCCATTGTGCCAATTTCAGTTTGGGATACCTGATATTGTTAAAATTGCTGATTTTGTTTTTTAACATTGGCTTTTAGATATTTAGATATCACTGAAAAGTGATTTAAGGAATAAAATCCAGTCATCAAGAAAACATACTGATACACAAAGCCGTAGCCGGGGGGAGGGGTGGGGGGCGCTGCAGCCCCCCCCCCCCCAAAAAAAAATTCCGAAAATAAGTTTTATTATAAAATAAACAGTTATTAAAATGCATAACCTAATCATTATGTAAAAATAAATAGCAGCCCCCCCCCCAAAACAAAATCCTGGCTACGGCCATTGTATGACTTGATTTTGCATGAAGGAAATAGCACAACCTTGTCAATCCATCAGATTCAGCTATCTATCTGTGTCAAGGCCCCCTTGCGGGGTCCCTGCGGTCGTTGTCTATGGATATGATCACTTACTGAGTTCTGGCCAGCATTTATATTTGTCACAGCCACGTGGTTATACAGGATGCACAACACAACAAGAAATGAGTAAAGAAACTCATAAGTGAATACGCTACAACACATATTTATTCACATTGAAAAAAAGGAATGCAATCTCAGCGTGTCCTAAAAAGGACAGTAGCGTTACCGGCTACTACAAACAACATAATACATACATCAGAATAGTTACCTGGGGTGGGTAGTTCTCATAAGAACTCAGGTCTGTGGTGGTCGAACGTCTAGGTTCTGCCACACTAGCAGCCTGGTTCCCACCCCAGCTGGAGCCTGAGTTCGACCTCTCTCCTCGACTGCCCGATGCTCACTGACTAACAAAATCTAACTAAAAGTCCCGCGACGCGCATCGGATCTCCGCGCATGCGTGCCGAGACTTCCGCTTCACTGACCAATCGCAGTGACCGTGTACGTCACAACGATCACGCGTGATCAGTGGCGCCTTCAAGCGTGGGGGATAAAGAGAAAAGAGCCCATCCCTCTCCCGCTTGAATATACCAAGGGCACAGGTTATCTTCCCCTAGACATTTCCCAGGTGGTGTGCGAATTAAAGGGGGTTAATCTTATACCAGACGCGCTGACCACACCTGGGAATACAAAAGCCTTTGTCTATCCTATATATTTATCTCCTCCCTCCAGTAATTAAATAGGAGTGGGTTCGGGATTTCATTCCTTAAATCACAGAATGTGACATTAGCCCCCCCTTGAAAATGAAATCCAGGGGCGAGTAACCCATGGAAATGGGATAGTGGTGGGTATAATAAAGTCCCCCTACCATCTAAACTATGCCGTGTTCCATCAACCCCGACGCAAACATCTAGTTACAAGACAGAAAAATGTGCCCCTCTTAGTTTACTAAGGGGGCCAAAAAAAACATCAACTTTGCAAAAGGCAATAGTAAACATGCATCAACATTATAAAATAGAACATCAAATAGTTAATTACATAACCTTTCACACTACATTCACTCTTAGGTGGCCTTCTAACAAACCTCTTCTCTGACATGTGAGTGCCAAATGTAAATTAACATGAATTTTAGATGTTGGAATTCCTAAAAATTCGGCCTATCGCGCAGATACGGCTAAAATTAAGTTTACACTATGCCTCACGGCGTAACTCGGCCAAACGACAATTCGCGACCTGTCAAGATAAGACAAATATTGACACCTCAGGTTTGCACTTACACGGACACTCCTAGTTCCAAACGAGTCAAATACTAGGACCAGCAACTCATTACTTAAGGGATGCGTTAAGATGACTACAAGCATCAAACCCGTCATCCACCTAATCATACGATCCGAATGGCCTTAGCGAAACGATCTTTTAACTTCTCAAGCAATGATTGCGCCGCCTTTAGTGTACAACCAATTGCCTAATATGACAGAACGAATGGCAACCACCGAATCGCCTCTAGCAAACCGCTCCCAAAAACAATATGTACCGACCTTTCTACGTCGTACAACAGACCCCTGGGTCTCACACATATCAGCACCTCAAGTTTTGCAACGGTAATTAACTGGCGCGCCCCTATGGGCCGCCTAAACAAACAATCACTCATGACAACAGCATGCACATACATTTCTTCATTGCTGTACCACAGACCCCTTTGGGTTTCACCTATATCAAAACCCTCCAGTTTGATGGAATAGTTGAGCCAGCCACTCATTCACTTAAGGGACCTGTCAGGACGACTATACATGCATCTAGTCCGGTGTCCACCTAATCAATGAGGCCCGCCTGCCCGTAGCGCACAACCTCTTAGCGTTCACAAGGAATGAGTATGCCGAGCCTCCATACAACCTTACTTCCCTACACGTCAGACCTGGTCCACTCAATCATTTGGATAACTCTATGCTGGCCGCACCAGACGAGGCGTTCTACTGCGCGGTTTCGAGGGCCCCCTGGCTCCTCTAGTCTCACGCCCAACCCTCGTGTTACCAAAGAGCAGCTGGACCTTAACTATCTAAGGGACATGTACCATGAGGTAGGTGGCATGGCATCAACAACATATAGTCATGGGCCCACCCAATCTATGAATGGTTCTAATGTGGCGCCCTGACAACAAACGAAAAAGGGGAGGTACACAAAATCAGAAGAAAAGTGCTCACAATCAAAATGAGAGCACACTAAATCAAAGTAAAAGTACACTAAGTCAAAATAAAAGCACTCAAAATCAAAATGATTACCCACAACCAAAACAACAATTAAAATATTCAAAACAACAAAAAAAGAAGGCATACAAAATTAGAATGACTGTACACACAAAGTTAAAAGGAAAATACTCAACCAAATTCAAAATGACTAGTTTCAAAATACCTTTACACAAAATCCAAATACATTTATGTTCACCGGTTCTCTGCAACCTCGCCTGAACAAACAAATTGGCGCCCCAAGGGCCCATCTCCTGCCGCATGCACATGGCAGCGAGATGCCCTGCACCATTAAAACAGCATTAATGTCCACCGGTTACAAGGAACCAGGCATGAACCCACAACGAAATTGTGCCTTACACAATCAAAATACAATAACGTCCATCGGTTACAATGAACCAGGCATGGACCAACAACGATGGCGCCTAAAAGGCCCATCTCTTGCCGCATGTACATGGCAGCGAGATGCCTTGCACCATTAAAACAGCATGGCCGGTACCTTACTGCACCCCTACAACCTTAAAATGCCATGGGCCCTCCCATTATCCAAGAATGGTACTAACGTGGCCCACTGACAACAACTAAGGCCCCCCGACCTCTTCTCTCTGTGAGCCCCGATCCGTACTATTTCCCTTGACAAAATTCAATCCCTCTAAACACGTGCGAAAAATATTTGTACTCGACAACACTCGATTGGTGATTTGTAAGTAAATATCAGTGTATAGTTCATGACGCCATTAGCATTTAACCACGTGTAACTAAAATATAATTTGTTACCTTCCTATGTTTGAAGCTTATCGAGCTTATTAAATGCGCATCAAGTTTAAACCTATACAAACCTTTGATTTTTACCGCACGATAAAATGGGGTACACTAAAACCCAAATGAGTTTAAGAAAAGGAAATACGTTACTCAAAAAGAAAAAAAAAATATTAGGCGGCTCACAGGGGCAGACAGAAAAGGGCTAAACTAGAAAATAATTGGCCTACCTCGACGCTTCCAGTCCTCCAGTTTATGAATAAAAAAAAAACAACACAGAATCACATTCTCACCAAACAACTTAAACTAAGAGTCTCTATAAAAAAAAAAAAAGTTCATGAATTTGAAACTCTTGTCTGACTTCGGTTGATGGAGGTTCCTTTCTCTTCTGGTTGATCTCTTCTGGTCCGAGGGAAGACGTCTGCATTGTTGTAGGCGGTTTAAGCGTACCGCCATCGTTTACCATTTTTGCCACGTGTTTGCCTAACACTAATGGCGCCACACCTGTGATTATGCGAATCACACCGGACTCAGTGATTCATCGAGCCACCTTTCGACTTAATGACAGCGTGTCATCCACTTTCGACTCATGTTGATCTGCCTGTCACCAGAGGGAATACATTTGTGATTATGGTAACCACATTTCGGCCTCAGCGACTCATCGAGCCACCTTTCGACTTAATGACAGCATGTCCTCCACTGTTGGTTGTGGCCTGTACACGTGGCTGGTTGAGCCCCCATGGCCGTGAACTCAGTAAGGTGATTGGCCCCGTCTGATTACTCAGATAATGGTAACATCCCGAAACGAGCCACCCAGAATGTCAAGGCCCCCTTGCGGGGTCCCTGCGGTCGTTGTCTATGGGTATGATCACTTACTGAGTTCTGGCCAGCATTTATATTTGTCACAGCCACGTGGTTATACAGGACGCACAACACAACAAGAAATGAGTAAAGAAACTCATAAGTGAATACGCTACAACACATATTTATTCACATTGAAAAAAGGAATGCAATCTCAGCGTGTCCTAAAAAGGACAGTAGCGTTACCGGCTACTACAAACAACATAATACATACATCAGAATAGTTACCTGGGGTGGGTAGTTCTCATAAGAACTCAGGTCTGCGGTTGTCGAACGTCTAGGTTCTGCCACACTAGCAGCCTGGTTCCCACCCCAGCTGGAGCCTGAGTTCGACCTCTCTCCTCGACTGCCCGATGCTCACTGACTAACAAAATCTAACTAAAAGTCCCGCGACGCGCATCGGATCTCCGCGCATGCGTGCCGAGACTTCCGCTTCACTGACCAATCGCAGTGACCGTGTACGTCACAACGATCACGCGTGATCAGTGGCGCCTTCAAGCGTGGGGGATAAAGAGAAAAGAGCCCATCCCTCTCCCGCTTGAATATACCAAGGGCACAGGTTATCTTCCCCTAGACATTTCCCAGGTGGTGTGCAAATTAAAGGGGGTTAATCTTATACCAGACGCGCTGACCACACCTGGGAATACAAAAGCCTTTGTCTATCCTATATATTTATCTCCTCCCTCCAGTAATTAAATAGGAGTGGGTTCGGGATTTCATTCCTTAAATCACAGAATGTGACAATCTGATATTCAGTAAATAAATGTCTTTTTTTACAGTCATCAGGTAAAATGTTTTTGCTTTCTGCCTGTTAAATAAATTTGCGTGTTGATATTTCAACTATGTAGAATATTTATTTCAACTCATTTTTCCAAGAACTTTTATTGGGGATACGATTATGAAAATGTTAATTAAAAAATAGGTTAAAATGGGACTAATACCTGCATTTCTAAGCCTAGCTCTTCGGTTCTTTTCTTCCCTGCCTTTGTCCAAGGAGGGGGAACTGGGTCATCCCGGCGTAACAAATAACGCCAGACAAGAAAACCTGACTTGCCTTTCTCTGGCCAGTATTTTACAATCTGTATAGAAAATAACTTTTTAGCTGGATGACAAATTATAAATAAAGATAAAATGGAAGTGTATATTGGCAAGAAAAATGCATGATTGTATTCTGGATGATTTCAATTGTGCCGTTAAATTAGCTGTATACATTCCGAAAAAAGAGCTGATGAGGCTGTAACTTTCATCCAACCCCACTCATCCACTCAGTTTGAACCGACCTCACCTGCTCCCGACAAAGTCTGTTCCATTCCCACCCGCCCCTATCAAGTCTGATCCACCCCCACCCATACAGACCCTGACCAGCTGAAATAAGCATAACCTCATGACAACATGTTTAAACTAGTTACAAACACTGACTATAACATAACCTCATGACAACATGTTTAAACTAGTTACAAACACTAACTATAACATTACCTCATGACAACATGTTTAAACTAGTTACAAACCCTGACTATAACATAACCTCATGACAACATGTTTAAACTAGTTACAAACACTGACTATAACATAACCTCATGACAACATGTTTAAACTAGTTAAAAACACTGACTATTTATTAAAAAAGAAAAATTCAATCAATTTATATTAAGACAAATGAACAAGAAAATTTATTTCTCAACTAATGAATCAGCAATCTAATATTTTATAAAAACGATGCAGCAAAGTTAAATAAAAAACAAAAAACAAGTCTGAAACAGTTAGACAACATTAATTCAAACATAGTTCATCAAATTAAACTGCTCTGGCTACTGACAAAATAATAAACTTTAATCCCGTCAACAAGATACTGATAACCTGTATGCAACACTGTATATTTCCATAATACACTTATAAATGAAGGACTCCAGAGAATGGATAACATGTCATCTTGGTTTATCACAGCTTTAAAACTTTATCAATCTGATGTATACATAGGTTGTTCATTAACAGCCAATAGAAATATATAATGTAGCCTACTACGATACAAATCTGAGGTGTAAGGTAGATATCTAACGGACTTAAGTGTAGTAGATTTACGTTCAATTACATAGGTTGACCAGGTTACAATTCTTATCTAACAATATTATCCTGACCTAACACCTGGGATTACATCATGTCAACAAAAGGAGTGTCTTGCCTCGAGCTCATGTTCACTTATGTCTGGTGCTAATGGTCACTTATCTAATCTATAAAATATCATCTGTGACAAAGGATTTAAGATTGGCATTTTCATCCCCGTGGGATTCCCACAAAGTACAAAACCATCCCCAATGGACTTCCGCAAATTTACAACCAACCATGCGGACTCCCTGTGAATGGTGGTTCCATCCCCGCTAAACCATCCCCATTCAGCTCTTTGATACTGAAATGTTATATGCAATTTAACTAATTATGTTTCATTGAATAAGAAAATCATATTTTTTTAAATTATTGTACACAAATAGACAGCTCTACATTAATGATGACTCACAAGTTACTGATTTCAAAGTATCTTTAGCTTCTGAAAATTTACTGCAAGCATGGATTTTTTCTGCAGTTTTTATTCTCTACTGTAAATATTTTCATGTGGTTGACAAAATTTGCAATTGTTTTTTCATTTACAGCGCCAAGTGATGAATAGTCAAAATATTATAAGAATCAGGCACCACACTGCAGATTAATTTTTCTAATAGTAGTCATTAGTAGTAAGTAGTGTGTTAATGTGCCCATAGAAATATTAATTGAAGCTGACTAAAACAATCACAAAAAGAGTTACTACTTTAAAAAATGCCAGTTATAACTTTGGCTCTCATTAGTTGCAATTAAATTTATTTCAAAAGGTTTCCATTGAATGAAATTTTTTTTTTAATTACAAGGGTTTTGCAGAATTATGTTGGATACATACATTTCACAATCAACAGGAAAAGCAACCTTGACATTCATGCAAAAAATTATAAGTATCAATGACAGAAAAGATGGTACTGTACTACCTTATAAATTCCATCGTAACGATTGCCTTCTTCGGGTGCATATTTGGAATGTTTTCTTCCTTTACAATTACGTACTACTCTGACAGGTTTCCCTCCTTTCCAATCTTTTGCTTCTGCACCTTTTTTATTGTCCAGTGGTGCATTACAATTTTTCGCTAAGGCCCTAAAAAAAAAAAAGGATTTCATTATATTATCAAAATGATAACATCTTAATAATGTTGAAATTAAATTTCTTTTTCTCACTTATTCATTCGAGTCAATGTTTGGTCACAAGACTGCTCTGCCGTTCGTTTGTTTCCTGAAAGATCTCGACCTCCACTACCCGTGTAGTAAAATTCTTCTCCATCATCCTAGAACAACAATGCAATGATGACTAAAGAGTAACAAATAAATATCTCAAAAAAATTTCATTTCAATGAATTTCATAAATATACAAAGGAATTAATTTTTAATACTAATTAGTACTGAATGAGAAGCTGTAATTTAGTTTCTTGAATCAAATATTTGATATAACCAGGAGGTCATAGAGTAAAAAGATCAAGATTATTACACTGTAATGTCGCTATAGCAAAATGGACGGGAACTCATAATTTTTTGTTATAAGGACATGCCAGAGACCAGAGCATGTTGAACATTGCTAGTATGATCAGATTTAGAGAAGATTGAGTTGAAAGGGGCACATTGCTAGTATGATCAGATTTAGAGAAGATTGAGTTAAAAGGGGCACTTATAATATCAAACTAAAAACAGTTAAAAATTTTTTGTTACATAGAAATATTATTTTCAAAGAATGTGTAATAACATTATTGCTTGAGATATTACCAAATCAATTCATTTTGAACTATACAGATACAACAGTAATCACCATAAACCACATTACTACTTTGCTAGTAATGCTATCTGTAATTTTAAGGCTGATTGTAAATCACTAGCTCCTAGCCAGCCAATAGTATCATTTCTTGCATTGAAATCTCTCCATTTTCTGTAAAATGTGAAAGCTGTTTTTAAAATTGGTTAAATTTGGGAAACATCTACTTACAGCATCATCTTCATATCCTCCAGATAAGACTATCGAATAAGCGCCATCTTCTTCTCTCCCGTGAATTCCTGCCACATGAGGTCTATGTACACCTGCTTCACTAACCTGGTTATACATTTATTAATATTCACATTTAAAAAATTTTTTTTTAAACTAATCTGAAAAATTACTTATTATACTCAAACAAATATGACAAAATAAAATACATGTACCATAATTTACAGTGATTTTCCAATTTTGAGTTTTTTCTTTTTTAAAAGCTACATATTGTATATTGTGACTAACCAACCTCATTGTTAAAAACATATACAGTGGGTATTCGGTTAACAAACTTAATCCGTTCCACAATTATGTTCGTTATCCGAATCGTTCGTTAACCGACCATCGATTTACCATATATGTTAATGAAAATTCGATTAATTCGTTCTGGAGATCCTAAAAATTAAATAAAAAAAAATGTCATGTACAAGAATAATTTCTTAGTAAGTTTATTTATTACAAATATGATACATACATACAGTCTTAGTTCTTTTTCTTTTATTTGGGAATTAAAGAACATGTCCAATGTCGGTTGTTTTTTTCTCTCCTTCAGGACTTTCAGGTAATGATTGATAACATTGTCGTTGTTGATACCAGCAACCCTATTGACATCAGCTTGTTTAATGCCAGATCTTCTTTTAAATTTTGTAAACCAGCCAGTGGTAGCCTTGAATTCTAGATTATCGGAGGACGAGCCTGGAGTTGGTTCTTTCAATTTCTCAAAAATTTCTCCAACCTTCTCTTGAATCATAGCCATTCTAGTTACATCTCTTTTCATCTCCCGTTAATTTATCCAAACGAAAAGCAAACTCTCAATTTTATCATGGATGACACTTTTTTTTGCTTCTCAGATGTAATTTTCGTTACTCCTTTAGCGACTTGAGTCTTATTGATGATATCTTTTTAGCTATGATTGTGCCTACAGTAGACCTGTTCAAGCCGTGCTGCCTGGTAACAACAGTCATTATTTTTCCACTCTCTACTTTAGTTATAATCTCTTGCTTGGTTTTTATGGTGAACACAGTTCTTGACACTCCACTCTTTTCAGGTCCTATAATATTTTCAAATTTTCAGGGGGTTTTTATAAGGCATTTAGAGAAGCACATACGAAAACCACAAGGACATAAACCAACTACACTATTGACGATGTGTCATCGCACACTACCCTACGCGTCGTATGGTGCTGCCTCACTGCTACGTAGTATGAGTGATGACGTGTCAGCGCATGTGCACATCCATTTTCATGACAAATTGAGGACTGATGTCGGGTGTTTCGAGAGCCGAGACGTTTTTGTCAGAGTTAGTTTTTGTTCGTTATCCGAATTTTGTTCGCTATCTGAACACAAAAATCTTTCCTGAAAGTGTTTGTTGTCCGATTTGTTCGTTAACCGAATACCCACTGTATAATCATTTGTAAAAGATCCCACGATCAGTCTCACTGCTAATAAAACGTGTCTCAAGGAAATGATTTATTTGTTAACCTTTCTCTATAAATGTATGGAAAATTTTAGTTCCCATACTATTTCAAGCATAATTTTTAGGGCATTAATTATAGATGGACATTTATGGATCATTCCTCTGCTTGCGCAATTCACACAGCTTTATTTTACTATTGAAAACAAAAAAAAATTATTCTGGAAAAGTGGGAAACAATATTCCTTTCTATTTTTATACCTTCAAACTCAACGGAATGATTTTTTCAGTGATTTTTTTTTTAATTTTGCGCTATTTACACCGATTTGATATTTTAAGTTTAGGATTTCAGGATATGAATATGATGGGAATATTTATCAATTATGAATGTGGAATTACTGTAGATGCTATTTTAGTTGAAATGCAGAATTAAGGCAGCCCTTGACTTTCACACAATTTGCTATTTCGAACATTTTTAAAAAACATATTTTTTAAATGTGTTTTTAGAATCATCCGAAAAAGCGCTAGTGAAGCACTTTCAGTAATTTCTGACCTTTTCCGTATACCCGGTCTAGGGGATTATCAGTCTTTCTCAGCCCTTATTCCCAAAGCAATCGTTTTTGTAATGTCATGATCGCCATTTTGAAAGTGATTTAGTTGGTTATGTACTGTTAATGTAATTAATATTTCCCTCTACTTTCGAACATTCAACATTCGCACTCACACTTTCAGGAACCAATTATGTGCGAAAGACTTGGGCTGCCTGTAATGGTAATTTATATGAAATGTTTGATAATAGTTGCAATAGTCATTTTTGAAGATGGATGGAGAACTTAAGAGTACCAATGTTGTATAAATGCCAAGTGATGGAAATTATGGCTATAAATGTAATTCAATCACCAGTTTTGAAGTTTAATAATTTATTTTATATGAATTTTAAACACCCATCCTCACTTTGTCCTAACTTTCTTAACTGCAACTATGAAATTATGAAAAAATATAATTTTATTAATAATATAATAGACACGCATTATGTAAATGTGAATTAAATTGTACTGTTTGGTTGGTTTTTTTCATAAAAAAAACAAATAAAAAAGCATGTCGATAGCTGGTTTTATTTCATAATATATATGTATCTGTTTAAAAAATTTTAATGGGGATTTTATCAGTGGACGATAGTCAACCAGCAGAAAGGTGATAACCGTAGATCATCACAGTTCAAGGGTTAAGAACAGGGAAGAGAAATGAGCAATTGTCTTGTGGGGCATGTGGTTAATATATTTAACTGATGCAGTGCAGATCTTTCTTATGTGCCTTATCACTAGTGGAATAGTTGATAAAGTTGACATTGTAAAGTTGAAGAGATCAGTTAGGTCTTGAAATGGTTTCAGAAAGGTAACGAGTTCACTTAAAAATTCAATTTTATCTTCATGAAGATAAATATCAACTCGACAATACGCTTGAGAGTATTTTGAACCTCTCTTTTCAAGTCAAGTATAGACTGAATCAACAGCAGTGGTGAATTCCAACGCTTGGACATGATGTCTTCACTGACTTATGATTGTGTCTATGACTGTCAACGATGGCGTTAGTACTGCTCTCATAGGCATCCACTATTGATGCACTGAACTGATCGTCTACAAGAACCAATTCACACACTGTCGACATGCCTTCTTCTAGGGTCTTTATCACTTCTTTATCCTCTGTGAATGCTGCATCGTCTTCTCTGATTGCGGTCTTCTAATGAAGTGCAGTAACAATGTTGCGGCACTTTTGCAATATCTGCAGAACGTCTTCATTTTTATTGATGTTGTCGGTAGTAAGCAGAAGGTGCAATGCGTGTGCTGTACAGTGCTGATTAGAGTCAACCTTCAAAAGCTTTGAAGTCTTTATCATATTTGCAGGACCATCATGGCAGCTAAATATGAACAGCATTTTGTGATCAACAGAAAAGCTTTCAAGACAGAACATACATGATCAGCAAGGTTATGTGCAGAAAGAGTAAGTCATGCGTGACGGCATATTGTGACAACTTTATGGTCTAAATAGGAGGCCCTGGTGCTAAGATAGTTGATAGCCCGGTAGCGATCGGTCCATCCATCAAACATCAGACAAAGTGAATTTACTTCAGCCACTTTAGTTTTGACTGCTGACCTGACGGCTTGGTAAACATCGTCCAGGGCTTTTCCAGCAAGTGTTATTGGTGCTGATATGTTGAGAGATGGGCAATTAATTTTGAAGAAATCAACAAAACCATCTTTAGCCACATTTTCAAAGGCAAGCAAGTCTCTGCAGAACCAGATAATAATATCTCATGTTATCTCATGACTTGATTTCGCTTGACATTGACTGCTACCTTCTTCATACTTACGGAAATATCCCAAAATTTTATTTGACTTTCTTCACTTTGTACGGACACTTTGTGCTTGACACTTAAGTGAAAATTCATATTGCCACTTGATGTTGTTCTGGCAAAATTTGTTAATTTTGAAATGTGACCCTTCTCACCCATTAATTGCTGAGCAGTGAGACACAGTTGACAACAATAAAATCGATCTTCATCATCATTTCTTCCATCAGCAGAAAACAGGCCACCAAAGTATCTCCAGCATTGCGCATTGGAATTTCCATGTTGGCTAGGCGGTTTAGGTTTACTTGCAGATTTTTTTAATGTACTGCCTCTCTTCCCGGTTTAGAAGACATTTGCTGACATTTGAGTTCAACTAAAATCATCAAATATATTTTTAACATTAGAAATGTTATTTAACATAAAATTCATCAGTTATTGACTAAAAACTGGAATCTATTTAGTGTTAGTTGAAACAATTTATTTAGCTTTTTTAGGCTTACCTTTTTTAGAAGATCGTTGAGCCATAAATGAGCTATAAATCGTATATTACGACAAAGATTAGCTAAAACTTTATTTTATTTATTTGTATTTTAATTATTATTTAATAAATTAAGACTGTAAGAAAAAGAAGGATGATGACAAGAAGACTTATTTGTCGCCATTATATTGGGTTTGGAGAAGATAATTCTGAATAGTTTTTGTCAAGCTTCCGGCGATAGTTAATCTAACGGCGGACAAAATACGGCGGCTAATGCAGTGCTCCGCATACTTTTCAGCGGATTTACGGCGGATGAAAATTCGGCGGCGTAGCCGGCGTGCGGCGCCGGTTGGGGGTCTGGTTAATGGTATATCATAGTCGTGACCTTCCCTCTATATTTCTCACTTTTCATTAGTCAGAATTGTTAATTTATACTTTAATTTTACGCAATAACAACAAAATTTCTATGAAGAAATTATTATATAAATTACCTCTTTACAATGCACTATTCATGTCAATGAGAATATATAATATGAAAGATGATGGTGACCGATTGATAAATATAACATAATTCACAAACATTATACAACCGACAAGCATAAAGATGGAGTTATAACTGACTATTGACGAAATAAAAATTCGGATCAACGGTACAGATTTCATACAAATTTAGAATCCGGAAAATATAGATAATACAGCCTTTTAAGCCTACCTGCCCTTCGAAAAAATGTGCCAACATTTTCTAGTTAAAAAGTTCATATATTAACATTAAGTAATTTGAATTATGTGAAAATATTGAAGAAAAAAACAATTTAATCTACTTATACTATGTTAAAAATCAACATATTTTAAGTACATATCTGTCACAATAGGTATATGACTAAAGAGTTTTTTTCATTATTTTTTATTCCCCATATTGCCACAAGTGGATATTTATCATATCTGTGCAAAAAAATCAATAACAACCCTCAACTGTTAAAAAGGTTACCCTCCACACGCCCAGTAAATCGTATGTCATACCCACATTTAGTATTTTAACTTTAATTTTGTTCTTGGTTGGCAACTATTATATGCATAATTAGTTTTTGTGTCATTTCTGGATTGTCTCAGAGCAGTTCTGTCAAAAATGCTCCAGCTTCCGAGACGAGCAAGAGAATTTGGTCTTCAAATCTAATGCATTTCCGAAAAGGCATTAAATCACCAAAGACTGTTGACAGTCTTGTTCAAATGCGAAAAAATCCAATGGAACTACATATCGTGATCAGATGATATAAAACAATTGCTTCTGATGTAAAAAGCAGAAAAGACATGATCATACAATGTTGTTAAGAAGTTTGAAAGACATAGTCGAAGTCCTGGAAACTATGATTTCGCAGCGATGTTTAATGTAAGAGATGAGAAAGAAAGTGGTTGTGCCCAGAAGACAGAGAGTTCTATGTACTTCAGATTTCAACAAATGGAAATGTAGGCTACTGTACCTCAGAACATTCACAAAAGATTCACCCTAGGAAAAAATTACTTAAAGGAAAGTGCCAGTCACAGAAAGCTTTATTGAAGAAAGTCTTGAATCAAGTATCTTACCAAATTTGGATACAGAAGAATATGTGAATAAAGAAGATTTTGTGAGGAAGAACAGTGTTCCAGTATTAGTAAAGATAATGAGAAACCATTTAAGTCTAAAAGACAAAAAAACCTCTTTTTCAGTGCGTTTAGTGGCTGCAGCTAAATTGAGTACAAGGAAGGTTCAAAAAGTCGGGAACTGGAGTTTGCAATCTACTCCAACTCAAAGCAGCTTCTACACAGGTCTAATAAAAAGAAGGAGAAAAACTACAAAGTAATTTCAAGGAAAACTTTAAAAAAGTACACTGGTGCTTACACTTTGATGGATTGACCTTACAAAATAAAGCATAAGAGGTTGTCGTTATAAAGTGAAATCAAACGAGGTCAGACTCGCTGTTCTTCAGCAGACAAATGCAAAAGGGGAGACAGTGAAAAAAAAAACTTCTTCTTTCTTTCTTTTTTGACTCTACAGCCCATTTAGGGCCATGGCCTGCCAAACTGCTTTTTCTCGGAATTCTCCACTTTTCCCGAATTAAAACTATACTCAATGAATAAAAATGATTGTCTTTTGACTCAACTGCAGCAGCTTCTTGAAGAAGAATGGTGCAGTCACACTGTTACACAAACACTTTCAAGATGTTGGATTAGAAAAAAGCTGTATACATTGGATGGTAACCCCACATACTAGATACAGTATTGAAACACAGTTATGAATTATCATTTTGATACATCAACAACTTCACCAAACATCAGCTACTCATTTGTTTCATGTGAAAATTATGAACAACTTAAAACACATCATTTGATAATTCTGGGCACCACTAAAGAAATCAGAACAAGAGTGCTTGCGATATGACATGGCTTTAGCATAATGCTACAGGATTTTCAAAACTAGAGGAATCTTCCCAAAAGTCAATTTTCAATCACTTTCAAAAATCAGTTATGAGATGGAATTCAAGGGCAACTTATTGTTTGTCATCATTCGTTCTGAAGAGTATCTTCAAACAGCTAAAACCTTGATTTCATCAGTGGTACGTGGGCTGACATCTGGTTCTCTGCCCAGTGCTTCAATACTACTAGCTTTGATAATTTATCATACGCTTGTAAGCAGCATACAAAGACTTTGAAGGCAACAAAAGCATTGGGTCCCACAGATTAAACTTCTATACCAATGCAGCGTTCTAATATCTGTGCAGAGCGTGCAATTAAAGTGATGCATGATTTACTTTCAACTTTGCAATTCCATTGAAAAATTGAACATTAAATTTCTTTTAACTAATGCACAATAGAAATGTACATTGTAACAATTATCAATACTATTCTTATGTAATTTTTATTTGTAATGGTTAAACCTTTATCAAAATTTTTGAAAATGTGTATGTTCTAAAATGTTTGTGTCGATTGGAGGGTGAACTCTTTGTATGCAAAACAAAAATTACCCATATTTTCTTTATTTGTGATACAAATCTCCACCAAATATGATATGTGGATATAGGCTTATATTTTAGTCATACCCTAATGTACAACTATGGCCATCAAAAAGTCAATATTCATTACATATACAATCCATCTTATCAATAGGCTTTGCAGGGGTACAGCTAGTTATAATATAATTACAAATGTGTGTATGTAATATTACATCACAATACTCAATATAATCATCCAATATCACTTATTTTTACTTCACTTCATGTGTATAATGATCTATTACATTATATGAATATTCATTAATTAAACATTGATATATTTTTGAACTATTAAAACAATTCTCTTTAATACAATATCTCAAATTTTTTCAGTATTAATCATTACCATACAAGTACATTTCTTAGATCAAACAATTTTGAATCATCGATGTAATAAATCTAATTATCAGTAACAAATTATGAATGCATTTTATAGCAATGTCTTGATGTGTCAAACACACAAAAAAACAAATTCAAACTTGTGATTCAATATCTTTTTTTTTTTTTAATTCAACATAAATTTTATTATGTGACTCAATATTACCAAATATAAGTGTATACTGTTACAATGTCTTTATGTTAGACAAAAAAAATTCAATCAAGTAACTAATCATTTATTAATGATGAAATAAGTGTCCCTTCTTTTATAAACTCTTTATATGTTAACTATCCTTAAATAATCTAATAATTTGCTTTGTCAGGTCATTATTGATATAAAATCTTTCTTTTACATACAATACTTCTACCGATAACCTAAAAATTACATGTTAAATTACCTCTACTATGATGACCACTTATAGTTTAGCTCCACTCGTCGATTCTTTTATAACTCAATCACTTTGTCATTAGAAGTATTTTCCCCCTTTATCTTTAAGAAAAGTGAATTTTTCATTGACATCAGTGGCATCCATTTATTCTGATATTGGTATATATCTTAGGTCAGAAAACGCCATGTCGACTGAAGAACTTTCACAAGAATCGCTAAGTTAATTACAAAGTTTGGCAATTTATGTTTTAAATCAATTACTGGATTTATAATTTTCTTTTGAATATAATTGCTACGTTTCACATTAAAATATTCTAGATGTTGTGAGATTACCAAATATTTTTTTCTGTGTATTGTAAATCTTCACGTTTAATACCCATCCTCTGTTTTTTCCGCTTTTTCATTTAATTTTTGAAAAAAAAAATTAAGAAAAGTCACTATAGTAATTTTGTTAAATTAACTTATGTAGCTTTTACGTGGTGAATTTTTATTTTCACTAGCCGTCCCGCGTCGTAACATACGCCGCCTTATCAATCAATATAATTACTGTAATTATTTTTTTTTTAAATAAGCAATCAAACAAAATAACAGGCTGACATACATGGTATGCAAAGTTGAACTTTGACCTATCATGTGCAGACTTTATGGTCACTATCTGGTACCTTCCAGCAACTCTTTTTTTATTTGGTTGTTTACAGATTTTTGAATTAATTCTCTGTGTGACTTGATTCTCAATGTGCCAGACTGAATTCTCTTTATTGGTTTTATATATTAATGCCTTTTTTGTAAGATTAAGGATTTTTATAATTGTAATCTTTTTCATCCAGCTTCTAACAAACATATTTCCGGGTGGTGGGTGTTTTAATTATTTTGGTTCGCTTTGTGTCTGCTTCAATTCACCCCCTTCGCTTACCCCATTACACTATAGTGTTATTTGATATAAAAATCTTTTTATTCAAGTCATGACAGTCTCTGCTTTTGTATTTTTTAGACTTGCATAAAACAGAATAAGATTATTTTCGTCTAACCTTCATCCTACAGTACCTACACTATTCAGAACACACATAATTGTATTATTAAATGTGGTTTTTTTGTTGACATTATAACGTTATTTTAAGTACAGCGACCTCATTTCTGGATGCAGAATTTACCGCGACGGGGATAAATGAAATAGTTTCGTACTTAGAGCACATAAAAACATGATTACGACCTGCTGTGATCCACTTTGACCCACTTTAACACCTCCCCCCCCTCATTTTCCGCTGGTGTTGTCTGTGATCGGGAATTCCACAATCTATAAATAGTCCTACGTCTTGCGTCTTTTCTTGATGTTGTATGAAATATATATATAGAGATATTTGCTGTTGCACTTTCCAGCGCGTAATAGATTTGGCTTGTTTACTAGCCCAATTACTTCAGAGAACGACAGTACAGCTGAAAGTTCTCAGCGTCTTATTAGATCAAAGTAGTAAACTTTTGACAATTGAGATCTACCTATATTGCCAACACATCAAATATGTTGCTACCTTTAAATCGAAGCTTTTTAATCGAATAGTAAAAAAAGCACCCCAACCATATATCTAATACAAATTATAAATCCAGAATGACCGATTTAAAACATAAGTTGCCAAACTTTGTAATTAAAATTTTAGCAATTCTTGCGAAAATTCTTCAGTCGAAAGGTCGTTTACTGATCTAAGAGATATACGTAATAGCAAAATAGCTAATATCAGAACAGAGTAACTGGATGTCATTGATGTCAATGAAATATTCATTTTTCTCGAAATAGTGGGGAAAATACTTTCAATGACAAAGTGATAGAGTTATTCATACAAAAGAATCTGACGAATAGAGCTAAACTATAAATAGTCGTCATAGTAGAGGTAATTTAACGTGTAATTATTAGGTTATTGGTAGAAGTATTGTACGTAAAGAAAGTTTTATATCAATAATGACCAGTAACACCCTTGCAAAAGTCACGCCTCGTCCCTGAGCTATACGTATTCTAATATCCAGGGGTTTTGAGTTCAATCATTTCTCTGAATTAGCTGCATAGAAATTAGCAGCAAAATAACCACAATTATAAAGCAGAGATAATTATATTTCATTTATAAATCATCAATCTGGATTATCACTTGATTATTTAATGCATTAAATGGGTTTAATAAGCCAATCCAAATTGATTATAAATTTCACTGGCTTACAATCGTTGCATAATGCTGGTAATTTCAATTTATTTATATGGCTTCAGCGCGACGGTTATGCAGGAATAATAATCATGACTTTTCTGCTACATCTGCGGAGAATACGCGCTGTCAGCGGACAGGAAGAACATCACAAGATTTGTGAAGCACGCCTACCAGGCTTACTTTATAGTCAAGCTGGGTGACCAAGATAAGTACTGGGCACCCCACACGGTGTGCAACACGTGCGTGGAATACATCCGGCGTTGGACGAAGGGCGCGAAAAATTCACTGAAGTTTGGGATTCCTATGGTTTTGGAGGAGCCATTTGACCATGCATCGGTTTTCCCTTCTGCGTCATAAATACTACTGGCATCAACCAGGAAAATCAGCAGTCTCCAGTACCCCAACCTATCATCTGCCCGTAGTCAGTTGCTCACTGCGAAGAAATTCATCTGTACCAGCGTTCAGAGATCTTCCTAACAGCGACGTTGAGGCCACCACTTCAGACGAGGAGGAGATACAGAAAATGAGTATGAATCACAAGATGGTCCGCAGCCGTTCTCACAATGTGGGCTTAATGACATGGTTTTGGGATCTCCAGCTTGTCGAAGACTTCTTCCTAAGAAAAATCTACTTGGCAATGAACAGGCGTATCTTTTTCCGTAAGAAGGCATGAGGACTGCATGGGCTGCTTCATGGAGGAGAACATTGTGAACTGCCGAGATGTCGCCGGTCTTCTTGATAAACTCGGCGGTCCTCAATACGATCCGAGAGATTGGCGACTCTTCATTGAAGCTGCATGCACTCTTTGAAGTGTGTGCTCCTCTAACAGGGAACCAGTTCGTCTCAATCCCTCTTGCGCACTCCACAACTCTTTAAGAGAAATATGAAGCTGTGAAGTATGTGCTCGACAAAATCCAATATGAGCACCAACGGATCATCTGCGTCGACTTGAAGATGGTGAACTTTCTACTTGGATAGCAGTCCGGGTTAACGAAGTACACATGCTTTATGTATGTGGGACAGTCGTGACAAAACCAAGCACTATGAAAGAGTGGCCTGCGCGAGGCAGTTAGTAACTGGGGCGAGAAAAATCATAAACAAACCTCTTATTGACCGGGAGAAGATATTGATCCCACCGCTACACATGAAGCTTGGGTTAATGAAACAAGGAATGGAGGTGCTTCAACCACATGTGCCGAGCATTTCCTCAACTGACCATTGAGAAGCTGAAGGCCGGCAGCCTCGACGGCCCACAGATATGGTAGCTCACAAAGGACACATAGTTCAAAAACTCCATGAACACGCTTGAGTTTGCCGCCTGAAATCGTTTGTGGTAAACAACTTCCTGGGGAACACGAAGGCGGCAAACCACGCCAGACTTATTAGCAGCATGATAGAGGACTTCCAAAAACTCGTGTGTTTGATGAGTATAAAAGATGCACTTCCTGTTCTCACACATGGAGAAGTTTCCTGAAAATCTTGGGGCGATGAGCAGGAGAAAGTTTCCATCAGGACGTGAGCCAAATGGAGGAAAGGTACCAGGGAGTTGGGACGCAATCATGCTGGCGGACTACTGCTGGTCGATGAAGAGAGACACTACCAGCAGCTGCTCGCACACAGGAATCGAAGAAACGACGATTTATTTCTTGAACTTTTTATTTCACGTAACGTTCAATCTTATACTTATATTATGATAATTATGCTTGAAAATTAACTCCACCAACACGAATGCAGTCACCCTAAACGAAAGTAAGCTGGAGGAAGTAGAGTCCTTTATCTATCTGGGTCGCATCATAGATCAGCAGGGTGGAACAGATGCAGATGTCAAAACAAGGATCGGAAAAGGAAGAACCGCCTTTATCTAGCTCAAGAACATCTGGAATTCCAAGAGTTGTCTCTGAACACCAAAGTTCGCCTATTCAATACCAATGCATTATATGGAGCTGAGACCTGGAGGGATTACGAAGACCACCACTAAGAAGTCGAACATTTATCAACAGCTGCCTCGGAAATTTCTTCAAATACGATGGCCTGACCAATGCCAGCCTTTTAGAACGAACCGGCCAAGCTTCAATAGAGATGGATAAAGCATACGCGGATAAAAAGAAAATACCATTTTACGGCTATAAATGGTCCTGCGTTTATTGAATATAATTAGCATAATCATTTATAATAAATGACTATAAGTTTAAATATATATATAACATCAGTTATATATAAATCGTATATGTTGTTAGTCTAATAATGTATACAAATATATAAATCTATGTTCGTTTGTGCTTTAGAAACATCAACAAATTTTTCTCTAATTGTTAGACCGGCAACACTTACTCTTCGTCCTGATGACAGGGGGTGCCCCTTCCCCCATATATTTATGCCAACGGCCACACTGCTTCTATACATTTGGACATGGCTATCAATTTTGAGTAGAATGTCTTTAATAGAACAAGAATAGCTGTATCTAGGATTACATCGAAAATATAAAATAATAATAAAAAATAAACATTGGACTATACCCGTTTTCCCATTGCAACTATATTGTTGTTGTTTTTTTTAACTCTCCTCACATTTTCCAAATAATCTGTTAATTCATAATATTATAATATAGAAAGCTGATAAATACTCCCAGCAAGCGAGTAGAAGTAAATCGACTTCATGGGCTCCCCAAATATCAATGTGTAAATAATTGCCCATGTAAATATCGTTGTTTAATAGTTGTCCATGTGAATCTCTTTATGTATTATTTTTCGTTGTAAATATCCATGTAATGATGTGTTATAGTTGTTTTTATAAATAACATTTTGTACATAGTTGCCCATCCTATCGGTTTAAACTATTTATGAAAAAAGAGCTTTATTAGTTCTTATGGTACTGATGAATATGCCTATATCTATACATTTTGTTTTGTTCTGAGCAGGCTCAAGTTAAATCTTCACCAAATTGTTTTGAAAATGTTTTGCTTTATATCAAAGTGATAAATAATGTTTTCACACAATCAACAAAGTCTACAATAATGCATAGAACAAGAGGTATATTATTTAAATGTAAACCTATTTAAAATAGTATTGCAATGTATTCACATACGTTTGCCGTATTATTACACCAGTTGACTTTACAAAAATATTTGGTATTAATCTTTTTAAAAACATATTAATTATTGTTTATTAAACATTTTAACTTTTAAGAATAAGAGGAACACCAAGTCTTAATAAATTTCAAAAATGATTAAATATTTCTAAATATTAAATTTATATATTTTGATGATAACAAACGTTGTGCATTACGTTATCAAGTCGAATTATGAAGTAAACAAAATGCAATGGTATTAATTATCCAGTGATAACTTCTTTATAGATTTAAACCTCTGATATATGATTGAGAATATTGTTTTCTTGTTTAATAGTAAAACTGCTCTCACCAAACAGTTAATGAGAGGTACGACAGCCAGTAATGTATTAAACAGTGACCTACGCTACAACAGTTCACAAGAGGTTCTATTTTTCACAGCCAGTGTCTAAACACAACAACATACAGGAGATAAAAGAAGTCACAAACCACTTTGCTCCGTCTGTCCAATCAATCGAAGCATTTTCAAGATCCTCACTAGTTGATTATACGTCTACATATTTGTTTATTAATACTTTCCTATTAGCTACGTCATTTACTTCAGCTTAAGAATCATGAATCAGTAAACAATGGCTTTTAAGAATTCTTTAAAATAAAAAGTTCAACCTTAATCGAAATTTAGTTCTATGTATGTTTTCAGAGCAATCAACATGGCTGCATCGCTGGTTGATAAATTTATATGACAACTTATAATAAAATTTACTAATTGGTAGAAGGAGCAATTATCTTATTTCTTTTTAGAGCATTTTTCGAAAAAAAATGCTCTATTGTCCCGTTTTGTCTGTCCGTCCGTCCGTCCGTCATCACCCTAGATCTCAACAACCATAAGTCCTAGACCCATGATGTATATATCATTTTGTAGGTCTTGACCTGCCAAGAAATGACTTTTTTCCATTTCGCGATCTGACCTCTCAGGGCCGTAAAAGGGGCCTTAGTACCGTTTTTTACTATATAAGCTATATTAATAAAGGAGCGCTATATCTCAGCAACCTTATAAATCCTAGACCCATGATGTATATATCATTTTGTAGGTCTTGGCCTGCCATGTGTACATCAAAAGTTCATTTTGCGATAGGACCTCTGAGGGCCGGGCTTCAGAAACTCTAAGGGGCTTATATATTATATGGCCCCATTCTACCTCCCCCTGTACGTTCAATAACCCGTTCATTTGGTGCGAAATACTGCAGCACGTAGTTTCACCAAGATTTATTTAGAAACTCATCAAATGAAATAGTAAGCTTGTGTTCTGAGTTTAATTGAAAGTATCAGAGCTATGCAACAATTGACGGAGTTTTCGGACGATTAAATGACTATAATTTAGAATGTTTTCAATTATGGGTCCTATTTCAGTAACCACAAACCACTTGTAGTTAGATTTAAGAGACAATATTTTTTTTTTCAAATATAAAGAAACATCTTATAATTCTTTTTACAAATATATGCATTACACAATTGAAGTTATAAACATTTCCAAATTACAAATATTTACTGAAAGCTAACAAACGTACTGATACATAACACGAAAATGCGCTAACACGTCCTGTGTCGAATGGAACAGGCTTAATTGCTTGTTTTTTTCTAATTTTCATTAGAATTTTATTATTTAATAATAAACTGATATAATAATATACGTATGCGTTTTTGGCGAGGCATGCTCCAATAAAAGTGTTAGTAAAGGTTATATATATATATATATATATATATATATATATATATATATATATGCAAAAAAAAACAACAAAAAAAACTTAAGATTAATAACAGACTTTTATTTCGATAACTGAGTCATTAAGCAAACTGTCGATTAGAAATAGAGTTACACTTGAATATGTTAGTTCAGGGGTGGGAAAACTACGGCCCGCGGGCCGCATACGCCCTTTAACGTATATTATGCGGCCCGTATGAATGTACATATTGTAAGTGTGAATGCGAAATAAATGACAAATACATAGTATTATCATTAATTCATATTTAAATACGTTGTAAATTGTATATATATATATATATATATATATATATATATATATATATATATATATATATATATATAAATGCGGCACGCCGATAACAATCAAGTTTTCAATGTGGCCACCCGTAGAAAAAGTTTGCCCACCCCTGTGTTAGTTTCAATGTATGAAGAGGTCAGGATACAGTGTACTCTAGCCGGCACATGTTCACTAGAGTGTTTCGAAAGATAATATGAAAAAAAATTTAATTCACTTTCGCATGCCCCCAGAAATGTGAGGTTTAGGGTAAGTAATACGTAAGCCAAATTATAGGAAAAAATATTGAGTCTAAGTGACTGCTCATTAGCATCAAACTTTTAAGGTTTTTTTTGCAAAAACGACATTTTCGGCAAAAATAGTCTTTGAACTGCGAATGTTCTTTTTGTTTAGTTGATTGTTTGGTTCAGATACATAACTTTATGTCACATCTAATCATATTTAGTCATACCTAGTCATATCTAGTCATAAAGCAGTCAAATATCATTTAACACTCAGTCTTGTAGCTCTTCTTCACGGATTGTGTCACAAGTTTGCGGTGATATCCAACTATCTGAAACACCAGTTGACGTTGCATTTCATCGTATGTAAGAACACTGTTGAAGTATGTTGTAGCTTGACAGCACGCTCAACACAATCATTAACAACTCTTATAGCCCTTCGATCTTCTCTCTGGCACTCGCATAGGCCGGACATTGGCACCGAGTAGATTGACTATCTTGAAGACAAGAAGGATCAATTCTTAAGGCTGTGAACAAGTTGTTTGAATTTTCAGTTACAAAATCTGATAAACTCTTCCTCTGAAATGGCACAACTGATTTGGGATCAACACTCCTCGCATCATGTTGAAGCTTCGGCTTCTGTAATGCTGCTATAACCATGGCCTCCTTTTCGCTATCTGAAACACTGTCAGAAAAGAAAGACTGGCCGATCAAGTCTTCAGAAAAATACCACAGTTCCCTCTCATTTCTTCAGCGCAATGTCTGCTATTAGTTTGTCAACCCCAACATATGACCCCAAACTCTGCAGTAGGCACAGATCATTCAACGATGCATCACAGCTGATGGTGGCACTCAACCAGGCTTTCACATAAATAGTAACGGTGAACAAGGATATACGCAGGAGATCCTGCAGCTCTTCTGCTGTGAGGTTGAGTTGCTCACGAAACAGATAGATTTTCAGGGTTGCATTCCAGCGGGAACGATGATAGGCACCCGGCGGACTGAAATGACCTGATGATTCACCAACGTCAGCATCATCGTTACTGCCGCCCAGCATGAGTATTGTCAAGTTAAGAAACTCAAGATAGTCCTATCTCGGTTGAGTTCTCTGACATGTGAGAAGGTAGTTGATAATGTCTGCTTTTCTATCACTTAAGCCAAGCTTTCTCATGTTTCTCAACTCTGAGCTGGATGTAGAGACATCAATAGCAGCAAATCGTGATGTATCAAGGATCGGACACGTTTCCTTAAAACATTTGAACAGTGAAATTTGTGGTCCAGATGATTTAATAACTTGTCAAACACTGCTGCTGATATTATTTCATTAGATGTGATGACGACATGCTACAACTTCAAAGGCGTTTGTCAAACATCCGCTGAATAAACTGTAATGGCGCCAGTATGAACTCCCTGTGTTAGAATTTGTGCCATCAAAAACAAAGACCAGCCAGCCATTCTGCGACACCTTTCCACTAATGTAGTATCTGAAACACAGCTGAACCACACTACATCAATGCACCAGTTGATCTTGGAAGTTGTGGAAGCACGCTCTTGGAAGTTGTGGAATTGCCAGAAGCTATTCAACCTTCCACTCCAGACACAACAGGTGGCATTCGATCAACTGACTCGTCTGATTGGTCACCAACATCTGGTAGTAATTTTCATCAAAATGAGCAACTAATGGTGTGGCACAAACATCTGTTTCTGGTTTACTGTGACTGATTGGCGAAATTTTTTCCTAGCTCTATATATTGTACTTGTTGACAGTGATACTGTGTCAATGTTGACACCAGCAGCAGTAAGGGCAGGAGCAAATTATTCGCATCACTTTAAGAGGTGTTTAGTCCTGTCAAGACTGGCAACAAAGAACGGATCATCACCAATACGGCGTTTATTGATGTGTTTTTGCGATTGAGATGATGATGATGCGGTAGTGTAATATTTTTCAATGCTGCATAGATGATACTTGCTCATTGAGATTTCCGCATCAAGATCATACCGATACCTGGTTGAAGTTATGATACCCAGCGTCTCATCAGGCTTGTCAGATTCATTCGTTCGTCGGTCACGGGCAGAAAATGACCTCCATTTTGTTGCCAAATGCCTTTTCTTTTCTCCGGAATTCTTCAGCCTCCCGGCTGCTTCTTTGCCTGTTGTTCTTTAAATTTCTAAACTTTATGACCAATTACCACTGCTCTACCCCCTCTCTGATCTTCAAGAAAGCAATGTCTTTTTGTATTTTGATCAAACTCGGGATTTCATTACACCTGGCATGTGCAACATCAAATAGTTGATTCATCAGCTTGGAAAATTTAACCCAACTCCATCTGCCTATCACTTCGGCGGCCTTTGTTCTTGCCAAGCAACATATCTCTCGTACAATGCATTCAGCTTGGCAACATCATTTTGTTTTACTGTCGTTGGGATGTGCGCTATAAGCCATATAGCAAGCTTCATCGATCACGTTTGAGCAGCTTTCAGAGAGTAAGCTTCCGGCTCTTCCAAGTAATAAAATAAACGACGCAGAGTGAGCCCCATAGTTGGTAGGCTGTTAGAACCATTGACTAATTCAAAGATGCTAACTGTTGACCAATTAACCAGACAACGGTTTCAGATATAGTTTTGAAAGTCTTTTGAGGTACATGTGCCATATTAATTATTACAATTTAACTTTAAATCTGATATGAAAGAAAGAACGCACAGCAGTATGCATTGCAAGAATGAGTAATGCGGAATTAACGATTTAAATTTCAATAATAGTACACAACAAAGACAATTTTAAAAATCCACTCAAAAAATTGCATCATATAGAGAAGCACGATATGCCAAAGAAGGAGACCCTTTGAGCAGTCTGTTAATGTCAATATTTTTTACTGAGATTTTTAATGGTTACCTATGACATCAATCCTCATTCATTAATGCCCTATGTGGTTAAAATTGAAAAAAAGAATTGAAACACTCTAATGTACACTCTAATGTATATATATATATATATATATATATATATATATATATATATATATATATATATATATATATATATATATATATATATATTGTGCTTTTTTTGTAAAAAGTAGGTGCCGGTACTCAGTAGGAATAGCTTAACTTTTGACTACCAGTTCACTTCGATGCAAGCTAAATCACAACTGCAAATATACTATTTTAAATAATTCAATTTAAACAAATTAATACTAAATAAATTAATAATAAACGTTAAAATACAAGAAAAGTAATAATTTTCCTCACATTGAAAAAGGTGCCGGTACACTGTACCGACGTACCAGCAAAAAAGCACTGTATATATATATATGTATATATATATATATATATATATATATTAGGGTGGGTCAAAATATTTTTTATTGAAACATTATTAAAAAGTTGTTACATCATGGTAGTACATGGAGTATGTACAAATATTTGAAAACTACATAGTTTTACTACTACCAACTTTTTTTTCGAAATTTTAACCATATTTACTGTGAGTTTTGTGACTGAACATGTTAAATTTGTGACCTAGGTTATTCAAAAAAGAAATGATATGCATATAAAATTTGTGTTTTATCTTTATAACCTTTTTTACTTGAATAACTAATTAGTTCAGACAACTAGGATAGCATTGCATCTATTTTTTCTCTCAATATAACTGGTGTACCGTGTTTTCATTATGGATCACGCATGGTTGTTTTATTTCATTTTTTATTAATTTTTCAATTATTTTATTAAGTTCTTCTATGAATATGAGTTTTTTTCTACAAGAAGTGCAACTACACATTATGTGTTTGGGTCAGCAGCTGAATAGCCTAAAAGACAACTTCCGACCAGTGAAGATGTTTTCAAGGCTATATGTGGATGCTTAAAATGGAACAATACAATCATAGCCTTCATCCACGAGCGCACACATTAGCGAATGAAGTTAAACAATTATATGACCAGGCTAGTATCCCTACAAATGACATTACCAGTATAATTGTTCGAGGTAAGATGCAGGTGTTAGGGATAGAGGAGACTGTAAATGTCCACAATTAGTAATTTCTGTGCTTGAGTGGGCATTTTGGGTGTAAAGATGGCAAGAGATATGTACATAGACAATGTTGACAAGCAAACAACAAAAATATAAAAAAATCGACAGAAAAGAAAACATTCATTGATGCAGGGTGGCGATCAGATAGGAACCACAAATGATAACGTCAATGATGAGAAAGATAATGATATTCCAGATCAGGATGCTAAAGATGATGAACTACTTGATGCAGGCTTCTCCAGCGATGAGGAATGTTCCAAATAACAAAACAGATATCAATATGAAGCAGTGGATCGATGCTAAACTAAGCAATAGGGATACATGTCTTATCGTTAAAGCTGTGTTGAAGGACTTAAACATGTTAACACCATCTACAGCTCTGGATCCAGCAAAGATGCATCGACATAGATAGGGCAGCCAAGGAACATACTGATGAGAGCAAAGATGGTTAACAAAAGCGAACAGGATTTTTGCGATCCATCTTGTCAAAGTGAGACTAGAAACTTTCTATATGATACAACTGCTTCGGAACCTTGATACTGCTGATCAATCTATTATGTTGCCTGTATTGGAAAATACTTTGCTACTTTGCACATCCAGAAAACATTCTATTGGCTGCAGTTAAATCAATGATGAAGAAATTGGAAGGTATGCAGTAAATAAAATCATAACAGCACGACATAAACCAGTTCCATGCAGAGTTAAAATTTTCAACAAAAATGACATAATCCTGAATATTGCAGCTAAATCATATGATCAGATGATTAACTGGGATCTTTGTGCAGTGACATCCCCTCCTCTGCTGGAACATATTTGCTTGATGATGAACTTAAACGCAACAACCCAATCATACTGGATCAAATTCCCAGTCACTCTCAAGCTGTTGAGAGAGCAATTAATGAAGTTACTGCTGTTAGTTTAAAAGTGTACGGACATTTCAAACTGTACGGACATAGCTCTCGACATGGATTGTTTTGCAAACAAAGAAATCAAGGGATGTTCTTCCGAAAGTTGAAAACAAGCAAGTTTCCTGTGACAACCCATAAACAGTATTATTCATATGTACATTGTATATTTTGCATGAACGATTTATAGATTTGTAAAATTTCATATTACTTATACCAAACATTCTAATAGTTGTAAAATGTCATACATTGGGGGGGGTAACGGGTCAAAGCAAAATCTTTTTTTATTATTTAAGTTTAAGACATTTTAATATCTGAGTAATGATATAGTAGATTTAAAAATAATTTTGTTCAAAAAAAATATTATTAACATATTGATATTTGTGGGTGTGGTATGCCGCCATCTTGAAATTTATGACCTTTTTGTGGCAAATATTTCTGAAATATTTATAGACTGTTTCATATAAAATGTACAATTTTATAATCAGAAAAGCTTACTTCAGGGAATGTCAAAGTACTTTTTTGATAATGTAATAAATAAATCTGTTATGAATTTTTTAAATTGTGTATGGTGAAAATAAGCAAAAAATGCTAATTTTAAAAATTAAAAAAAGGACTTAAAATTTCTTGAAAAGCCTTCTACATAAAAATTAGAAGTTTTATCAAAATCTGACAGGTGGTTTTGAGATTTTCTTGCCATAGTGAAGCAAATGTCAAAAATATTTTTTCAGAGAAAAATTACTTTTAAGTTTTTAAATTATTGAAGTTTCTGAATGAGTAACATTCTGAAATTTTTTTCTGCAATATAATTCATTCATAGTTATTATTGACATGCCGTATCTAAAAAGCAAAAAAAAAAAATTCTTTTTTTAGACATAGTACATTTTTTTCGCCCCGTACCCCTTGATTATAGTTAGGAGTGGAAGACATTATCTGATTTTTACAAATTTTACATTTTTACAATCAGTAGGACCATAGGCTATTTTTTGAATATGTTTCATATTCCCAACTCCAAAAATTTTTTTAATTTACCTAATATATATATATATATATATATATATATATATATATATATATATATATATATATATATATATATATATATATATATATATATTGAGGTGGCTCACTATATTGGAAAAAAATACAGTTTTTTTATTTCATCATGAGTTTTTTGGTTCACTTTGATTTAAAACATGTATATACTAAATTTCACACCATTTGGGCTCCTATAAATACTGCCTCAGTGCACTTGTTATCTCGTGTTTTATGGTTTGGCAGTTATGAAATGAAAATTTTGCAACGTTTAAAATGCTGTTTTTAAAGTACACAGAACAATTATATTACGCAGTAGGAATTAAACAGTAAAATAATACTAGTTTCATGACTCATTAACCTGACTGTATTGCAGAGTAGTTCTAAGTACGCCATTCAAAAATACACTTTAAAGTTTTTTAGTCTGTGCTTTCTGAATCCTGAGGTCTTTAAGTTGCGATCTCCTGGCACAGTTTGATTTTTGCATCTGGAAACTCTTTGCGGTGCTGTTCAGCAATTTGGAACAGGTACTGCTTCTCCTCCTGATTTGGTGAGAGATGAGTTGAATGATGACACCAGTGCAATTTCCGTTTCAAGGAAGAGACTACTGCTGTTGTTTCTAAAAGGATGGAGTTTTTGTTGCCAGGTGGAAGATCAGTCATGAGAAAATTTGTGGGAAACAGAGAGAGCATTAAACAAGTGCGGGGGAGGATTTCTCTCAGGAAAATAAGATTCAGAGTCAGAAGTTCTGCGTTGCAAATATCTTGAGTTGTCGTTCATTTGGAGGATATTTGAGCAAAATGTGATGACTTCTTCTTTTAAAGGCTTGAGATTTTGCTCCAGTCGAAATCTTGTCATATACTAAATTCTCTCTGTCTTATTTTTAGGCCAAAACGTCTTAAGCTCTTGAATAGCAGCATCCGGTCCAGTTGTAATACCCCCAAATGTATTTTGAAGACTTTTGCACATATCAATTCAAGTATATGATGTCTGCATAACCAAAAGCAGTTTCTTACTCAATTTCTTTTTCAAGAATGTGCCCTGTGTTTGCCGCAGTTGTGTTAATCGCTAATCCTTTAAAATATTTGCAACCGCCTCTGAAACAAGTTATCCTGTTCTTTGTTTAGCTTTTGGCACACCCTCCCGTCCCCCTCTCTCCACCTTCCTCCTTCCTCCTCCCCCCTCTCCTCCCTGCCCCCTCTCTCTCTCTCTTATCTTTCCTCCCTCCCATTTCTCCCACCCTCTCTCCCTCCTCCCCTTAATCTCCTTCCCCTACCACCTCTCTCCCTCCCTCCCTCCTTCTCTCCCCCTCTCTGCCCCTCCTTCCCTCTCCCTCCCTGCCCCCTCTCTCTTTATCTCTCTCCCCCTCCCTCTCTCTGTACAATTAAACGTCAAATTACGCTTCTTAAATAAACAGAAAACCTTATTTTGCCCAATCCCCGTGCAAAGTCGGGTACTTGCAGCATGAAAAAAAAACAACAATATTTTTTTTCCCGTCCCTAACTTTTTTTCTTTCACCGTCCGTTCAATTACACATTATCTTGGTGCGCGATTTTTATTTATTGAGATTGTATTAATAATGTTAATAATGTCACAGAAACATTTTAATTAACGTATTTCCGGTTTATTAAAGTGCACCTTTAATTTTAATCTTCCGAATACATAAAACGATAGGTAAATAGATATGACTATTGATTTCATCATGTTTACAATTGGAGTTTCAGGGAGTTACCCCTCTTTTAAAAATGTATGATAGGGAAATGACGTCACAGAGGAATTTTTGTCTATGGCGCCGTCAGATTACTTTGATATAGTAAAATACTAAAATAAAAAAAAAATAATTACAATTAAACTACCAATCGATATGAAACCGAAACCTGTCCTATAACCTTTATGTAATTATGTGTATGTGTAACAAATTTCACATTATTTGGTAATCTGAATCTTGAGTTATAAGGGAACAGACAGACAGACAGACAGACAGACAACAAATGCCTCTTATAAGTATATATATATATATATATATATATATATATATATATATATATATATATATACTAGTTGCAAGTACCCGGCTTTGCCCGGGTTTAAAAATGGAGTTTTCTGTTTACCTTTTGTTTTCTCCCTCCCTCCCTTTCTCCCTCCTCCCTCTCCTTCCTCTCTAACTCCCCCATCTCCCTCTCCCTCCCTTCTTCTCTCACCCCCGTCCCCCCTCTCCTCCTCACCTTCCCTCCCTTCCTCCTCCCCCTCTCTCCCTCCTTACCCCTCTCTCTTTATCTCTCCCTCCCTCCCATTTCCCATCCTCTCTCCCTCCCTCCCTCTCCCGTCTCCCTCCCTCTCCCGTCTCCCTCTTTCCCCTTAATCTCTCTCTCCCTCCCTCCCCCTCTCTTCCTTTCCCTCCCTCCCTCTCCCTCCCTCCCTCTCCATCCCTCTCTCCCATCTCTCTCTCCCCATTCATCCCTCCCTCATTCCCTTCTCTCCCTCCCTGCCCCCTCACTCTTTCTCTCTTTCCCTCCCTCCCCTCTATCTCCCTCCCTACCACCTCTCTCCCTCCCTTCTTTTCTCTCTCCCTCTCCCCCTGCTCTCTCTCCCATCCTCCCTCTCTCCCCTCCTTCTCTCCCCCCAGTCACCCCCCTCCCTCCCTCTCTCCCTCCCTCCCTCCCTCCTACCTCCCTTTCCTCTCTCTCCCCCCTGCCTCTCTCTCTTTATCTCTCCCTCCTCGCTTCCCCCTCTCTCTCTCTCTCTCTCTCTATATATATATATATATATATACATATATATAAATACTTATTATTATAAAGCTGCCTTCTTCTAAATCCTTCCTCATTCCTTTACCTTCCTCAAACTGAACAAATCAGAGAGCATGAAAAAACATCAACAATTCTTTACATCACAAAGGCACAATACAGCACCAGCGCGCAAGTTCTATTCGATCATAAGGAAATGACGTCACAGAGGAATTTTATTTATGGCGCCGTCGAGATTACTTTAATATAGTAAAATACTAAATAAAAAAAAAATAATTACAATTAAACTACCCATCGAGATGAAACGAAACCTGTCCTATAACGTTCCACATGTAATTATGTGTATGTGTAACGAATTTCACGTTATCTGTTTTTTCTGGATCTTGAGTTATAAGGGAACAGACAGACAAACAGACAGACAGACAGACAGACAAAAAATGCGTCTTATAAGTATATATATATATATATATATATATATATATATATATATATATATATATATATATATATATATATATTAGGGAGAGTCCAACAATTTTTTTCTATTTTCTAAATTTAAAGGCCTGCATTGTGTTCTGCCAGAAAAAAAAGGTTTTCTGAAAAAAATGAATACAATCGCGAAATATTTAGGGGTTTCACAAAGGCAATGAAAACATTGATTTGGTACTAAATAGTAATTTAATGGTTTTTGTTAATTGATGAGTGTTAAACATGAAATAACGACCTCTAAAACAAATAAAATAATAGAATGCAACAAAGCAAAATGTATACTATTCACTGACTGCTTTTGCTAGTCCAGTAACCACTGTGAGTCTTCTTTACATCGGATTTAATCGTCGGTGGTGCTTTCACCACCTGAAGTAAGAATTGCTTCTGGTCTTCTTTTCTGCATAAAACTTCATTGAGATCCTGAATCAGTTTCATTCCTCTTTCGGCTGTGTCATTAACAACTTTCAAATTGCTTACAACCTTTTATGCATGTTTGTATTCATTGTTGCTGCTCCATGTTTCAGGGACATCTCCAAGAATGAATGTGGCAAACCAAGTATGGAGGAAAATATACCTTTGTATTGTTTGTAACAAAGAAGCTAATGGGCCTGGTCCGCATAGAATCCATTGGAATCAAGACGCTGAGCTCGATTTTTAGATACGAGTTTTCTTGCATATTTTTAAGCATCTGAACCTTTTGCTTGGGATCAATATTTTCATAAAAAAAGCGAGGCCCACAGTAATTTTACTTAGATACCATAAATGTCGACCGAAAGCTTTTTTTGCTGCTTTTCCAATAACTGAATTAACTGAGTTATATTTTTCTAAATCCTTTATAAATTGTAGGTCATTTGATGGCGCCCTTGCTGGCTGTGGGGCTTGAAACCACAGTTTCATATGTACTGGAAACAAAACAGAGGAACTGAAACTGTCCTTATTTTTCAGAAGGCTTCAGCTTAAAGTGCTTCTTAAACACTCACATCTTTTAGCAATAAATTATTCTTGCCATCAAACGTGCTCTGTGTACAGCTCTGGAGCAGCATGGAAATGAATCCCACGTGGTGGTGTTCCTCCAAGAAATATGACAGCAAGTTCCTAAAATTCTCTGTAATCATCTCGTGGGTGACAAATTTGAAGATAATCATTTGCAAACTGCAATGTGCTATCTTTGAAAAGGTCTACTTTAGTCATCGCATCTGCAGTATCATAGGATCCCTTCTCCATAAAATGCCACTGCTCTTTAAAGTCATTGAAAAGTGAAATATCAGGTCAAGTTGAGGGCCCACTTATCTTCAATGCGGTGAACACTTTTTTCAGAACGAATTTCCATCATTTGGTGGCGGCAAGCAAGATGAATAAGACTTTTTTTTTCAAGCAGCTTTTCAATTAAAACACATTCCCCTTTTGGAATCCCCAGTGCTACTTGCTGTTGTGTCAAAACTTAATGCTACTACTTTTTCACAAATTTCCCTGTCCTTCAGAATTCAACTACAGCTTGAGCTTGACTGTCACCTGTTCCTGAAGCCATTTTTGGTACACCTAGCAAGCATTCTATTTGCAATCATGTTACAATCACTGGCAATCTCTCAACATTCTCCCCGGCTGTGAGATCTGGAAGCAATTTTCCATTCCAATGTACAGTTAATGCTACTTGTGGATCAAACAATTCTTTAACTGAATGTGTTGTTTTTTTTTCCTATCTCAGCTATCACACGCCGTACAGTACTTCGACTTAATGTCATGTCACTAACATCGTGACCAAGAGAATGAGCTGTAGCAGCTAGTAAAATGGACTGCTGCTCGATCACTAACTTATGATCTATCTAATGCTGCAGAAACTTCTTTGGACAGAACTGACTTTATGCAGGTTCAGCAATATTCGGGATAAAGAGCTGGTAAATGGAGAACATACCTAAATTTTCAGAGAGCTTGTGCAACCTCGAATTTCATCTGAAAAGTATAGAAATTTTATGTTTATAGTATTTTTTTGTGGTAATCAAATGTGGGGTTTAAATCAAAGTAAAATTTAAAAAAATTTCACTCTTTATTTCGGACCACCCTAATATATATATATATATATATATATATATATATATATATATATATATATATATATATATATATATATATACATATACTAGATATTAAATACGGCGTTGCCCAGAAATCTAAGTGTAATGTAAAACCCCTTCCTAATCAATTTGACAACTGAATTTTTAAATACAGATTAATTTGGTTAATTAGGTAATTATGTAGATTGACACTCCCATATTGGCACATATCTACGTTAATGAAGCTAATGACACAGTTCTGTTTTATGATTTATTACCAATCAAACACCAACATAACAAATAGTAACAAAATAAATCCACATAATTCTTACTACTTTTTCAAAAACATCATACTGTGTCAACGGTCAACCTCACTGCTTGGCATCTTCTCTACCTTTTATCCCTGGTCAGCATTCTCACCTGCCCACATTTACTCCCCCACTAATAAATGTTTTAATACTGAGTAGAACTCATCACACTATTCTAATAAAATTTACAAGTTTAGTTATAACAGATTGATGACACCCCCACACTCCATTAAAATTTCATTATTTTAATTATATTAGTCGCCCAACCATGCGGAGGCACCACGTGAAAGACGCAAGTCTATACAGATAGATTCATACGCTGTTTATAAACCTGAAATCATTTCCGTTAAGGTTTTTTTTATTATAGACACATTTTTGATCACCAGAGATTTTTATTACCATTAGAATCTGACTTTTGAGTTATCTTTTTTGGTAGACATCACTTGAATCATTTTGTTGTTTCATATCAATATATAAATGTCAACATGTGCAGAATTGTTTATCACTGTTTTTTTTATTTATACTTTATGATCGTTCATATTGCATCTTCTGCCTTATTACACAGGAGAGTGGACTGTTTTCTTAAAACTCATAAGTAACTTAGTATGAAAAAAAGTATAAATTTTTTTTTTTTGAGTTTAAATGCTTTTACAAATTATTTCTGTGTCTTGAAACTAATTCATTTGTTTTGTTATAAAGCCAGAAAGTGACCATGTCTTATCATCTTCGAGTGCATCAGAAATCTCTCAGACAAGCATATATAAGGTAAATAATGTTTTTCTATATTTTAGCTATAAAAAAAGTTAAAAATCTCAGGTAGAACTGTGAAAAATGTTTCTTCTTGCTTCAATAGTCTTGTATTTGGCATTGTTTTGTTTTTCTTTTAGACATTAATTTTTACTGTGTGTGTGACATAAAATAACTGCTAATTAATCTTTTTTATGATTTTTTATATTTAATTGGTAATTTGTAATATTTTTATATTTAAAATTGGCTTTAGTACAACAGTGAAATACAATATTTGCTCTTAACACAAGCTAATACTGTATTTGAATTATGTAACTTTTTTTTGCTGCCATTGAGTATAGTTTATTAAAACTATGTTCAATTATCAACGTAGGTTGGTGACATCATTGATGCTTTAAATGTTAGTATGGGGGCTTGGTTTGAGGCTAAAATTGTCCAAGTGCAGCCTGGAATCGATGGAGAAATTCAAGAAAGACTTGAAGAAAGTAGAAAAGAAGAATCAAAAAATGATGAAAATGACAACCAGAGTAAAGAAAAATTTCCCCATGAAGTAGGATCAAATGATGGTTTTACTTATCACATTTATTTTGAAAAGTAAGTTTCACAAGATAGACTAATTAACAAAGCAAAATTAATTTAAAATGAAAAAATTCCTTTTATATTATTTCATAATAAGAATGCCTTTTTGTTTTTTTAATTTATGCATTGTAGATCCCAAAATATGTACATGATCTCTTGAAATGTTTTTTTACCAACAACAGTTTTTTTGTAAACATTAAATTGCATTACATTATACAGGTATCCTGATGATATTGAGAAAGTTCTCAGTACAGAAATCCGACCCCGTGCTCGCACACTTGTGCGCTTTCAAGATGTTAAAATAGGGCAATACATTATGGCTAATTATAATTTGGAAGATCCAGAGACAAGAGGATATTGGTATGATTGTTGTGTTACAGGAAAGAAAGACACAAGAACAGTGAAGGAACTTTATGCAACAGTAAGAGCAGGGTAATTAAAACTGCAATAATAGATATTACCAAAATTTTTACTGGCGATAAAATTCTTAAAATGTATGAAATTAACAAGTCATAAGCATTTTCGGATTGTGGACTGAAATTGAAATTATAAAAATTGCATATTATTTTATCAAATTTAGACTCTGTTTGACTCCACTGCCGAAATGCAGGCTTCTGTTCATTAAAGAATTATTTGGTATTGAGCTTCCTGGAACGCAGCTTTCAGATGGTGACATTTCATCGGACTCAACCATAGCTACAAGTAGGTTGTTTTTTTCTGACATCGTCTTATTACTTTAAAAATTACTCTTTCGCTTACACCCAAAATGTTGTGCAGAATTTAATTTTTGTTTATTTTATAGCCATACATAAATACAGTAATTGTTGCTTATCTTAGATGTGTATAATGTTCCTTAAACATAATATGGCATGTTTCATGAAATTAAACAGAGGGTAGCATTTTCTAAATCTAGAACAAAAAATATATTTATATAATATTTGTTTGCATACAACTAAGCCAATCATATTTTAAATATTTTACTTGATACCTTTGTTTTATACTTGTTCAGTATTTTTAGATATATCTTTCATTGTGGTACATAGTTATAAATTGTCATTTCTGCTTAGGAGAGAACAAACCAGAGTGTGATAAGTGTAATGACAATCCTAAAAAAAACTGCAAACACTGTGGCTGTGTTCACTGTGGGGACAAAAAAGATCCTGATAAAACAATACTCTGTGATGAATGTAACCAGGCCTTTCATTTGTACTGCCTGAAACCACCATTAGAGAAAGTACCAGAGGAGGATGAATGGTGAGATCTATCTACTTTTTGCCATGTCCATTGTTTTAGTTTGTAGATTGATACTTGTGTTTTGAACTTCTTGCTTAAATGTAAATGTATGCAGCGTTTTCACCCAGACTAGTTTGATATGACTTTCAGTGTTTCTTACATAAAAATAGTTAAATAAATATATAAAGCATTTGGGTGCTGTGCTAGCCACGTGATCCGTTAAGCTGTGGCTACAGAAGAATTTCAACTTCCCAGATGACCCCACAAGGGCCAAGGGAATTTTACTTACTTTACTATATGAAACGTTGAGAGCTTCATTATGGGCTAGGGTTGTCTGGCTTTAATGCTTCATGTTTTTATTTTCGTAGGTACTGCCCTGAATGTAAAAATGATGACACCGCAATAGTTAAAACAGGTGAAAAGTTAAAGGTCAATAAAAAGAAAGCTAAGATGGCCTCTGCAAACAGTACTAGTAACAGGGACTGGGGCAAGGTATTTTTTTTCTTAAGTAAATTAACATGGATAACCAAAGAAAGGTGTAAAGAAATCTTCCAGATAATCTTTTTTTATCTAATATAAATATTTTCTTTATCGCTCAATTGCATTGATCTACTAGCCAATTTTTACATATCTCATTTTCTCTGACCCTAATATATTTATGCTCTTCAGCATTTAGATTATATTTTATTCATTAAATTACATCCTAAAAAAAAATGTACTTTGTTATGGGTTAACTGATTCTCTGATTCTTTTTCATATAGGGTATGGCTTGTGTTGGAAGGAGTAAAATGTGTACAATAGTTTCATCCAATCATTATGGACCTATTCCAGGAGTTGAAGTTGGAACCATGTGGAAGTTTAGAGTACAGGTATATTTATGGTCTAATTATTTTATGACTGGAGGAAAGGTTAAGCAAACACATATTCATTATAAAGAAATTATATTTGATTCCGAATGATGGAAACTTTTTCTGATAACGTACTACAGCAGAATTCAACTTATTATAAAATCTAATTTGTTTAGATCTGTATTCTTTTTTTCCTGCTTGCACTTAAAAAGTTTTTTTTTTTTATTTCATTGGGGTATTTTTTCTTCTTTGTGGAGTCTGTTTGTGGCAGTTATTGAACATTAATTAAATATATTAACCACATGCCCCACAAGACAATTGCTCATTTCTCTTCCCTATTCTTAACCCTTGAACTGTGATGATCTATGGTTATCACCTTTCTGCTGGTTGACTATCGTCCACTGATAAAATCCCCATTAAAAATTTTTAAACAGATATTATGCTGATTATTATTGAGTATGTTATGTCCTGAAATAGAACCAGCTATCGACATGCTTTTTTATTTTTGTTTTTATGAAAAAAACCAACCAAATAGTACAATTTAATTCACATTTACATATTGGCGTGATAATGCGTGTCTATTATGCTATTAATAAAATGATATTTTTTCATAATTTCATAGTTGCATTTAAGAAAGTTAGGACAAAGTGAGGATGGGTGTTTAAAAATTCATATAAAATAAACTATTAAACTTCAAAACTGGTGATTGAATTACATTTATAGCCATAATTTCCATCACTTGGCATTTATACAACATTGGTACTCTAAGTTCTCCATCCATCTTCAAAAATGACATTGTCAGACTATTGCAACTATTATCAAACATTTCATTTAAATTACCATTACAGGCAGCCCTTGGCTTTCGCACATAATTGGTTCCTGAAAGTGTGCGTGCGAATGTTGAATGTTCAAAAGTAGAGGGAAATATTAATTACATTAACAGTACATAACCAACTAAATCACTTTCAAAATGGCGATCATGACATTACAAAAACGATTGCTTTGGGAACAACAAGGACGGAGAAAGACCGGGTATAGACCGATAATTCCGTAGACCGGGTATACAGGAAAAGTTGGAAATTACTGAAAGTGCTTCATTAGCGCTTTTTTGGATGATTCTAAAAACACATTTATAAAAAAATATGTTTTTTAAAAATGTTCGAAATAGCAAATTGTGCGAAAGTCGAGGGCTGCCTTTATTTTGCATTTCAACTAAAATAGCATCTACAGTAATTCCACATTCATAATTAATAAATATTCCCATCACATTCATGTCCTGAAATCCTAAACTTAAAATATCAATCGGTGTAAATAGCGCACAATTAAAAAAAAATCACTGAAAAAAATCTATCCGTTGAGTTTGAAGGTATAAAAATATAAAGGAATATTGTTTCCCACTTCCCAGAATAATTTTTTTTTGCTTTCATATATGAATTGTGCAAGCAGAAGAATGATCCATAAATGTCCATCTATAATTAATGCCCTAAAAATTATGCTTAAAATAGTATGGGAACTAAAATTTTCCATACATTTAAAGAGAATGGTTAACTAATAAATCATTTCCTTGTGACATGTTTTATTATCGGTGAGACTGATCGTGGGATGTTTCACAAATGATTATACATGTTTTTAACAATGAGGTTGGTTAGTCACAATATACATTATGTATCTTTTGAAAAAGAAAAAACTCAAAATTGGTAAATCACTGTAAATTATGGTACATGTATTTTATTTTGTCATGTTTGTTTGAGTATAATAAGTAATTTTTCATGTTAGTTTAAAAAAAAATTTTTTTAATGAGATTATTAATAAATGTATAACCAGGTTAGTGAAGCAGGTGTACATAGACCTCATGTGGCAGGAATTCATGGGAGAGAAGAAGATGGCGCTTATTCAATAGTCTTATCTGGAGGATATGAAGATGATGCTGTAAGTAGATGTTTCCCAAATTTAACCAATTTTAAAAACAGCTTTCACATTTAACAGAAAATGGGTAGGGGGGAGATTTCAATGCAAGAAATGATATTATTGGCTGGCTAGGAGCTGGTGATTACAATCAGCCTTAAAATTACAGATAGCATTACTAGCAAAGTAGTAATGTGGTTTATGGTGATTACTGTTGTATCTGTATAGTTCAAAATGAATTAATTTGGTAATATCTCAAGCAATAATGTTACTACACATTCTTTGAAAATAAAATTAGATTTTTTCTATGTAACAAAATTTTAACTGTTTTTAGTTTGATATTATAAGTGCCCTTTTAACTCAATCTTCTCTAAATCTGATCATACTAGCAATATTCAACATGCTCTGGTCTCTGGCATGTCCTTATAACAACTAATTATGATTTCCCGTCCATTTTGCTATAGCGACATTACAGTGTAATAATCTTGATCTTTTTACTCTATGACCTCCTGGTTATATCAAATATTTGATTCAAGAAACTAAATTACAGCTTCTCATTCAGTAATAATTAGTATTAAAAATTAATTCCTTTGTATATTTATGAAATTCATTGAAATGAAATTTTTTTGAGATATTTATTTGTTACCATTTATTCATCATTGCATTGTTGTTCTAGGATGATGGAGAAGAATTTTATTACACGGGTAGTGGAGGTCGAGATCTTTCGGGAAACAAACGGACGGCAGAGCAGTCTTGTGACCAAACATTGACTCGAATGAATAAGTGAGAAAAAGAAATTTAATTTCAACATTATTAAGATGTTGTCATTTTGATAATATAATGAAATCCTTTTTTTTTTTTTTAGGGCCTTAGCGAAAAATTGTAATGCACCACTGGACAATAAAAAAGGTGCAGAAGCAAAAGATTGGAAAGGAGGGAAACCTGTCAGAGTTGTACGTAATTGTAAAGGAAGAAAACATTCCAAATATGCACCCGAAGAAGGCAATCGTTACGATGGAATTTATAAGGTAGTACAGTACCATCTTTTCTGTCATTGATACTTTTTTGCATGAATGTCAAAGTTGCTTTTCGTGTTGATTGTAAAATGTATGTATCCAACATGATTCTGCAAAACCCTTGTAATTTAAAAAAAAACATTTCATTCAATGGAAACCTTTTGAAATAAATTTAATTGCAACTAATGGGAGCCAAAGTTATAACTGGCATTTTTTAAAGTAGTAACTCTTTTTGTGATTGTTTTAGTCAGCTTCAATTAATATTTCTATGGGCACATTAACACACTACTGACTACTAATGACTACTATTAGAAAATTTCATCTGCAGTGTGGTGCCTGACTATTCATCACTTGGCACTGTGGATGAAAAAACAATTGCAAATTTTGTCAACCACATGAAAATATTTACAGTAGAGGATAAAAACTGCAGAAAAACTGCAGAAGCTAAAGATACTTTGAAATCAGTAACTTCTTAGTCATTATTAATGTACAGCTGTCTATTTGTGTACAATAATTTTAAAAAATATGATTTTCTTATTCAATGAAACATAATTAGTTAAATTGCAGATAACATTTCAGTATCAAAGAGCTTAATGGGGATGGTTTAGCAGGGATGGAACCACCATTCACGGGGAGTCCGCATGGTTGGTTGTAAATTTGCGGAAGTCCATTGGGGATGGGTTTGTACTTAGTGGGAATCCCACGGGGATGAAAATGCCAATCTTAAATCCTTTGTCACAGATGATATTTTATGGATTAGATAAGTGATCATTAGCACCAGACATAAGTGAACATGAGCTCGAGGCACGACACTCCTTTTGTTGACATGATGTAAACCCAGGTGTTAGGTCAGGATAATATTGTTAGATAAGAATTGTAACCTGGTCAACCTATGTAACCGAACGTAAATCTACTACACTTTAGTCCATTAGATATCTACCTTACACTTCAGATTTGTATCGTAGATATCTACCTTACACTTCAGATTTGTATCGTAGTAGGCTACATTATATATTTCTATTGGCTGTTAATGAACAACCTATGTATACATCAGATTGATAAAGTTTTATAGCTGTGATAAACCGAGATGACATGTTATCCATTCTCTGGAGTCCTTCATTTATAAGTGTAGCATGGAAATATACAGTGTTGCATACAGGTTATTAGTATCTTGTTGACGGGATTAAAGTTTATTATTTTGTCAGTAGCCAGAGTAGTTTAATTTGATGAACTAAGTTTGAATTAATGTTGTCTAACTGTTTCAGACTTGTTTTTTGTTTTTATTTAACTTTGCTGCATCGTTTTTATAAAATATTAGATTGCTGATTCATTAGTTGAGAAATAAATTTTCTTGTTCATTTGTCTTAATATAAATTGATTGAATTTTTCTTTTTTAATAAATAGTCAGTGTTTGTAACTTGTTTAAACATGTTGTCATGAGGTTATGTTATAGCCAGTGTTTGTAACTAGTTTAAACATGTTGTCATTAGGTTATGTTATAGTCAGTGTTCGTAACTAGTTTAAACATGCTGTCGTGAGGTTATGTTATAGTCAGTGTTTGTCACTAGTTTAAACATGAGGTTATGTTATAGTCAGTGTTTGTAACTAGTTTAAACATGTTGTCATGAGGTTATGTTATAGTCAGTGTTTGTAACTAGTTTAAACATGTTGTCATGAGGTTATGTTATAGTCAGTGTTTGTAACTAGTTTAAACATGTTGTCATGAGATTATGTTATAGTCAGTGTTTGTAAATTGTTTAAACATGTTGTCATGAGGTTATGTTATAGTCAGTGTTTGTAACTAGTTTAAACATGCTGTCATGAGGTTATGTTATAGTCAGTGTTTGTAACTAGTTTAAACATGTTGTCATGAGGTTATGTTATAGTCAGTGTTTGTAAATTGTTTAAACATGTTGTCATGAGGTTATGTCATAGTCAGTGTTTGTAACTAGTTTAAACATGCTGTCATGAGGTTATGTTATAGTCAGTGTTTGTAACTAGTTTAAACATGTTGTCGTGAGGTTATGCTTATTTCAGCTGGTCAGGGTCTGTATGGGTGGGGATGGATCAGACTTTGTCGGGAGCAGGTTAGGTTGGTTCAAACTGAGGGGATGAGTGGGGTTGGATGAAAGTTACAGCCTCATCCAGCTCTTTTTTCAGTATGTATACAGCTAATTTAACGGCACAATTGAAATCATCCAGAATGCAATCATACATTTTTTTAGCTTCCATTTTATCTTTATTTATAATTTGTCATCAAGCTAAAAAGTTATTTTCTATACAGATTGTAAAATACTGGCCAGAGAAAGGCAAGTCAGGTTTTCTTGTCTGGCGTTATTTGCTACGCCGGGATGACCCAGTTCCCCCACCTTGGACAAAGGCAGGGAAGAAAAGAACCGAAGAGCTAGGCTTAGAAATGCAGGTATTTGTCCCATTTTAACCTATTTTTTAATTAACATTTTCATGATCGTATCCCCAATAAAAGTTCTTGGAAAATTGAGTTGAAATAAATATTCTACATAATTGAAATATCAACACGCAAATTTATTTAATAGGCATAAAGCAAAAACATTTTACCTGATGACTGTAAAAAAAGACATTTATTTACTGAATATCAGATAGATTGCTGAATCTGATGGATTGACAAGGTTGTGCTATTTCCTTCATGCAAAATCAAGTCATAAAATGGCCGTAGCCAGGATTTTGTTTTGGGGGGGGCTGCTATTTATTTTTACATAATGATTAGGTTATGCATTTTAATAACTGTGTATTTTATAATAAAACTTATTTTCGGAATTTTTTTGGGGGGGGGGGGGGGCTGCAGCCCCCCCGGCTACGGCCTTGTGTATCAGTATGTTTTCTTGATGACTGGATTTTATTCCTTAAATTACTTTTCAGTGTTCTATTGTCCTGAAGCCTACCTTTAAAGGAGTTGTACAAAGCTGGAGTTTAAGAAATCATAGATTAAGAGATCAAATTTTTTTACCTCTTGTTAAAAAATTTTACTTATAAGGCCGAAATGCTTGAGTTTGATTTGAAAATATCTAAAGCCAATGTTAAAAAACAAAATCAGCAATTTTAACAATATCAGGTATCCCAAACTGAAATTGGCACAATGGCACATATTACACATTTTTTTGCAATTTATTAAAAAGAACTTACTTTTAGAATGTGGATACCAAATTGTATTAGTAATTATTAAAAAATAAAGTTCTGAGCTTGTAAAAAGTCATACAAATGTAACATGTATTTCAACATGTTGAAGCTCTTTCACAAGTCCACTTTTACAGATGTTCATTATCCTCTAAATTATAAAACATACATACATAAAACTAATGCAAAATTCACCTATAACCAATCACAACACCTCATTTTTTTTTCACTTCTTTTAACTAATAGTAACAACATTTATTTTTGGCCTCAAGGATCGCGTTGGTCAAGTTTGTCTAAGAGACTAGAATCACTACAAATAACACTTTTCATAAGTTTGTTATAAATGAACAAAATCATAATAATGATTTAATTTTGAAGCACAGTATTTCAACCCCTAACACTTTCATATCTCTGAACTGATATGTTATCCATTTAACCAATGTAGGATGAAGAATAATCGAATTTTAACATTTCTTTTCGTTCAAGTATAAAAAAAATACTTTAAACTTTTAGTCTGTATATGCATTAAAACTACTCATTTATTCAATTAACGTATTTTATTAATTATCATATATACATATGTATAAGCATACAAGCCTACGTCACATATTAACCGACCCCTTAAAACTGCATTAAAATGGGCAGTATTTGCAAAAATACGCATATAAACCGATCATACACTAGTCTAATTTAACCATACTGTTTGCACACCAGTAGCAATCTGTAACCAAGGCTGTGGCGAGCATTGATGCCAAGGCGATCGGTAGATAATGTGATTTAAGGGGATTCCTTCGTTTAGGTGTGTTATTTCTAAGAAATCAGGCCGTGTACCGATGATGTCGGCTTCACCTGTAGCTCTAGCTTTGTTACGGCTCGCCACTGGTGCACATGTAGCCACGCGGTCGTGTCACTCTTACTTTATTCTATGCATTTGCGTATAGAGTATGACTAACCACAAATCTTTGTTTGATTACACTTCTCTTGAGAATTCCTGTATTATTAGATTATAAATAATAGATATAGGAACACACAGTGTGCCTAGACAGAAATCTATGTTTTATTACACTTCATGAAATTGTTATTTTAGTATTATTTAGGAAACGATAGATATAGGAAACATTGTCTGTTTTTTTTGTATTTTTTCTTAAATTTATGCCATTTTCGACTTCAAAAATTATTTCTCCACGGTAATATGCTTACTGTATTTATATATATTAGTATATATTAGTACTCTGTACACACAACCAAATAAAGAGTTGGGTAGCGACAGTGCCGGCTTTAGGTATAGGCGATATAGGCAGCCGCCTAGAGCAGCATTATTTCAAGGAGCGGCAAATTCCAGCAAAAAAAAATAGAATGAAAAATATAAAAATTAAAATAAATGAATTTGATTCAGATGTAATGGAGGATCCTGCTAAATTACCAGATCGTTGTTTTCTTATTCAGCATGATCCAAAGCAGATCAATTTGAGTTTTGTTTCCAAAAGATGAAAGTGGGAGACACTTTTCTAATTACCACTATACGCGCAATCTGGCTAACGGAGAAACTTTAAAAAGGAAATGGTTGATTTATTCTACGTCAGTATAAAAGGTATATTGTTTTTGCTGCAGAATATATAACAGGAGAAAATATGCCTTAGCTACACATGGCAGTTGTGACTGGAAAAACTTGTCAAGTATATTGCAGCATCATGAAAAATCTCCAGATCATTTAACCAGTTATCATGAGTGGAAAGAACTAAAAATGAGGATAACAAATAATAAAACTATTGATGACGTGAATCAGCGCCTTATAAATCGTGAAGCGAAACACTGGAATGATGTATTAGAAAGAATAATATCTTTGGTCAGAGTACATGGAGTTCAAAATTTACCCCTGAGAGGGCAGTCTGATCGGTTATATACATCTCATAATGGAAACTTTTGAAATTTGTTGAAGTTATTGCTGACTTTGATCCGGTAATGAAAGAACATATAAGACGTATAAAATCAGATGAAATTCATGACCATTATTTGGGGAAAAATATTCAGAATGAGATCATTCAACTGTTGAGTAAGAAGGTAAAACAGAAAGTGATTTAAAAATGCAAAATATTACGCTATAGTTCTCGATTGCACACCAGACGCCAGTCACAAAGAACAGATGACAATGATTGTTAGATTTGTTACAGCAAATGAATCGACAAATGACAAACCTTCAGAAGTTTCTATCAATGAACACTTCATTGGGTTCGCAGAACTTGAAAAATCTACAGGTGCAACAAGTATGTAGGAAATTTTACTTAAAGAGCTGTCAGATTCAGGCCTTTTTTTAAATGATAAGAGGGGACAAAGCTATGATAACAGAGGGAACATGCGGTGTATACACAATGGTGTCCAATAGGGTTAGTACTTTTTTCATTTTTTTTTTAGAATCTTATTTTACATGGCATTTTTTAATGAACAATTGTGAACAAAATATGAAAATAATATTCATTTTTTTTTCACTCAAAAAAAACCTTCCCCACCAACGCCATCTTGTGTTTACATATAAGAAGCGTTTTTCAATAAAATTACTTCTTTGATGGATTGCGCAATAACAATAATTTATTACATTAATTACATCCAGGAACTTTATAGGGTATTTTTTTACCTCCATGTCTGAAACAAAATAAATAAAAAAAAGTTTATTTTAAATTTAAAGTGCACTGTTTTAATGTTTATGCGTCTACTGCAACTTTACCAAAAATGGTCAAATCTTGGTAATTGTCACGAAAGGTCTGCTTGAAATTTGGAAAGTCTGCTTGGTTGATTTGGGAATATAGTATTCTTCTATTTCAATTTTATTCAACTGTAATTGTCTGCTTGAAATTAATTTTGTAGGAAAGCAAATTTGTCATCAAATAAAGCTTGTAAAGTATTAAAAAAATTTAAGCAAACACTCTACCAATATTGAAGGTCCTTCGCAGTCAGGAGTGTGTAAGGCAACCCATAAAGAAGCAGAATTGTTGAAGTTGCAGTTTAAAAACAGCTTATAAAATTTTGAATGGTGCATACATTTTGACAGAAAAAGAATAGAAGGAGAAAAACAAGTTGTTTTACTGAAAAACGTTGAAAAAGAAATTCGATTAGACATATTGTCTCTGACAAATGGAAAAGCAGAGACAATATTTACAGCGAATAGGGCTGTTCTAGCTAAATACGTACTCTGTTCCAGGCCCGTAGCCAGAGGGGGGCTAGGGGGGGCTGAGCCCCCCGTGCATGACCTGAGCCCCCCCCCCCCGTAATGATTTGTGTTTTTTGACACAATTTTAATAATAACGGCTATAAAACATCAATCATTTTGTTTAATAAATCAATAATAATAAAAACTTAAAAGTTTATATTTTGGCAATCATTCAGGCTATTTATATATACTTACATATAGAGCTTATCTAATTTTTGGGCATAAAAGATTTAATCTTATTGAAGTTCACTTCTGGGTATTTTGGGCAGCATTGACATTTGGTGCTTCAATAGCCGTGTGTGAGCAGTTTCTCAACCCTCACACGAATGCTCACCCGCAGATAAATTTTACAAAAGCGTCTTAAGTAATCTTTTCCTGTATGCATTTGAAAAAGATTTAACAGACAAACTGAATGCTGAAGCATTTTTAGGTAAAATTAGTGCTGAACCCAGGCCCGTAGCCAGGTCAAAGTAAGCAGGGAGGCACCAATACCCAGCAAGGGGGCACCTTTACTTTTTCTTTATTTTTTCCTCTTTTTCTTATTTTTTTAAGTGGGGGGGGGCACTCCACACCTAGCGGGGGCACGGCCCCCCAGTGCCCCCCTTGGCTACAGGGTTGGCTAAACCACGAAGTTTGCAAATTTGAAATGTATAATAATATAAGTTGGCAACAAGTGCCGACGAGTGGGGGGGCAGGGGGGGGCCAATGCCCAGGGGCCCGGCGAGTTTTAGGGATCCGGACTGAGCTGGCCAATCAACTTTTTAAAATATTAATATCAGCCCAGGGGCCCGAAATTTCTGTCGATGGGCCTGTTCACAACCTTGTAATAGTTTTATATATTGATATCTTCTGAGGACAACTAGAAACTTAAATAAGTTAATAAAATAACATTGGCTTCTGACTTCATTTTTATACATATGTATAATAAAATAATAAAGTACAAACTCCGTGATTTGTGAATGATGTTATTTAATTTGCAAATTTACTTTTTAGCAGAATTAATTTTATTTTAAATTGAATAATTGCGACTGTTTTTGTTGATAGATCTGTTCTTTGTTTTCAATATTTTATAAGAAATATCACAAAAATAGCTAGGCTTTATTCATGCATCTTTGTCGTTCTTCCCGGGTTGTACGTTAAACAAACAGTATAATAATATAAATCAGGTATCTATTATGTAACAATTGTGTAGCAGAACTATTGGTCAATATATTTATAACAGGGATCAGAAATTGCTCAGCCTCAATAAATTTTATCATTAAAACTCATTACTATTTAAATTATTTTTAACAAAACTGCAACATGCCATACATTATTAAAACGTAGTTAAAATTATATATTTCTAATTAATAGCTAAACAATCAGTACTAAAATGCACCATTCCAGATATGGAACTGCAAAAAATTTCTTGGGGAGGGGACTCACTGAGATCCCCAAACCCCTCCTCTCCGTTTCGCAAGCTTTCGGGCGCTCGCGCCCTCCTTTTCTCGCCCCCCCCCCCTAACATTTCTTCTACCCCACCAGGGGCGGATTTACGGGGAGGGACCGGGGGGCTCATGCCCCCCCCCCCCCCATTATCGAAATATTTTTTGTTCTAAGACCAATTTTCAACAATAAAAACAGTTTTGCCCCCCCCCCCGGGTCAATGTTTTGCCCCCCCCCCCGGCAAAGTTGTCTAGATCCGCCCCGATCTTCGGCACCCCCAATCCAATATTCCTGGCTACAGGCCTGCTCTGTTCATGTATTCGAGTAATTATTTGCGATACAAGGAATACAAATTCTGGCAGCAAAAATTGTGTGGTACGCAAGCTGCAAAATTACTGTCAACAGAACAATGCTAGCTTCATGTTTTAGGCCTAGTACTTAAGCATGCTATGGATTCTGTTTTCGGCAGGGAAACGTCTAATCCAAACATTTCATATCCATTTGTTGCTGAAATTAGCGCAAATTACGAGTCACATAAAGAGTCACTTGATTCTCAAGATAGTAGTTCAGAAATCATGTGAGAAAACAAAGGATGGAAAGACGACATGAAATTCTTACATCATTTGACGCAAGTATTTCACTATTACGAATGAAATAAAACCTTTCCAGTAATTCACTTCCAGAGACTATCGGCTTTAAGTAATGCTCGTTGGAATTCAAAAGCAATACTAGCACTTCTGGCATTCCGGAAAATAGAAACGAGAAATTTTAACTTGTGTGTACTTTCATAGCGAGGACATGCATGGTCTGAAGTATGGTTTTCAGATCAAAGGGACTGGAAAATAGGAAAAGAGATTTTAGCACCTGCTTTGCATATATACACTGAAGCAGAAATATGCTTCTTGAGGCACTGGGTCTGTGAAGATTAAGCAATACCTGGTATAGAACGAAGTAACTGCTATGCAGAAAGAGCTATACAAATAATGCAAGAAATTGTTCCACGTTGTGAGACTTCAAAGACACTATTAACTGTTTTATTCTCACTAATGATGAAGCATAAAACGTAATTTATGTTTCCTATGCTGTCCTTTATTATCATTTCATATTTTGGGCATCTCTATACTCATGTTTACATGCATTGCACTTGTTGTTCTTATGTAACTCTCCATTACAGTGTTGTGTTATATATATTAATATATAATATTCGTTTTATGGTTTGGTGGGGAAGGTTTTTCAAATATTTTCAGAAAAGGTTATTTGTGTCATAATACACTCATTAAAAGTCACCTTTTCTTGCCATGTAAATATGAGGTTACAAAAAAGTCATAACCCTAGTGTCCAAGCAATAGTTAAAGAGCTAAATTGAAGAGCCTTTTATGTCCCATGCAATGCGCATTCGTTGAATTTGGTGGTGAATGATGCCGTAAACTGTTGTTTGGAAGCAGTAAGGTTTTTTGAGGTAATTCAAAATATATACAACTTTTTTTCTGCACATCGCTGGAAAGCAAGGCCGTACCCGGTGGGGGGGGGGGGTTAATGTTATTGCTGATAGTAACTCATAAAAAATTGACAAATATTTGCCTTTAAAAACTTTTAACAGCCCCCTGTCAAGGGTTGTGACTAATATGTCGAAACTATCCCCTTACTCCAACCCTTAACTTAATAATATTACTAACGTTAAGGTGTATATTATACCATGTATAGTAATATACGTTCCCGTGCTCCAGTTTTCCCCCTTTTTACCCCACCCCGTAATTACGTCATCAGCCAGGTGGACAGTGAAAGGCGTACGAGGCAGGGAAGTAACAGAAACACGTTACATTCCTCGCTGGGAATATTCTCTGACCACCGGACTACTATTCTCCGGTCGGCTTCTTCAAAGGGACAGCGACCCGCTCGATGTCCAGTTACTAAGGTCTTTGTCTATACGGCGTATTTCTCCCCCCCCTCCTCATCTAGGCTCCACCCCCTAATTTGAAAGTTTGAAAGAAACCTATATTATATTTGATTGGCTAAGGGTCACGTGGGAGAAAGGGATATGAAGAATGAAATATAGATTCGCGGTGGATTCGACGGAGGGTCTTGGTAGTGACCAGTCGATTGTGGTGTCTCTGAGTGAGAGAGAGACAGAGAGAGAGAGAGAATTAACTAGAGATAACTCATTTGTTCCCATCATTCATTTTATATTGGATTATTTGCTGCATTTTGAATTATCTTTGCTTATGAGAAGTCACCAGATCCTTGTTACGGACTGGTGCCTTTGTATAATAAATATCTTGGTGTTGTACACACGCTTGTGGAATTGATTATTCGTCACTTGTTATACGTCTAATTGTTGGTGAGACTGTGTGTGGCAGAAACACAAATATAAATACGAGTCATCATTGAGTCAGCCCTCATATTCTTAGCAACAAGCCAAGGATACCCTCAAAGGGGTCCTCAACATCTGGGGGCCCGTCTGGGATCCTCAACACCCCCCCACCCCAAAAAAAAAAATTCTGGGTACGGTACTGCTGGAATGTATTGTTAGAATATGTCCAAAAACAAAGAGGCAGCAGGTTTAACTGTTAACAAGTTATACGCAACACGTTGGGAAAGTCGAGTTAATGCCGTGAAAGTTATTCGATACCAAACAGTTGAAATTTACGATGCACTTGTTTCAATTGCTAGATACATTTCCCTTTCTGGACCACGTGGAACCCAGTCCCGTGCAGAAGCTAAAGGAATAGCACAAAAAATTCTCGATTTCAAGTTTATTTGTTCATTAGTGATTTGGTATGATGTTTTATTTGAGATCAACATATCTAGCAAAACATTTCATTTAAAAAAATATATTCAACAATTGAACACAACTAAAACAATGCTCCAGAACTATAGAACAGATGAAGGTTTTACCAAAGCAATTACAACAGCTAAATCATTGGCTGAAGAATTTGGTATTGAGTGTAATTTACCTACGGAAATACAAATAAGATCTCGACTAAGAAAGAGACAATTTGACTATGAAGTTTCAGACGATCCAATTCTCGAGCCAGAAATGAATTTCAGAGTAATTTTTTTCAACCAGATATTGGATACCGCAATTCAATCAGGTAATGATCGATTTATGCAGTTAACATCTCATAGCGATTTATTTGGATTTTTGTATGACATTAAAAAACTGGAGAAATGTGATAAAAGAGAGGTTTTCAAAGATTGCATGGACCTTCAATTAGCTTTAACATCTGAAAACAAAGATTCAGCAGACATTAATGGAACACGTACAGAACTGTGCGATGAATTATTTGATTTATTAAGGAGAATTACACAAAAATCAAGCGCTAGAGTTATATTAGACTATCTATGTGGAATGGGCTTGGTTGCCTAGAGTTATATTAAACTATATATGTGGAATGGGCGTGGTTGCCTAGAGTTATATTAGACTATCTATGTGGAATGGGCTTGGCTGCTTTTTCCAAATGTGTACGTGGCATTGCGAATTTCGCTTACACTTCCGATAACAGTGGCGAGTGCAGAGAGAAGCTTTTCGAAGCTCAAACTCATAAAAACATATCTTCGTTCTACCATGTCTCAGCATCGTTTGGTTGGTTTAGCTACATATATCTATAGAGAAAACGATTGCAGAAGATTTGGATCTGACCGAAGTAATTGAAGAGTTTGCCTCTGCAAAAGCTAGAAAAGTGTATTTTTCTTGAATTCTCTTCAATCTTTTTAACGCTTAATAAAGATGACATTTCATTTTTTTTAAATTTTTCATTACATTTTTTAACTTAGCCAAAAAAAAAACTTCCAAAAATATACTACGTATACTTAAAACTCTTTAACTTTTTAAAGTTGCCAAATTTTAAAAATGTATTATAATAAATAGCATTTATAGAGTTTTCTTAGAAAAATGAAACTAAAAAGGGCGGCATTTTTGTCCTTGCCTATATCACAAAAATGTCTAAGGCCGGCACTGGGTAGCGATGAAAATGTGTGACTGGAAAATTGGCAATAATGTCTGTCCTTGTGTCCATTTTGTTTTATGTGCATACATGTATAAGCAGAGCCCCTGATTTCAGTGTTGTATTTTATAGTTTCTAAATTTGGCTTATATGCGGGTATATACGGTAATTATATTATTGCTGATAAATCCATTTAAGTTGAATTATACATGTATGCATATACTGTACAACACTTATTTTTCAACATGCACCCTCTTTGTTTGAGACCTCTGCTCTGGGTCCACTTTCTGAAGCTGATTCCAGGTGTAACCCATCTGAGTGGTGTCAGCTTCAAGGTCACTTATTAGATTACATATATAGGATTTTGCCTTACTCTTACTAAAAAAAGTCAACTGAAAATTTGCTGTGGATATCTTTTGAATTTATCTGTTTCAGTAACCTCAACATATAAAGGGATTGTGTGGTTAGCACAATGCCCAGCTGCTTTTACTCCCCCAAGTCAGGTACCCATTTAAAGCTAGATGGACTTGGGGACTTTCACCAGGACCTGAAAAAATCATGGTCAACAGTTCAGCGCCCTACACTGCACGAACCCCCACCCATGCTCTAATATTTTACTCACCTGTTACTTTTTCTTGAATCCTCCCAAAATCTAAACGCCTCCTCGAAGGAAATAATTTACTATTTGACATTTTGTACAGTATAGACATTTTTACCTAACCTGATTTTCTTAGTTTTTTTTATTATTGTGGCGTGTAGTTTCCAGAAGGATACCTGGACAGTTTGAAAGAAAAAGAAAAGGAAGCTGAAGAAGGAAAGGGAAAGAAAGGGAAAAAAAGAAAATTAGAAGGTGAGAATATTATTATCATTATTATTATTTCAGATATTACCTCAGAGAATCAACCATAAGCTTCCTGTTGTCTTCTCAAAAAGCCATTATTAGCTTCCTATACTAATAATTAAACTAAACTGCTGTTACATAAACAGCTTTTATCTGTGATCTAAAGTTTAAAGGAAAATATTTTCTAACAGTAAAATGAATTAACTTGATGGATTATCTTTCATGGATTTGTGTTTTTATTATTGATTATTGTTTTATCCTATCACGAATTGATAATTGTTGCTGTATCTATTTTTTTAACACAGAATAGTAAGTTAATAAATTTTTCTTTCCAATAATGTTCAGTTGAAATGTGTATATTAATGCTTAATGGTCCTAATCAGTGTTTTTTTTACTTTGATCTTAAAAATTTGACAAAATCGTGTACTAAGAGAACTAATAAGCTAATGGTTTATGTTATATTGAAGTACCTTAAGGATACGTGATTTAAGTAAATTACCTAACATGTTTTAAATTTAAAATTATATGTTTATTTTAAAATATATTGGCTACTCAATGCAGGTTTAAATGTTAACAATATAAAAATACTTACATTTTGCTTTTACACTAAACCAGATTATTGAAAGATGAGGTAAAAAATTTTAGTGTTAGGAAATCTATTTTATCATATTCCTCAGAATCAGCTTCAGAAGAAACCAAAAGTAGAGAATCTTCTCCTGAACCTGACACAAAGAAGCAGAAGACTGTCAAATATAATATTGATGCTGATGTTAAAGCTAAAATGGTTAAAGATGAGCCCAATAAGAAATTATGGGATGAAGCACTGACTTATGTAAAGGAGGGTTCCAAGGTAATCTTTTACTCATCTGAAGTTTTTTTTATAAAGTTATAATATACCTAATTGCTTATTAGATTACTTTTCTCTTTTTTTACTTTTTTTGACTCTAATTTCATGAAATATTTTCTCATTTAATGTACATTTTAAAAGTTGTCAGTTATATTTAAATGGTGTTAAATTTCTTTTCTTAGGTATTTCACGATAAAGTTGAAGAGTTATTTAGATGTATTTGTTGTCAGGACATTGTGTTTAAACCAATAACATTGCCTTGTTCCCACAATATTTGCAAAGTAAGTCAGTTACCTTTTAAAAATAAAAATATTTTTTTTGTGTGTTGTTAAGTTCCTGAAGGAATGATATGTTTAATCTCTTAGATCTTATAAACCACTATAAGGACAGTATTTGTAGTATTTCTTTCATCTCTACTATAGCCAATATTTGCATAGGCTATAAAAGCACCTCAGGAGACATAGAGGTACAACTAGATACAGGAGACATAGAGGTATAACTAGATACAGGAGACATAGAGGTATAACTAGATACAGGAGACATAGAGGTATAACTAGATACAGGAGACATAGAGGTATAACTAGATACAGGAGACATAGAGGTATAACTAGATACAGGAGACATAGAGGTATAACTAGATACAGGAGACATAGAGGTATAACTAGATACAGGAGACATAGAGGTATAACTAGATACAGGAGACATAGAGGTATAACTAGATACAGGAGACATAGAGGTATAACTAGATACGCTGGGAGTAACCCACAGCATGATGCTGGTACTTTTAAAACTCCATGTGTTACAGGGGAAAAAAAATGAACAATTATCGATTTTTTATCATATTTGAAAAATTGCAACAATTATATATACACATTCATGAAAGTAAAATGTAAACAATCTCTTCATGAATATATATTTTTTAAGCTGAGTGGTCTTAATGACAGAGTGGACCCTAAGAACTAAGAAAAGTCTCAGCATTCACCTGGGACATTCAAATCATCAGCTGTGTGCATTACCACATAGCCATCTAAGCCATAATGATGTTGACTGATAAATTCATGTTCTAACATTACTGACTAAAGAAGTTAAATAAAGGATATTTAAATAAATGTAAAGTTACCTTAGCCCTAAAGTGTCATTGGGGCAGATGAAGTGTAGAATTCATGTTTTGTAACCATGGCTTATAATGGGATGAGTTGGTTAGCACAACGCCCAGCTGCCTTTACTTTCCCAGCTTAAGTCAGGTACCCATTTAAAGCTGGGTGGACTTAGTGGGACGTTTTAACCAACTTTTACCAGGAGCTAGAATAATTCTCTTGTATCTCACATGGTGTCAAAACCGAGACTTATAGGTAAACTTTAAAGTCCTATATAACGCTCTGTCACCCGTTCCTTCCTACAAGAGAATAAAGGATTTTTCCATTTTTAGACCTATAAATGAGATGTATCTATTTCATCTTCTTTTTCAGTCTTGTCTACAGAGATCATTCAAGGCTGAAGTCTATTCCTGCCCTGCATGTCGAGCTGAACTAGACAAAGCTATGTCCATCAGCACAAACAAAATTCTGACTGACATTTTAAATAGTCTGTTTCCAGGTTATGAAGTTGGAAGATAGTTAGTCTCATTAGTTCATAACAGAAAATTTATTGTTAATTTGTTTGTTTAAATCAGCTATCAAATTAATGATCATTCATACAATCAATCATTCACTAAAAAACAATTATGTATGCACTGGCCAAGTTGGCTATTTCCTTGTATATTAGCTAACCTGTGGTAAATATTAATTGACTGTTTTATAATTTTTATCATCTTTTTTTTTAACTGAGCTACCTCTTATAATGGTAACAGGAACAAATTCCATGAAGTGTTTGTTTGATACAATTGATTTTCACCATCTTTATAGTTGTGATTCCACTTAGAATTAATTTACCTATGCAACAAATGCTATCTGATTATATATTCTTGACTTAAATGTTAGTTTTTCATTTTCTAAAGTACTACTTTAATGAAATCAGGGTTTTTAAAAATAATTTCTCTTCCACTCTTGATAAGAAACTTAAGCCTGAGATCATATGCTGCACTGTGATCATCAGTGACTGATTTTTCATAAATTGACTTGTTCTTTGAAAATTATCTTTTTTTTTCTTACATGTCCCATTAGAGATTAAGATTTAAAAAAAAATGTATTTTGATTCAACAACTTAAACAAGTTTTCCTATACTGATTGATAAGATTTAATTTGTTTGCATAGTGATTATAAACCTTTGTGACGTTGTTTTCATACTCATTAATTAATCAAATCTCATTTTTAGCAATGTATAAAATACCATAGTGATAGTTCTTTGTTTTTTTTTACCCGCAATCTGTTCAGATTTTACTTGTCAATCAGAGGTGGCAAACGTTTTTCTTTTTACATCCACATGTCAATGATGTTTACATTTTAATTTTTGAATTTACTGATTAACTTGGAGTGCAAAGTACTTCTGTTGACTTTAACAGTCTGCAATTTAAACAAAAATAAATTAAATCTGTTATTTGAATAAACTTAAAATGAAGATAATAATCCATCTTTTAATTTGAAATATATCCTTATATAATTACTGGCAATTATTTCTCTTGAAATCAACTTTTTCTGCATGCCTTGGATTATTGCCACCTCTTGATTTTTCAGCTGTTACAATCATGTCACTCTTCATATACTTTTTGTGAGATAAAAAATTGAAAGACTCATGAAATATTTTGTAAGATGTCTAGATGTTTTAATTTGTAATGGTTGTACATATAAACTTTTAACAGGCAGCATCATCTGATCATCAATTCTTAAACTTTTTATATCTGAATGTAAAATGTTAATTTTTTCTCCTAAGTTACTATTGACTTAACATTTTTTTTACATATTCTTAAATCTGCCTATATAACATAACATGTTGTTCACATTTTAATGACATATTTTATTCACAAATATTGTGCACTAAATAAATGAAATTTTTATCTGTTTAGAAAACAATTTAAACTGTCGAATACTGAAATCATCATTTACTTAATGCATTGAACTAAGTTCATATTTTCAGTCAAACTGCTGAAGTATTTAAAATCGATATTTTTTCTCTTCAATTAAATTTGCTCTAATTAATTATCTAAAATAAATTACATGTTAAAAATTTAATCCGTAATTAATATCCCATGCCTTCTGTTAACATATTTTAGAATGTCATTATTTCTATTTTATAAATGAAACTTTGACAATTTTATTATTACATGTATTAATCTACACAAGAATCAAATAATTTCATTATGGTTTTAAAAAAATGTGAATTTTTTAAAAAATCTGGCATGACAAATATTGTAAAAAAAAATTACTTAAACAATTGATTTACTTTTAAGTTATTTTTACTTCAATATAAACTATACCTTGGCTCATTCCATTTATGTTGGTTGAAAGAAAACCATTGTTTCCAAATTTTTACATAACTATGTCAAGTAAATTTGAAATCTACTTACAGTACACTAATTCTAATAAGCTTTTCCAAAATATTAATGATTGCTCGAATTTGAATTAGTTGAGTACCAGTATAATAATTAGGATTTCTATTTTGTTAATTTGTCTAAATTTTGAAATGGAATAGCTCAATTTATTTGTCATTTTTGTATCTATGCCATTGTGTTTGTGTGTCATTTCGGTTCTGGTGTTTTTATTACTCCTTCCATCAAGCAAATGGTAAGGAACCACAAGGCCAAAATAAAATTTTAAACTTTCATGTCCCAAGATGAGTTTATTTTTTAATTCTTTGTCTTAGTATGGACTTTGTGAAATGTTGTGCATTCATCTTGTAGTAGACATAATAAGTACAAAATCATAATTCATGTGGAGTTACAGGGTTAGGCTTTCAAATCCTCTCACTCTAATGACTTCATCCACTCCAGCTCAGAAATAACAAGTTTTTTGGAGGCAACCACAATCATGTTATGAAAATGGATATTAAGTTAAATCTTTCCCTCTTTATACAGACCTTTTTAATGTGTGACAGATGCATTGTTAAACAGTTGATTAGGTGTTGGATGCCTTCGGGAGAGTGGTTCTCTTTAAGTTAGTGATATTACTCATATCCTGGTGACAGACGATTCAGAAGGGATGTAGGGGGCCTGGATTGATAAGTAAATGAAATGATGTCATTGGGCTTATAACTTAGACAGAAGGGCCAGACCAAGAGCTAATGGTTGGAGTATGAACTAATATGAATTTAATATACTTCAAATGGAATGCGCAACCCAGATAATCATCCAAAACAACCCTTACTTACTTTGACATGAAATAAAAGCTTTGTTGTATAATGTATGGCACAGCTTCTATTACTGTATAATTTAAGACATTTCGTCTATTGTGTAATGTATGATGATACTTTTACCATTGCGCTCTGGTATAATGTACTCCAGATAGATGTTGCAAGTGAATAAAAAAAATAAGTAAAATTAAATATTTAAATTTTATTTGAATCTCGAAGAAGTCAAGTTAAATACACATAACGTATCACAGATGAAGATGGATTTAATCACCTTTTAAGTTAATCTGTCTCTGACACTTGTGATGGGATAAAAGGGCAAGTTTGGAAAATATACTTTTTTTTTTTAAACAATCATAGTACAATGCTAGCCACTTACTGTTGCAATCTTAGCCGATTAATAACTACATATTAATTCCACCATCAACTCAAAAAGTCTCTAGATATGAGAACAATCACCTTACAAAGTCTACAGATATGAGAACACTCAACTCTTAAGGTCTAGAGATAAGAAAACTAAGTCTATAGATATGACAACAATCAACTCACAGGCTACATACATTGAGAACAACTCACAAAGCTTTTCAGGATATATTTTCTGGTGTAAATTATTGTAAACAGGCAAACCTGTTTAGAAATGAAACAATTTTCTGAGCTTAATAATTAAAACCCAAATACTAATTAACATGTTAAAAGCCATTTACCTAAACAAAAAGCATCAATGATTAATATTTTCTTTTGAGACATATTGGATGACACTAATCAATGGAGAAGTCAATACTATAAATAACAGAAAGCCTTAAAAGAGGATTGCACTTACTATTTATATTTAACACATAGGTTAACATGAAGTAATATCATTATATTGTATGGCAGTGAAAGCTGGAACTTTTTCTTAGCTCAGGAACAAATACTCAACTCATTTTCTCCTCTTTTCGCCACCACCACAAACTTGCATCTTAAGACCTTGACCAAGAGCAACTATGAAGCATGGCTGACTTGGTCATTAGCTCAGTATCATCTGGACAACCATGACTGAGATCTAGTGAATCTATTTGAGAGCCTTAAGCTGTTTACCTTTGTGTATCACACAGGGGTGCCGAGAGCCAACACGGGCCCCAGGGCAGGACATCATTGTGGGCCCCTTAATAAACAATAAGTCTTGAAAAAATTGACATGGTCTGGGCGGCCGGGCCCCCTTACAGATGCGGGCCCCCTGGCAATGACCCCCCTGCCCCCCTCTCGGCGTGCCTGGTATCGCAGTCTGTGAAAAAATGTATTCATGACAGAGTTGTCTAGAACACTAGTTATTGGACAGGTGTTTGACATATCATATTATGGCAATATGATATTCTAGACACTAAGACAAATAGAAATGGCCAATCCTTCCATCATCAACTTTTAGAAACTGTATTACCTTGATTAAAAAGTAGTCATTTACATTAACTATTTATAATACTGTAGTCAACATTATTGCAATCTCTGTCTTAACTGACCTGTGCTTGGCATTCTTCATATATATAAATATGAAAAAAGCCAAAACAAGGCTGTCTTTTTTATTTTTATGAAATGTGTTGAATTACAAGATTAGAAGATAAACCCCCAACATGGCTCAAACATCTCAGTCTATAATAGACACTGTAATCTATTCTAACAATCAGTTTATTAATAGCTATAGTGTACAGAATGGAGTGGTCACTACAATAACGTCCTTGATAAAAACTTATTTAAGTACTTCCTCTTTTAAGAACAAAACTCCTGTCATCTCTAAAACAGTAAATGAACATTGTAGAAAGGTTGCACATGTGTGCCATCATTTGTGTCTATCATCATCATGAGTCCATCTATCATCTGTGTCTATGTATTTTTTTAATTTTTTGAAAATGTGAAATACAATAACTAGTGAGATTTGTTAATGAACAGAGCAGATATGTTTTGTCTGCTCTTTTGGTTGGCCACAGTTTTAAAATTTATCATGGAATGTGATGGTACCCAATGTAAGTAAATTATACACATATTTTAAAACTTGACACAACTCAATATTTATGTCTGTTTTAAATATATTTTAGAATATTTTATTTCCTAACACTGTTTCTATGGATATCTTTCTATTATATAGATATTTATTTCTTCAATTTTTTTTTGTGTGTTTAATCCTTAGTTGAATTTTTGATGAATAAAGAGATATCTCATTGCCTTTCCAAAGAAATGATTTGTAATAATGGACATTGTGTTTTACTTGCTGACAAGTGTGATGGTCTGGATCATTGTGGAGATATGACAGATGAAATCAACTGTAGTAAGTTGAAATATAACACAGATGTTTTGGTAACAATTATTTGTTTTATCTTACATCTGGCTTAAATCTTATATGCTTTAATCAGTCCTACAGACTGATTAAAAATTATTAGCTATTGTTAGAAAAACCCCCATCATGTTATTATTTCACAACCTGATAGAAGATCGCACATGAAAAAAAAAACTACACAACTGCAGCAAAAACCAAAAGTTAGGTTATAGTGTTATAGTGTTATGGTGTTATGGTGTTATAGGTTATAGTGTTATAATGTTATAGTGTTATATTGTTATAGTGTTATAGTGTTGGCTTTATAGGGAAGATATATTTAAAATAGGATTTGATCTCATATTGTAAGAAAAAATATTTTTTTTTTTACAGAATCTTGTTCATCCAGTGCTTGGATGTGTCATAATGGTAGTCAGTGTATTCAGTCCAACAAAAGATGTGATGCATTTTATGACTGTAGTGACCACAGTGATGAACTTGATTGTGGTGAGTAAACAGAAGAACACATTTTTTTTTCTTTTGTAGGATATTATGATTCTTAGTATATTAAAAAAGTTTATATTATTTAATTTTATAGTTTAAGACCACCTAATTACCATAAGAGAAATAAAGACAACACATTGGCTTCATAGACCAGAAAGTGTAACAAACTGGCCTGAACGTAGAAAGAAAGATTTATATTTCTAAATATTTTTATATTATGATTATTTTTTCAACCATTTTCTAAGTCATCCATTTATTACATCAAAAAAATGGGGAAGGCATGGGATTAGGGTTTGAAAAAGATTGAAAGTTCCTGACATGGGGAAAATAATTGGTGTCAACAACAGCAGCATGCTTGAACAATAAGTCTTTGACTTGTTCGTAAACTCACATTTTAATACTGCATTAAATTTGAAATGTGTTTATAAAGTAAAATATCTTTTCAAAATTTACTCTCACACAACTCATTAATTTCTGGGTTTTGATTGAACATTAAAGCAACTGCATAAAATATGCAAATTGTATATCATATGAGGGTAGGATGTTTTTTTGGGGAGGGGGGAAGATAATATTATTTCTGTTATGTAATGCTAAATTTTGTTCAGAAGAGGGGGTAGTTTTGGTCTTTGTTATATAATAAATGTAAGGATCCTGAAGTTTATTATAGAATGTTGTAATGTGGGAGGGGGGGTGTTTATTATTTGGCCTAACGTTATTTTTTATTTTATAATGTGTGAAAGGCTTCTAAGTTTTAATTGGGGAAGGGGATATAAATAATGTATAACATAATTTTACTGGGGGGGGGGTGGGGTGCCGAAAGTTTTCCATTGATGACAAGGGTGAAACGCCGAGGGGGGGGGGAGATAAAACATTGGGCCTAAAATTGTTGACAAAGAATGAACAGCCCCTTTAACAAAATGCATATGTTTGGAACTTAAATACTTTTTTACATTCATGTAAAATAAAGATAGTTTTATATTGTCAAATATTTCAGAGTTCCATAATCAGGGCACTTTAGAACGTTATTAGTTTTCCAAATCCAACACTAAGATACCAAAACATTTATTCCTCAAATAATTCATTTATATTTACAGATGTATGTCCTAATAACTCAGTAAGGTGTTACTCGAGCAGAAAGTGCTCCCACTTATCTTATTTATGTAATGGAATAGATGATTGTAAAGATGGCACAGCAGGAGATGAAGTCAACTGTCGTAAGTAGAACTTACACTAGTGTGTTGTAAATGTGTATTATGATGATTATTTCTTCAGAACAATGGAAATTATTTAGTTCTACAAAATTGGTATCACCAATAAGGTACAGAGACATGCATTATTTTGATAATTACATTGCGAAAAAAGTTGGCCATGATGTTTTAAAGCTGAAGCATTGTCAACATTCACTGGAAAAAATTTCACAGTTTATTCTTCCTCGGGAACAAAAACACAAAAAAAGCAACCATTGCCTAAAATTACAACCCATTTTTTTCTTCTGAATTAGAATTTCAATAATATGAATGTTTAAATATGTCTTTGACTACCTACTTTTGAAAATGTTTTTAATTATTAAAGTCATCACGCAAACAAATATATTCTTAACGGAAATGGGAATATTTTGGTAAATTTTCCCCCTCATTTGTTCCTACTATTGGATGATGGGATTAATGGAGGAGTACATATTGGGTGGGACCAGAGGGGGGAATGAAGTAAACAAATTTTTTCTTACATTCAGCAATATATCATTTTGTTTCAAAGGTCAAGTCCCTATAAGGAGAAGATTTGTAGTACTCCTCTTTTGTTCCCACCATAGCGGATAGTGCAAAGACCATGGGAGTACCCCAGGAGACATAGAGGAAATTTTCACCAGGACCTGATAAAATCTCTTGGTTCTCACTGGAGATTAAACCTGGAACAATCAGGTCAACAGTCGAGCATTACCATTTTCCCCTCAATGTCTTTTTTTTAAAACGGTTTCACATTATCAGTTTAATTAAACACAATAGTTATAGAAATAACTTAATGCTAAAATGGCGCTTGAAACTTTTAAACTCCCTCAGTGCCCCACTTTTGTGGACATCACTGGAACAGGGAAAGCTTTTCTATCATTTGATGAATCTTCCTGCAGAGTTAACTTAAAACTAAGGAGGAATAGAGATTGGGACCAGCTAAGTTTGTGTTAAGAAGGAATAGAGAGTGGGACCAACTATGTTAGAGATAAGCATGAGTTAAGAAGGAGCAGTGATTGGGCCCAGTTTGAACAAAGGCCACCTAAGCAATATTCAGGGGCTGAGGCAAGTGTTATTTGTGGGGGCCTAGGGTGAAAGTCATTTATGAGCCTGGAATGAACGGTAAGTTTTGTTTCATTTAGGTAAGACAAAAAAATCTTTAAGCTTGGGGCTCCCATCTGTTGTGAGGCTTTGGGCTTTTGCCATCCCTAGCAACAGGTCCAATTTAGGAGGCTGTGCAGCCATACCTAATGTTGGTGAGATGGAGTGGCTTTTAGGACAGCGTACATTATTGTGGTGGACAGCTGGGACATAAAGTGCAGTTGCTGGGCAACTATTTAATATGAGGTCAAGAAAAGGTCATAAGATTGCATCCCTCCCTCTGCATCCATTTAATACACAACTAATTTTTATTATGAAAAAATCTAATTTCATGTTTGCTTTAAATTTCTTGCAGTGCAACATCAATCAAATTTGAATAAAAATAAGTAATTAAAAAATATTGAGTTATATAGGATTTGTGCTTATTCTCTGTCTAACAATATTAGTTAGAAGACATGCCTGTTGTAACCATAATGTTAACGATTTATTAATTGTTACACATGGTATTTTATGAATACAAAAATTACTCTCTTTAGGCATATATATATATATATATATATATATATATATATATATATATATATATATATATCTGCTGTGTGAAATAAATGTATAGCTCCAGGAGTAGATGGCAAATGTGAACCACACTCTTGGCAATGTGATTCTGGAACCTGCATTCCTTTCTCCTCAAGGTGTAACGGTTACAACACCTGTTTTGATGACAGCGATGAAATAAACTGTAGTAAGTTGCAACCTATTGTTTTAAAAGATTATGTATGTCTAATTATTTATTATTTTCTTCTTTCTTTTTTAGCTGATTGAATAAAAGTTTCGGTACAAAATAACATATGACTTGATATAATTATAGAAATATGTCTGTTTAATTGTGTGTGTGTTTATTCTTTTTTTTCTGTAGCATTCTGCCAGCCAGATCATGTTCAGTGTAACAATGGACGATGTATACCATCCAATGGACTTTGTAATGGTATTGCAGAGTGTGCAGATGGTAGTGATGAGGTTAACTGCAGTAAGTGGAGATAACAGACTAGAAACAGCACAGTAGTGTACTATTCTAATATGCAAAGTGCAATCAATCCAAATTTTCAGCAAGATATTAATTCTGCTTTGTTAGCTTAATAGCAAAATAATCGATCGTGGTTTTCTACATAAACAAGTTAGTCTTTGAACTTTTTGAACAAGGTCTCTGAACTTTTTCATGACACATTAAACAATGATGCATGTTTAAGTATGTAATTGTTTTCCTGAGTTATATCTAATGAGCATAGGATAAATCCTCAGCTAATAAAACCTCACTTTTAAAATTGTTCTTCAACTTAAAATATAAAGAAAAATTAGTTTTAAATTTAATTTTTTTCTGCTTGATATGAAATAAGTATTAGAGACTTGTTTATTCCAAGTTGTATTTAGTAACATTGTAGAATGTAATTTTTCTTTTATTTGAACAAACACTTTGGGTGCATTATAGCACTAAATTTTAAAATATTTTTTTAACATGTTTTCATTAGGTTTTGAAAGGATTGATTCATAACTTTTTTTTTCAAAAAGCATTTTGTTTGTATGGTAAATGGAAATGTAACTCTGGCAGCTGTATTTTAAGAACATTTCGATGTAATGGATACGCAGATTGTATAGACAAAAGTGATGAGGATAACTGCAGTAAGTGAAACAATACAAGTTATTTACCATAATAAGTAATACATTACAAGTTAAAGTATTGTCATATTTCAAAGATTAAAGAAAAACATCTATTAGAAACACTTGCTTATTAAGACATAACTTTTAGTTCCTCAACATGTAATAGGTGGTTCTAACAGAGGATTGGTATTCAGCTATTAGGTGTCAATAGCTGCTGTCATAAAAATAGGGATTGGCAGAAAATCTTTAATTTAAAAAAGTATTAGTGATAAGCAGAGCTGTTCGTATAGATTGCCCAACCAAAGGTATATTTAGTGACCTTAGGCAGAAGTAAATTTGAGGCTTTAGGCAAAAGTGCTGTCAAGGTCACCACTTTGCACATTAGGGCCCTTAATAAACTCTGGATTACTCTGACCCACAACTTTTGCGTCATTTTAGCCTGGAAGTACTCTGATTGCCCATCCTTGTGGTGGGCCGGAGTGTAAGAATAGTTAGTGTGAAACTACCCACAACATTTCTTTTAATACTAGATTAGTGAGAATATTCAGAAAATGTGTTCCTTTTAAAAGTCACAGATAAAAGCTTACATTTTTATCAGATTACAGCAAAAGAAAAGTTAAAACAGCTTCCCCCACTAATATAAAAAAACTGTTTGTCTTTATTTAGTGTGGTAAAAGAGATTTTTATAATATGGCTAGATTTTATTAGTCCTATTATTCAGGCAACTGCCAGCCAGATAATTCAAGATGTTCTTCTGGACGATGTCTGGCGGAGAATTTAAAATGTGATGGAATCAATAACTGTGATGATTACAGCGATGAAGATAATTGTTGTAAGTTATGATATTCAAAATATTTAATTGATTCATCTCTTATAGTTAAATGATTAATACATTCAAATGGGAATACATGAATGACCAAAGTTGTAAACCGGATTAAGACTGACAGTTAGCTAATAATACGAAGAAATAAAATGCATGTATGTTGAGAATTCAAATTCCACTGTTAGATATCTGTATAGGCATTTCTAATGCAGTCATTTGTAAACGTAAAATTTGTTAAAGCTTGAATTGACAATTTGCCAATGTTTGCCAATGCATAACATGTTATATATGAATAGATCATTTAAAAAGAAGAAATCAAGGAATCAATAACAATTTGACAATTTAAACCTCCAAAATGCTTTGTCACAGCTTCTCACTTGTGGTCATTTTTTCTCAGCCTTGGTCATGCAAATTTTACCTTTTTTCCAGAGTTTTAAAACTTTATCTCAGATAAATACACCTGCAAATCTATTAATTTTTAGTCATTAGTTTCAATTTAATTGGTTACTTTATCATCTCAACTGAGCATATTTTTTCACCATCATCTTCCCAGTTAGTATCAAACAAATATATCTTACATAATAGTGAGTAGTGACACATACTGGTAACTGTTGAGTGCCAAAATATATATAATCAATGACAATAGACTATCGCCATTCCACCCTAATGTGGTGTGAAGGATCACAGGGATGATGCAAAAGCCACATACAGAGGAATTATTTCTAGATTGTGGTGTAACTAGGGTAGATGCAGTTTTCCCACTGCACCACTTTCTTTGTCAGCAGGTGCAGCATCAGCTGTACTTGGTATTTTATGTCATGGGAAAGAGGCACATTTTCAGAGTTCATCCAGAGTGCCACAAACACTAGCAATTCCATTGTTTCTAGCCCTACTTTTACCATTATAAATACCATTTCCAATGAGGATACATGTGTAAAATGAGTTATTCTATCACTTAAAAGGGGATGGATGGTTGTGTGGTAAAGCGCTCGACTGCCAACCTGAAGGTACTTCGCTCGATCTCCGGTGAGGGCCATTTTTTTTCAGGTCTTGACTTAAGTCCCTGCTATGTCTTCCGTGGTGCCTCCATGGCCATTACACTCCATGCTGCGGTGGGGATGAAAAAAGGGCACTACAAAACCCAAAAATTGTCCCATTTAGGTGGGCGATTTTTTTAGGGGACGGATGGTCATGCGGTAAAGCGCTTGGCTGTCGACCTGAAGGTACCTGGTTCGATCTCTGGCGAGGACCAAGGAAATTTTTCAGGTCATGGCTAAAGTCCCCGCTATATCTCAGGTGGTGCCTCCATGGCCATTGCACTATCGGCTATGGTGGGGATGAAAGAAGGGTGCCATGAAAACCATCCCATTAGTGGTTTATAGGATCTAAGAGATTTCATCTCATCCTTACGGGGACTTCACACACACATCACTTAAAATAAAGTCAATAAGAAGGGTCCATCTAAATTATTATCATTTTAATTTTATCTCTTTTTTTGTTACAAAAAGAAAAGTGTTTTAAAGTTTTTGCAGAGTACAACTGTAATAAATTATTTTTCTTCCCAGCTGCCTGCAGTCCAGGTATAGGCAGGTGTGAAAATGGACGATGTCTAGTTAATACATCAAGGTGTGATGGTCATACAGACTGTCTAGACAATAGTGATGAAATCAATTGCTTGAAAGATAGTTCAGGTATACCCAACCCATTCATTTTTGTATGTATTTATTGATACATAAATCTGTCAGTTATCAATGTGATAATGCTTCAATGTATGGATTAGGCTAATGTATTAACACCAAGTTGACGGTCATATTATTTTGGTTTTATTTTTGCAGTTGATACTTATTTTACACAGTTTACCTTCCTATTTTTTAGATGACCGCTCAGATGTTCAAACAGTTGCTGTATCAGTGACATTATGTGTTGTCATTGGCTCATCTGCTGCTGTAGCTGTATTTATAACCTTCAGACATGGTAGGTAGCATTGATACAGGTCTACTAAGGTGCCTGGTGTAACTTATGGGCAAACCATATTCTTCTATAGCCAGATAGGGTGGAGCTCTATAAATAACCTATAACAATAATAAAAAAAACATCTTTTTACAAACAAATTATAATTTCTTCATTTTATTATGTATCATTATTTTGACCTAGGCCAGATAGTCCAAAAACTATCTTATTTCAAACCGAATAGTAGAGGAATTTTTTAAGATGGACTCTCATTTACAAAAAAGATTTCATATGGATTACATTTACCAACACAATATTGAATGAATATTTAATATTGTTTAATAATGTTTGGTTGCATATTTTATACATTTTATTTATACTTCAAACACTATAAATCTAACTGACCAAAGAAAAATCTCTTCATGTAATCTGCGTCATTTCTGACCACATGATACACTCAAAATGATCAAAAGATATTTTCCATATCATATATGATGATGGACACTTTTCTGGAAGTCCTATAACATATGAGCTTCATGTTAACTGAGTATTTTAAAAATATTTTTTAAATGTATGGTTTAGTAGGAACTCAACATGCAAATTGGCCATAATGCCACCAAGACAATCCTGGATACAATTATATAATTATACAAATAATTACTTCCCCTTGTCTAAGTTAAAATAATATTGACATGATTTAATTCAAGACATAAAATTGTTTAATGATTTGTCATTGTTAGCACAGTGGATTATACCAAGTTTAAATTTATATAAAAAAATAAGCTGCTACTGTACATTTTTTCTTCTTTTTTATTGTATTATCCATATATAATAAACTCTTTATTAAATAGGTCTAAAAAATTTTAGACAGCAAGTAACTTTATAAAAAGACAGTGACATTATCATACAAAGAATAAAAGTATCAAAAAATGAAGTAACGGAATAGAAAAATTCTCTAGTAATTAATTCAGATTAATAATGTAAATTTAAACTAATGAATGATGTTCGTTTGAAGGTATGCCATGCACTCTCATAAAAAGTAACCAGTAAGAAAATGTTTTATTACTTTTAGTTCTTAATATTAATTTTTTTAGCTGGCTTTGATAAAAAATTTAAAATAATTAATGTATTTATGCTTAAATAATTATAATAGCTTTTTTACTTTTATAAAAAAAACATTTTTTCATTGCAAATAAAGATAGAACATAAATAATAAAATGTTAACATTTAAGAATCTATCCTTACACATTATCCATTTAAACATGCATTGTTCTGAGAGTCAAGTAATAACCAGAATCACATTTATTATTTTAACAGAAACCATGTAGACAATGAGGAATCTATAGGTAGGTAAATATGATTTTAAAAAGTCATTATTGAATTTTATTTTTAAGTAATATTTATAAAGATATCTTTTAATCCCAATTGAAACACTAAATTTACTTAAGCATTATAATTGTTTGAACAACAATTTTTTTTAAAAACAGTTACATGATCATTTTTGTATGTTTGCTGTCTACTGTTAGTTGAAGAAGGATCCTGATATTTCTACAACAACTGAAAAATAATAAATCACATATTTTTATTTGTACAAATCTTTGAGGGCTCCACATTTTGTCATTGCTGTGTGGTAGGGTGCTTAAAAACAAACTTGTCATTGCTGTGTGGTAGGGTGCTTAAAAACAAACTTGTCATTGCTGTGTGGTAGGGTGCTTAAAAACAAACTTGTCTTTGCTGTGTGGTAGGGTGCTTAAAAACAAACCTGTATGTCTAGGGTTCGACCCCTGGAGAGTGCCTGGATTTTTCTTGAGTCCAGTCAAAGTCCTCTCTGCTAAAATATTAATACCTGACATTTGATGGGGAAAGACGACTGAAAGTTGTGCTAGCCATACAATGCCGTAGGAAAACTTTGGCTACCTAACAGCTGAACCCTACATCTGATGGTCTGAATTGCCCTTATAAGGAAAAGTCTTTTTATAAACACTGATATTTAAAGTTCTCAATCCAGTGGTATTTAAATATAGATAAAGAACATTGAATATTTTCTCATACTGCATTGGACAAAATGAAATTAATTTTTTTAACAGAGATGAGAAATGTCTAGCATTGCCATTGACTAAATTTGCCAGTATGGTGAAATAAAAACTAATGAAGTATGTGTTTATACAAATGTTAAGTTTTATAGTTATGTACATTTCAATTGAATGAAAGTTACCCTCACACTGTTCAGTAGCTGTTATTTTTTTTTGCTAAATTAATTCATTTAGAGATTCTTCTACTGATCTTATGATCTTTCAAACAAGTACTCTTTTTTTTGTTATAAAGACTCACTTCTTTGTCAACAAAAGAAAATAAACAATTTGCAATCAATGATCAATGATTTTAAACCTTCCCCCCCTTCCCTCAAATCCAGAAATTACATTGCAAGACAAAGAAAGGAAGAAAGCAAAAAGATGTTCTATATGCATTGTTAAGAGTATCACTGAGAAAAGTCGCACTGAGAAATATCAAACAAACTCACAATCTCTTTTGTAGCCCAGTGAGTTTCTGTAGCCCAGTGAGTTTCTGTCTGTAGCCCAGTGAGTTTCTGTTTGTAGCCCAGTGGGTTTCTGTCTGTAGCCCAGTGAGTTTCTGTCTGTAGCCCAGTGAGTTTCTGTCTGTAGCCCAGTGAGTTTCTGTTTGTAGCCCAGTGAGTTTCTGTCTGTAGCCCAGTGAGTTTCTGTTTGTAGCCCAGTGAATTTCTGTTTGTAGCCCAGTGAGTTTCTGTCTGTAGCCCAGTGAGTTTCTGTTTGTAGCCCAGTGAGTTTCTGTTTGTAGCCCAGTGAGTTTCTTTAGCCCAGTGAGTTTCTGTTTGTAGCCCAGTGAGTTTCTGTCTGTAGCCCAGTGAGTTTCTGTTTGTAGCCCAGTGGGTTTCTGTCTGTAGCCCAGTGAGTTTCTGTCTGTAGCCCAGTGAGTTTCTGTCTGTAGCCCAGTGAGTTTCTGTTTGTAGCCCAGTGAGTTTCTGTCTGTAGCCCAGTGAGTTTCTGTCTGTAGCCCAGTGAGTTTCTGTTTGTAGCCCAGTGAGTTTCTGTCTGTAGCCCAGTGAGTTTCTGTCTGTAGCCCAGTGAGTTTCTGTTTGTAGCCCAGTGAGTTTCTGTTTGTAGCCCAGTGAGTTTCTGTTTGTAGCCCAGTGAGTTTCTATCTGTAGCCCAGTGAGTTTCTGTTTGTAGCCCAGTGAGTTTCTGTTTGTAGCCCAGTGAGTTTCTTTAGCCCAGTGAGTTTCTGTTTGTAGCCCAGTGAGTTTCTGTCTGTAGCCCAGTGAGTTTCTGTTTGTAGCCCAGTGAGTTGCTGTTTGTAGCCCAGTGAGTTTCTGTCTGTAGCCCAGTGAGTTTCTGTTTGTAGCCCAGTGAGTTTCTGTTTGTAGCCCAGTGAGTTTCTTTAGCCCAGTGAGTTTCTGTTTGTAGCCCAGTGAGTTTCTGTCTGTAGCCCAGTGAGTTTCTGTTTGTAGCCCAGTGAGTTGCTGTAGCCCAGTGAGTTTCTGTTTGTAGCCCAGTGAGTTTTTTTAGCTCAGTGAGTTTCTGTTTGTAGCCCAGTGAGTTTCTGTTTGTAGCCCAGTGAGTTTCTTTAGCCCAGTGAGTTTCTGTTTGTAGCCCAGTGAGTTTTGTTTGTAGCCCAGTGAGTTTCTGTTTGTAGCCCAGTGTATTTCTGTAGCCCAGTGAGTTTCTGTTTGTAGCCCAGTGAGTTTCTGTCTGTAGCCCAGTGAGTTTCTGTAGCCCAGTGAGTTTCTGTTTGTAGCCCAGTGAGTTTCTGTAGCCCAGTGAGTTTCTGTAGCCCAGTGAGTTTCTGTAGCCCAGTGAGTTTCTGTTTGAACGACCAATTTAACAAAAAGCAAAGCATTAAATAAAGTGAAATATTTATTTTTATTATTATTTTTCTTTGTTAACTTGTTTTCTGATTATAATTTTTTCTTCATTATTCAGTAAGTGAAGAGAGTGATCATTATGATATAATTGATTTTGATGCTGCACAAGAACCCAATCAAATTACATCAACAACACACTTCACTAACTCTGGTAGGGTATTTATTTATTTAAAAATTGTTTTGAAAGAAAAAATGCTTTAAAAAAAAATCAAGTATGCCACATCATCACATCATTGAACTGTAAATGTTAAACTGAAAGTAAATGGTTATACTAGATAATAAGCACACATTTAATACCGGTACAATGGAATTATAATTTAATATAGATATAACAATTACATGTATCATGTACCAGATACATAAGGAAAGTAATAATGTAAGATTGTGAACTTGATTTCCCAGGGAGTGATGTAGGAGGGCTGTATGGTTGTGTACATGGCTTGTGTCTACCTGAAGGTTCAAATGAGTGATGTAGGAGGACTGTATGATTGTGTACATGGCTTGTGTCTACCTGAAGGTTCAATTGAGTGATGTAGGAGGACTGTATGATTGTGTACATGACTTGTGAATATTTGAATATTTAATAACTCTTGAGGCATATCTATCAATAAATGTGAGTATCCCAAACATACTAGTACATATTAGTTTTATATTATATATACCAGTGTAATGTGTCTATTCAAGAATCTCATTAATAATTTTAGAAAAGCATTCACATTTGTTAGAGTTGCATTTCTAATAAACTTGTCAATATGAATTTAATAAAAAAAAATAAACATCTTGTAAAATTTAAAAACAAAGTTTCTTTATTTAATACTTGCATTCCATCAGATGTCATTGAAGATCATCGTGTTTGGACAGGTGAAGAAGACATCAAGGGTCACAACAAAACCTATATAAGAAATCAATGGGAACATATTAAAAATACACAGATAGAGAAACAAGGACATATGGGTGTTTTCAGTCAGAATGTTAATGAATTACTGGCTGATGATGAATTGAATCAAAGTAATAAATGTGTTTGCATGAACAACACTGATTATATTACAGCCATAGATGTAGACTATAGCTCAAAGGAGAATTTGCTAAATAACGCTGATTATATTACAGCCATAGATGTGGACTATAGCTCAAAGGAGAATTTGCTAAATAACGCTGATTATATTACAGCCATAGATGTGGACTATAGCTCAAAGGAGAATTCGCTAAACAACACTGATTATATTACAGCCATAGATGTGAACTATAGCTCAAAGGAGAATTTGCTAAATAACGCTGATCATATTACAGCCATAGATGTGAACTATAGCTCTCAGGAGAATTCAATAAATAATTCTGAATATATTAATGCAATTGATGTGGACTACAATGCACCAGAAAATGTTAACAAATACTCAGAGTACATTACTGCGGTAGACATGGACTATAGCACACAAGAACATTTGGTTTTCAGCAATTTTGACTGTAGTAGGCAGCACTGGCCATCTCAGAGACGGAATTCATTAGGTAAAATCAGTCTTTAGAATTTCTAACCACCATGTAATGTTCAGTCTCTGAAAGAAACTTTTACAAAACTATTTTTGTCTTAAAGATTTAAAAGAGTGCATGAGCTTTACTAATGTTAAATGTATAATTGAAAAAAAGAATTTCAATAAAATATTTTATTCTGTTTTGATTTTTCAACAAAGTTTTATTGAAATCCGTACACAAATTGTAAACACTTATTTGATCTCTTGTTTCCACGAATTGTCTAGCACTAGAGCAGGTAGAGGCAACCTTGAGGAAATGTTGTATTGACCCACTACCTGGTCAAACAGTTGATGACTTCACTCAACATTTAAACGCCCAGCAGCTGGATGACACAACTAGGGAAAGTTCAGAGACATTAAAATATATAACTCCAACATTTGTTGTTTGGGGTAAACAAAGTATGTATGGGCATGAGTATTGTGTTGATCAATACAAACATTGATTTTATTTTAAATTATGTTAGCTTGTATTATTTACTTCCCTTTACCTTTTTTTTCCCCACAAGTTGATGAGCATAATGAGCCATTTAGAGCAGCTAACCATGGAAAGATCAAAACTACAATCTTTCGTCTTGACACATCAGATTGGAAATGAAGATAGGGTAATGGAAGATAGGAATATTAATGAAATTAAATCTGATTTTTTTTTACCAAAAATGCCCTATGCTGCCCCATAAACCATAGAAAGTCACACATGGGAAACATTGCGTATCTATAAAAGTATTAGCTTTACTATTTTGTACAACGGTGTTGCGTGCTTCACTTTTGTATTCATTTAGACATTGTAATCTCTAGCTATTAACTTTCACCCTATAAAAATTACTAAAATATAATTATATTCGTAATTCTATGGATTCGAAATGAAAAAAAAAGTTTATTGTCATGTTTAGTTATATTTTTGTTGAATATGAGTGTTCTCACTATAAGGGAAAAGGTCAAAATTAAATTACGAGATTTGAAAAAATAACAACAAAAAACACAACAACCAAATTAACTGCCCGACAGAAAATGAAATTTAAAGTTCTAGAAATAAATCGGCTCGCGACTCACACTTTGAGGACCACTCAGTTTAACGCATTCTTATACTGTTACATTCTTATACTGTTACATTCTTATACTGTTACATTCTTATACTGTTACATTCTTATACTGTTACATTCTTATACTATTACATTCTTATACTATTACATTCTTATACTGTTACATTCTTATACTGTTACATTCTTATACTGTTACATTCTTATACTATTACAGTCAAGTTATAAGCAAAGGGATGATGACGAGAAGCATGACATCGCTCTATCATAGATCCAGCGGATTAAAATATTCAATGGTTTTAAACAATATATACTTGATGTCAAAGGTGTGGATCAATGCACAGACCAAGTTGTCTGGCGCACTTATGGTGCTACCATTGTCTCACTTTGTTATATTCCACTCTAAGATATACGTATGGTGGTACCATTGTCTCACTTTGTCATATTCCACTCTAAGATATACGTATGGTGGTACCATTGTCTCACTTTGTTATATTCCACTCCAAGATATACGTATGGTGCTACCATTGTCTCACTTAGTTATATTCCACTCTAAGATATACGTATGGTGCTACCATTGTCTCACTTTGTTATATTCCACTCTAAGATATACGTATGGTGCTACCATTGTCTCACTTTGTTATATTCCGCACTAATATCTACGTATAGTGCTACCATTGTCTCACTTTTTTTATATTCCGTTATAAGATCTACGCAGTCAACCATCAATGAATACACAAAAATCTACTTTGGAACACGAACGTCGAAACATTTCACCCCAAAAGTCTCTGACTAGGGCCGCAACATTCTCTGACTAGGGCCGCAACATTCTCTGACTAGGGCCGCAACATTCTCTGACTAGGGCCGCAACATTCTCTGACTAGGGCCGCAACATTCTCTGCATGTGGCCTACAAAAAGTCTCTGTCCAGGGCCCCCTCAATTATCTGCATAGAGTTGACACAATTTTAAGAATGGCTCTGTTTAGAAGTACATATTGTGAATTGTTACAGTCACCACCAGAAGCAGTTCAGAGAGATAGAAAAAAAAGGACTGAGCAACAAAACCTTTAAAACTTAACTTATTAAAATGAAGTACAACTCCAGTAATAACAGATCATAACTGTCCAGATGTAAGATGAATAAAATGATTACATAAATCTTTTTTGTACTCTTAAAATGGAGTTTGTTATCTTTAAATTGTGCATTTGCGTTTGTTTTATTTGTTGTAAAATGTTGAATTCTTTTGAGCTGCCATTGATGGTGTTTTATTAAAAATATTTCAATTAGAAAAACCGTAACAACAGTACGGTTTTATACAAAAAAATGGCGTTTTTAACAATATCGCAGATTTATTATAGCGCTGACCTAAAAGGAATTACCACGTTATTCAGGATATGCAGTCTAAAAAAGCATAGGATTATATTTATATCTTATGTAACACAAAAATGTCAATTTTTTTACCCCCCCCCCCCATATGACATTAATTAACACTAGAAAACTCCCCCAGTATAACAAAAGTAGCGAATTTGCAACCCATCCCCCCTTCGGCGTTATATAATATGTAAACGGCCCCTTATCTGCTAATGTGACATTAAATAGTTTCTTTTTCTTCTAATGTGACACTGGGTAGCTTCTTCTTCTAATGTGACACTGGTTAGCTTCTTCTTCTAATCTGACACTGGTTAGCTTCTTCTTCTAATGTGACACTGGGTAGCTTCATCTTCTTTTGTGACACTGGTTAGCTTTTTCTTCTAATGTGACACTGGGTAGCTTCACCTTCTAATGTGACACTGGGTAACTTCATCTTCTATTGTGACACTGGGTAGCTTCACGTTCTAATGTGACACTGGGTAGCTTCATCTTCTAATGTGACACTGGGTAGCTTCTTCTAATGTGACACTGGGTAGCTTCTTCTAATGTGACACTGGGTAGCTTCATCTTCTAATGTGACACTGGTTAGCTTCTTCTTCTAATGTGACATTGGTTAGCTTCATCTTCTATTGTGACACTGGGTAGCTTCATCTTCTATTGTGACACTGGGTAGCTTCATCTTCTAATGTGACACTGGGTAGCTTCTTCTTCTAATGTGACACTGGTTAGCTTCTTCTTCTAATGTGACACTGGGTAGCTTCATCTTCTAATGTGACACTGGTTAGCTTCTTCTTCTAATGTGACACTGGGTAGCTTCATCTTCTATTGTGAAACTGGTTAGCTTCTTCTTCTATTGTGACACTGGTTAGCTTCTTCTAATGTGACACTGGTTAGCTTCTTCTTCTAATGTGACACTGGGTAGCTTCATCTTCTAATGTGACACTGGGTAGCTTCATCTTCTATTGTGACACTGGGTAGCTTCTTCTTCTAATGTGACACTGGGTAGCTTCATCTTCTAATGTGACACTGGTTAGCTTCATCTTCTATTGTGACACTGGTTAGCTTTTTCTTCTAATGTGACACTGGTTAGCTTTTTCTTCTAATGTGACACTGGGTAGCTTCTTCTAATGTGACACTGGTTAGCTTCATCTTCTATTGTGACACTGGGTAGATTCATCTTCTATTGTGACACTGGGTAGCTTCATCTTCTAATGTGACACTGGTTAGCGTCTTCTTCTAATGTGACATTGGTTAGCTTCATCTTCTATTGTGAAACTGGTTAGCTTCTTCTTCTAATGTGACACTGGATAGCTTCATCTTCTATTGTGACACTGAGTAGCTTCATCTTCTAAAGTGATACTGGGTAGCTTCATCTTCTATTGTGACACTGGGTAGCTTCATCTTCTATTGTGACACTGGGTAGCTTCATCTTCTAATGTGACACTGGTTAGCTTCTTCTTCTAATGTGACACTGGGTAGCTTCATCTTCTAATCTGACACTGGGTTACTTCATCTTCTAATGTGACACTGGGTAGCTTCATCTTCTATTGTGACACTGGGTAGCTTCATCTTCTAATGTGACACTGGGTAGCTTCTTCTAATGTGACACTGGGTAGCTTCATCTTCTATTGTGACACTGGGTAGCTTCATCTTCTAATGTGACACTTGGTAACTTCATCTTCTAATGTGACATTGGGTAGCTTCATCTTCTATTGTGACACTGGGTAGCTTCATCTTCTAATGTGACACTGGGTAGCTTCATCTTCTAATCTGACACTGGTTAGCTTCTTCTTCTAATGTGACACTGGGTAACTTCATCATCTAATCTGACACTGGGTAGCTTCATCTTCTAATCTGACACTGGTTAGCTTCATCTTCTATTGTGACAATGGGTAGCTTCATCATCTAATCTGACACTGGGTAGCTTCATCTTCTAAAGTGACACTGGGTAACTTCATCTTCTAATCTGACACTGGTTAGCTTCTTCTTCTAATGTGACACTGGGTAACTTCATCATCTAATCTGACACTGGGTAGCTTCATCTTCTAATCTGACACTGGTTAGCTTCATCTTCTATTGTGACAATGGGTAGCTTCATCATCTAATCTGACACTGGGTAGCTTCATCTTCTAAAGTGACACTGGGTAACTTCATCATCTTCTAATGTTTACCAGGGTTAGCTGGACATCCTTGGCTTAGAACAGACATTAGCCGTCGACCTACCCCGGCTGTATGATCCGGCTCTCCATTATTCCTCGCCATTTTACATCAATGTCGTCTAAATTTAACTTTTCCTTTCACACCAAAACTCCACCCATCTGCTGCGACCCTTCTGTCGTAATTCAAAACTCACTGTTGCCCGCGGTTCAAAAGGTTTGCACATCCCTGTTCTAGAGGATAGCAGTGTATAGTGTGGATGTAAACTTGGCTAGAATGAAACTGTTAACAGGAAATGGTGGCTACACCATTTGACTTGATTGATTGTAGGTTGTCTTAAAATGTGGACGTCATAACCACACCAAATAACATGTCTAATTTCTCACAATCATTTCTTTTTGGTTAAAATCTTTTTGGACATCAAAATTTATGTAAGATGTAAGAGTTGTAATGAAATGATTACAGAGATAATTGGAGATTCAGAAATAACGAAACTTTTTAGGATATCGGGCTAGGTATCGGAATCTGTTTAAATTCTTCCCATTCATTTATCTTTTTATTGTGTAATTTAGTTCACTGTATATTCTGTGTTTAGTTGTAAGTATCGGCATCGGGAATCGTATTGATATTACAAGTTTGAAAAAGTATGGGAATTATAGACATGAGTCTTTATTAATGTTACTTAAATGTGTATTTTATGTTAAGGACAGATCGTGTCTGCTGGATACAAACAATATTGTAATATCAGAATACTCATACAATAAATGAATGCTTATATTAGCGTCAATTGTAAAAACTATTTTTACTTTCATGTCTTGTAACGCCAGAACTATAAAGAATAATTTTGTTTACATATCAGAAGTCATATTTACAACACTTGCTTAATTTTTACCACTCGTTGCGGATCAAAGAGCCCCAGAAGTAACACCAGCGCACTTGGTTTTTGGAGGTTCAGTTGGCCCCATGTTAGGTTGCAACACTCACTTTCCTGTACAAAAGACTTCCAGGTGTTCTTTTGACGGCCAGCCTTTCTCTGGACTGCGGTGTTCCACTGCGTAGCAATTTTTAAATGCCATCTAATGACTTCCCGAGTGAATAACCAATTCATCTCAATTTCCTTCTGGATATTCGTAGGTCTGTGAGGTCTTGGCTTTGCTTGCTTACTTGCCTTTGTTTCTTACTTTATCTAGTCGTTTTATTTTTAGGATGCTCCTGAGGCAACCATTTACGAACATGTTGAGTTTGTTGGTCAATGTTTGGTGACTCTCCATGTTTCTGCACCATACAACAGGATGAATGTGACATCATAAACTTTCTTGCTGCCTGGATAAAAGAATACAAAGTTTTAAATAGACTTTGAAATGTATCCAAATAACGACGCGTTATCTACCTTTTAATTCCAGTCACTCTATTTCTCCATCTGTACCTACTTATTTCTACTTCAGTACCTACCTATTTATCCCTCAGTACTTACCTATTTCTCCTTTAGTACTTACCTATTTCTCCTTCAGTACTTACAAACTACATGCCCGACATAGTTACTTCCATTATTTCGGTATTTCCATTATGTCCGCGGCACACGCCCAACTTCACAGAATTACCTTCCCATCTTCCCGTAAGTAAGCAATTATTGTCTGGAGCTCATGACATGCGTCCTACCTCTCCATTCTATCACTCCCCCACCTCCCAAACGACCCAGTCCGCTAACTCGCTGATCGAATTGTAAGACAACATCGCTTGTTGCTAGAGTTAGGGGAAATTTTTTTATGTGAGGGCAGTTCCACGTATAAGCTGAAACTTTCAACAACATAAGCGACGGTCTGAGTTGCCGGACTTCATTGTGGACAGAGTTGCCGGACTTTGTGTATGGACAATCTGAGTTGTCGTACTTTGTGCGCATAGAATCTGAGTTGTAGGAATTTATGTGTGGGCATTTATTCTCAAGTAGAGGGAGTTTGCTTTTGTATTATATTTCTAACCTAACTGTAAAAATTGAGGACATGTAAGTACCCATACATTGACTAATGTAAACTGAGGACATGTAAGTACCCATACATTGACTAATGTAAACTGAGGACATGTAAGTACCCATACATTGTCTAATGTAAACTGAGGACATGTAAGTACCCATACATTGACTAAACATTTAACTGTCGTAAGTGGGAAGAGACACGAAACTAATTGAAAGAAAAGAAAAAAACTATAGGTGTCTCTTCCCACTTACGACAATTAGTCTCAATAATAATACCAGCAGGCCAACTGTTAGTTTGTATTAACGCAGTATTTAGGGCGGCAAGATTCAAATTGTTTGTGCCATGAATCGACAATGTTTAACAATTAATAGAGTCTATATCTTTATAATGCATTAAACTATAACTACATTAAATGTCTACACAACGCTCAACCATAACTTTATTCTTTAACTACTTAATGTTCCACTATGACTTTATTATATGACTCCTCAATATTCCGCTATAATTTTATTCTTCAACTCTAAAATTTTCAACTTTAAATTTATGCTATGATTCCACAATACTTTATTCTATGACTCCTTAATTTTCAACTATGACTTTATTGTTATAAGTCCACAATGCTCAACTAAAACTTTATTCTATGACTCAAAACTTTTACCAATGCTAAAAGATCACACAAGAGTGGTTGGTCCACACAAGCGTGGTTGGTCCTCACAAGCGTGGTTGGTCCTCACTGAAAGTTCTCTTGGAACGTACAATAAAAGTTACGTTCGTCATGATAAATGTAGTAATAATGTTGTTTTTTTAGTTCCACTATTCAGTTCGCTTTGTCTGGCAGTGCATTGTGGTATTTATCGTGGGTAATCGAAAATCAATTACCACTTAGCTTCCGATTTTCTATCAATTGTAAATTTTGTGTATTCTCGGTGACAATTTTTTTTAGTAATTAGGAAAAAACCAGTTTCTTAGAATTCTTAATCAAACTTATTAATATTTGAATCATTTGTCATTATGTATCTATGATTGCCAAATGTGGCTCTCAGAGCCGCATGTTGCTCTTAAGTTTAGTGCATCTTCATATTTAATTCGTTTTTTTCTTCAGTTTCATTTTGTTCACTAAATCTTGTAAATCAACAAAAGTGGCGACTCTTTAAAGTAATTTATATAGTATGAAAAACCGAAGTGGATCTTTAATATACCTCATTCTTGGTTTCTCGTGTATTACCATTGTTTATGATGGTACATGCATACATGTAGAGTAGACATTATATAAATATATTACCTTCCTGCATGGCTGTCCACCTGTCTGTCTGTATGTCTGTCTGTGTGTATGTTTGACAGCTTCCCCAAACCCCCCCCCCCCTTTATCTTCCCCAACCTGTCTATTTTTCCTGAAATTATTAAACTTCAGTTCAAAAATTGAAAGCCTGGTTATTTAGCATGCGATCATAAAAATGAGGTGAAAAATTCCCTATCCTTCGATTATTTATAATTAAACAATCTCATACAAACACACACATACACACAAAGAGTGGGGGGGGGGATAATAAAGAGAAGGAGAGGGAGAACGAGCAAGAGAGGGGGGTGGTGGAAAGGGGAGAGAGAAAAAGCTGGATAGAGAGACAGGGGAAAGGGAAATGGAAAGAGAGAGAAAGAGAGAGAGAAAAGGAAAAAGATAAAAGGGAGAGAGAGAGAGAGAGAGAGAGAGCGGGAGAGAGAAAATGAAAGAAAGAAAGAGAGAAAGGGAATAAGAGAGAAGGAGCGAAAGAGAAGACATGGAAAAAAGAAGGGGAGAGAGAGAGAGAGAGAGAGAAAGAGAGAGAGGAAGAGAGAAAAGGGGAGAGAAAGAAAGGGAGAGAAAGAAAGAGAAAGAGAGAGAAATGAAGAGAAATTCATAAGATAAAGAAAGAAAAAAAAAACTGTGGCAGAAACTGGTATTTAAACACAGACAACATAATCAAATGAAACTTCTCATAAAATTAAATAAAACGAATGTTTACCTCTCCCCTGTTTGAACTGATACCCGTTGATTCTTTTTTTTTTTGTTTAATACACATAGACAATAAAAAGAATAGTGAATTTGGAAAAAAGAAGATAGAATCCTATTTTTTTTTAAATAATAAGATTAGGTGTAAATTTAGATCGACAGATTTTATCTTGATCTAAAGAAACTGATATACCAACAGCTACATAACCCTACATTTTAAATATAATATCAGCTTCTATCATATTGAAATTTCATGTCTAAAAGCTTGCGAGTCTGACATGCAGGTCACAGGTTCAAATCCCTGTACTTCTTAAGATTTAAACAATGACATAACTGCTTCTTCCAAGGCCTTGTAACCTCGCTATGTCTGGAAATGTACTATCACAATATTACACATTTTCTTCCAGTGGTCCCGATTCACATTTATAGGCTATGTCTTTGTGTTCGCCCAGATTTTTAAACAGCTTATGAGTCATTGTGTTTCATTTATCAGTATTACATTATAATAAGATCTATCTATCTATCTATCTATCTATCTATCTATCTATCTATCTATCTATCTATCTATCTATCTATCTATCTATCTATCTATCTATCTATCTATCTATCTATCTATCTATCTATCTATCTATCTATCTATCTATCTATCTATCTATCTATCTATCTATCTATCTATCTATCTATCTGTCTGTCTGTCTGTCTGTCTGTCTGTCTGTCTATATATATATATATATATATATATATATGTCTGTCTGCTTATCTATCTACCTCTTTCTCCGTAAATATATAATCTACATACTATAATATATATATATATATATATATATATATATATATATATATGCATATTTATTTATAGAAGACATAAATACACACATTTAAAATGAATTAGTTTGCTTTGCCCGGGTGGGGGGGGTTGTTAGTTAAAATGTTCTTTGATGCCCACAATTTCTCATCTGATTTAATAAAAAAAAACCTAAAACCTAACTACCGATAGAGTCGTTTAAAGAAACAAATACACGTTTTTTCCGACTGTACCGATCAATGAGACAAAGTTATTTCTCCAGTTAATTTCCTGCTAGAGAAAGTTGACTGTTGTGTTATTGATTTGATGAAAACTTTAATCGGAAAATGTTGCGGCAAAAAATAAAAGGTGCTAAGAGGACTACATTAGGATAATGACCAACTTAGATTTCTAAATACACTAAAACGTTACTATATGAGTAAGTAGAATGTTCATTGGATGATATAATAAATACTATAGTTTTGTGTTCGGATACAATGTTGGTGTAAGATAAAATCTATTTCAGTTTATTATCCACGCTAAACTAGCAACATTGACAACAAATAGTCAGATACGTACACACTTGCAAAAACAGAAACACACACACACATAGACACAGACACACTCATATATGTTTACACTCATATTTACAGTCTTTGACTGCCAAGCATTTTTGCAAATGCCATACAATCACTCACAAAGTACCGTAATGTATATATTGTTGTACCATACAGTCACTCACAAAGTACCATAATGTATATATTGTAGTGCCAAATAATCTCAAGTTATTTTGTAAAACAAAAAATTTGATGACCATTTTGTCTTTTTTTGTTGAAAACATAAACTGACCCTAATGACATAATTTAATAAAATAGTAAATATAATCGGGATAGCAAAATGAATTAATGAATGAATGGCGCTGCAGAATTACTGGCCTACCGAAGGATGGACCCCCCCTCCCCCCACATTCCCACCTTCACCGGTTAATTGAATAAATGGTTATCAGAGTTCATGGATATACAAAATAATCTCCCAAGTTATACGCCGTTGTTTAGGATGACACGATATTGGCATTTATTTTAAAGTATAAGTAAGTTAACATCGCCTTGTGGTTATTTAAAGAAAATATTTTTTGATCTATTAAAAAAATTCAATTAGATAAATGCATTATTTACTTTGGAAGTGTATTTATGAAAACAACTATTAATCGATAAAGAACATGCCGTAAATTCGCATTTATTATGTTATTAATGGTGATGTCTAATCGATGATCAGTAATCCAAGTACACCGTGTAATATGGATTGCGAAGTTGCTTTTAAAAGGTAGAATAAAACATAGATTGTTGTAATAATAAGAAAACAATATATAGTTCCATCCTCAGTAAATATTTCAAGGCACATTGCCCTATATCTAAACATCTCACTGTCTGATATATCTGTATATCACTGTCACTACATCTCACTGCTACCTGCATAACACTGTCACTACATCTCACTGCCAAATGCATATCACTGTCACTACATCTCACTGCCCCATGTATATCACTGTCACTACATCTCACTGCCAAATGCATATCACTGTCACTATATCTCACTGCCACATGTATATCACTGTCACTACATCTCACTGCCAAATGCATATCACTGTCACTACATCTCACTGCCCCATGTATATCACTGTCACTACATCTCACTGCCCAAAGTATATCACTGTCACTACATCTCACTGCCAAATGCATATCACTGTCACTACATCTCACTGCCCCATGTATATCACTGTCACTACATCTCACTGCCACATGTATATCACTATCACTATATCTCACTGACACCTGCATATCACTGACACTACATCACACTGGCACCTGAATATCACTGTCACTACATCTCACTGCCACATGTATATCACTGTCACTACATCTCACTGCCCCATGTATATCACTGTCACTACATCTCACTGCCACATGTATATCACTGTCACTACATCACACTGCCACCTTATATCACTGTCGCTACATCTCACTGCCACCTTATATCACTGTCACTACATCACACTGCCACCTGTATATCACTGTCGCTACATCTCACTGCCACCTTATATCACTGCCGCTACATCTTACTACCACATGTATATCACTGTCACTACATCTCACTGCCACCTGTATATCTCTATCGCTACATCTCACTGCCACCTTATATCACTGTAGCTACATCTCACTGCCACCTTATATCACTGTCACTACATCTCACTACCACATGTATATCACTGTCACTACATCTCACTGCCACCTTATATCACTGTCACTACATCTCACTGCTCCATGTATATCACTGTCACTACATCTCACTACCACATGTATATCACTGTCACTACATCTCACTGCCACCTTATATCACTGTCGCTACATCTCACTGCCGCCTTATATCACTGTCACTACATCTCACTACCACATGTATATCACTGTCACTACATCTCACTGCCCCATGTATATCACTGTCACTACATCTCACTACCACATGTATATCACTGTCACTACATCTCACTGCCACATGTATATCACTGTCGCTACATCTCACTACCACATGTATATCACTGTCACTACATCTCACTGCCACCTTATATCACTGTCGCTATATCTCACTGCCACCTTATATCACTGTCACTACATCTCACTTCCACATGTATATCACTGTCACTACATCTCACTGCCACCTTATATCACTGTCACTACATCTCACTGCCACATGTATATCACTGTCACTACATCTCACTGCCAAATGCATATCACTGTCACTACATCTCACTGCCCCATGTATATCACTGTCACTACATCTCACTGCCACATGTATATCACTATCACTATATCTCACTGACACCTGCATATCACTGACACTACATCACACTGGCACCTGAATATCACTGTCACTACATCTCACTGCCACATGTATATCACTGTCACTACATCTCACTGCCACCTTATATCACTGTCACTACATCTCACAGCCCCATGTATATCACTGTCACTACATCTCACTGCCCCATGTATATCACTGTCACTACATCTCACTACCATATGTATATCACTATCACTATATCTCACTGACACCTGCATATCACTGACACTACATCACACTGGCACCTGAATATCACTGTCACTACACCTCACTGCCACATGTATATCACTGTCACTACATCTCACTGCCACCTTATATCACTGTCACTACATCTCACAGCCCCATGTATATCACTGTCACTACATCTCACTGCCCCATGTATATCACTGTCACTACTTCTCACTACCAAATGTATATCACTGTCACTACAGCTCACTACCACATGTATATCACTGTCACTACATCTCACTACCACATGTATATCACTGTCACTACATCTCACTGCCCCATGTATATCACTGTCACTACATCTCACTGCCACCTTATATCACTGTCGCTACATCTCACTGCCGCCTTATATCACTGTCACTACATCTCACTACCACATGTATATCACTGTCACTACATCTCACTGCCCCATGTATATCACTGTCACTACATCTCACTGCCCCATGTATATCACTGTCGTTACATCTCACTGCCACCTTATATCACTGTCACTACATCTCACTGCTCCATGTATATCACTGTCACTACATCTCACTACCACATGTATATCACTGTCACTACATCTCACTACTACCTTATATCACTGTCACTACATCTCACTACCACATGTATATCACTGTCACTACATCTCACTGCCACCTTATATCACTGTCACTACATCTCACTGCCACATGTATATCACTGTCACTACATCTCACTGCCACCTTATATCACTGTCGCTACATCTCACTGCCACCTTATATCACTGTCACTACATCTCACTACCACATGTATATCACTGTCACTACATCTCACTGCCACCTGTATATCTCTATCGCTACATCTCACTGCCACCTTATATCACTGTGGAAGCTACATCTCACTGCCACCTTATATCACTGTCACTACATCTCACTACCACATGTATACAATACTGTCACTACATCTCACTGCCACCTTATATCACTGTCACTACATCTCACTGCTCCATGTATATCTGTCACTACATCTCACTACCACATGTATATCTACATCTCACTGCCACCTTATATCACTGTCACACTGTCACTACATCTCACTACCACATGTATATCACTGTCACTACATCTCACTCCACTGTCACTACATCTCACTGTCACTACATCTCACTGCTCCATGTATATCACTGTCACTATATCACTGTCACTGTCACTATATCACTGTCTCACTCACTGCCACCTTATATCACTGTCACATCTCACTGCCCCATATATCACTGTCACTACATCTCACTACCACCTTATATCACTGTCACTACATCTCACTGCCCCATGTATATCACTGTCACACACTCACTACCACTGTGTATATCCACTACATCTCACTGCCACCTTATATCACTGTCACTACATCTCACTACCACATGTATATCACTGTCACTACATCTCACTGCCCCATGTATATCACTTTCACTACATCTCACTGCCCCCATGTATATCACTGTCACTACATCACTGCCACCATTATATCACTGTCCACTACATCTCACTGCTCACATGTATATCACTGTCACTACATCTCACTACCACCTGTATATCACTGTCACTACATCTCACTGGGCTACTCACACTGTCACTGTCTCACTGCCCCATGTATATCACTGTCACTACATCTCACTGCCACCTTATATCACTGTCACTACATCTCCACTGCCACCTTATATCACTGTCACTACATCTCACTGCCACCTTATATCACTGTCACTTCATCTCACACTGCCACCTTATATCACTGTCACTACATCTCACTGCCACCTGTATATCACTGTCACTACATCTCATTGCCACATTATATCACTGTCACTACATCTCACTGCCACCTTATATCACTGTCACTACATCTTACTACCACCTGTATATATCACTGTCGCTACATCTCACTGCCACTATATCCACTACCATGTATATCACTGTCACTACATCTCACTGCCACCTTATATCACTGTCCGCTACATCTCACTGCCACCTGTATATCACTGTCACTACATCTCACTACCACATGTATATCACTGTCACTACATCTCACTGCCACCTGCATATCACTGTCACTACATCTCACTACCACATGTATATCACTGTCACTACATCTCACTGCCCCATGTATATCACTATCACTACATCTCACTGCCACCTTATATCACTGTCACTACATCATCCATGCCACATTTATATCACTGTCGCTTAGCATCTCACTGCCACCTTATATCACTGTATATTCACACTACTGTATCACTACATCTCACACTGCCACCTTATATCACTGTCACTACATCTCACTGCCACCTTATATCACTGTCACTACATCTCACTACCATCCTTATATCACTGTCACTACATCTCACTACCACATGTATATTACTGTCACTTTATATCACTGTCACTACATCTCACAATACATGTATATCACTGCCACCTGTATATCTCTATCGCTACATCTCACTGCCACCTTATATCACTGTCACTACATCTCACTACCACATGTATATCACTGTCACTACATCTCACTGCCACCTTATATCACTGTCACTACATCTCACTGCCACATGTATATCACTGTCACTACATCTCACTGCCCCATGTATATCACTGTCACTACATCCTGCCACCTTATATCACTGTCACTACATCTCACTGCCACATGTATATCACTGTCGCTACATCTCATGTATATCACTGTCGCTACATCTCACTGCCACCTTATATTACTGTCGCTATATCTCACTGCCCATCTCACTACCACATGTATATCACTGTCGCTACATCTCACTGCCATCTTATATCACTGTCGCTACTTCTCACTGCCACCTTATATCACTGTCGCTACATCTCACTGCCACCTTATATCACTGTCCCTACATCTCACTACCACATGTATATCACTGTCACTACATCTCACTGCTACCTGTATATCACTGTCACTACATCTCTCTGCTACCTGTATATCACTGTCACTACATCACACTGCCTCCACTAACATGTATGTCTACAGCGTGAAAGAAACTTTGTATCTAACAAAATATTAATTTATTATTAAAATGCAAACATTGATTTTGTACACAATTCCACAGTTTTTAATTTGTATATGTTACAGCCAATTTCTGTTAGGTGGCCAATTGATAACATCAATTACGAACCATTTGAACATTAAAGCAAGATACATTTATTGCAAAAAAAATAGCCACTGGGTATGGCCGACATCTTTTATTAAATTTGAACAGATTTAGTTGAGCTTTGTAGTTCTTTTGTTACTAATTGACGCCATTAAAACTTTTTTTTGTTTTTCTTTGTTATCCCTATGATGCTGGACAATATACCAGACGTTAAGGTGTCACGAAACATTTCAACACCCAACACACAATCTGTCCCATCACTTCCTCGTTCCCCGACCCCATACTCTTCATAATCACCACCCCTCACTAGTACCCCCATCTTAACATCTCATCCTTTCCCGGAGGAGGAATATATATATATATATATATACCCTGGAAGGTAGGAGATTTCTTCGTCCCACCATCTCCCATTCTGGATCCTCTATCAGGCTCTATACCACTACCCCTTCCATCCCCGGACAACCACCCCCTGCCTCCCAGAAACTTACATGGAGGGCTTAAGCAGTGCACTCTTATAGTGCTCATATTTAGTATCACTATATATAAGGACAGCGTACAAGTAAAAAAATAAGATAGAAAGTAAGAAGCCGAATTGAACTTGCGCGCGAGTGCTGAATCGTGCCACACCAACTTGCCTCTGTACTGCAAAGTGGCAGAGAAAAAAAATTTGATACGTTGAGAGAATTAATCACTGTTTAAATAAATAATCCTAAGTTATTAGCGTAGATGGGTAAAACGTTATTAGTGACGTATGAAATGCATATTAGGTAGGTGGCATATTAGGTAGATGGCATAAATTAGCACCCATATCTTTACCTAATGATGGTGTTTGGTTTGGTTAGGTTTGGTTGGTTGGTTGGTTGGTTCGGTTGGTTTGATTGGTTTGGTTGGTTGTTTTTGTTGGTTGTTTGGTTGGATTGGATAGTTAGCACTTACGGGTAAACCGTAATTTGTGACGTATGAAATGTAGGTCATTTTCTGCACATCAGGTAATTGGCATAAATTAGCACCCATATCATTACCTAATGCAGTGGCGTCACTAGGGTTGGTGTCACCCGGTGCGGTAACTCAAAGTGTCACCCCCTCTCATGACACCCCGGTCTCCATATTTTTTTCAGACACCGTATATATGCGCGACTTTATTATTTTTTTTCCGTTTCCGGGGTCAGGATTTTAGCGATAATTGATATCTATAGGTCAGTGTAAGTATTAGGGAGCGACCGATATGCCTTTTTACCGATAGTCCGATACCGATATTTTCCCCCAGCATATTTACCAATACCGATACCGAAACCGATATTTTCTTTTTAGGGGTTGTCCATTATTTATGTCAACAAATTTTTGGCGATTTTTACCCCCCCCCCTTGTCAACAACTTGTCAAACTTTCAGAGACCCCCCTATAAAATTACGTCAACATTTGATTACCCCCCCCCCAAAAAAAAGATGGCTTCCAAAATGTTTATGTGGCAAAATTAGTAGGAATATAGTTAGTTTAATTAAAATACTGAATGTTAAGCGAGTGTGTAACACAAAACTACAAACGCTGCTTAATTTTCCTATTTATTAAGTAATTATATTAAATTTAAAAAAGTAACATTGTTGACGTCAACTTTTCTTGACCTACCCCCTCCCCCTTGTCAACAATTGTCAAAATTTTTCTGACCCCCCCTCCCCCTATTTTGTTGACGTAATTAATGGACAGACCCTTAAGCAACAACAATGCCAAACACGTGCTATTCTCGTGCTATATGACGTATTTCAAGCCAAGTTCACATATTTTGTAACACTTCCCCCACGCGTGTCTTGTTTAACCCCCCCCCCGATACCGATATTTTTTTTTAATCAACAACAATGCCAAACACGTGCTTCTCTCATGCTACAGCTAATGACGTATGTCAACCCATGCTTACCCCTTCCCTGTCATATTTCGCCCACACGTAAGTCTTGTTCCCCCCCCCAACTTCCCATCCCAACAAAAAATACACACAGATGTTCACTAATTGTATCATTCAAGGTCATACATTAGAATTAAGAAATGCCAATCCTATTGTTTCAAGGTCATATCTCTGAGGAAGACGTGACAATTTCTGTGTACGGGTTTTTTTTTTTCCTTTTTTTTAAATCTTGTCTGATCTGGTTATAGAATTGGGTTATTTACTGATTTTTTTTTCTGCAACTCTGTTGTGAAAAAAAAACCCAATGTATCGGCAGCCAAATAACGGCCGGTCCGACAGTTAACCCATAGTGCCAATATCGGTTCGACTATCGGTCGCTCCCTACAACAATCGGCCGATCCGATATTAACCGATAGTGCCAATATCGGTCCGATACCGATAGCGATCCGATTATCGGTCGCTCCCTAGTAAGTATACCAATAATTTCATTAAAATAACGCACTGGCTCCGGATATTTTTTTTCGGGATACGTCTAGCAAACTTTGATCGTCAGTAAACAGAATAAATGAGAACTCTTATTTACTGCAGACGTTGATGACGTCATTTACTGTTAATAATGGGAGATATATTTTTTTTTCGGGGACCATCAATAGATATTGCTCCACACCCTAACCCTACCCCTAACCCTAATTCTGAAAAAAAAAAATCTGAAAAAAAAAATATATATATGTCTCTGAGAGGAATCGAACCCGCATATAGTTAGCCCTACTTGGGTCACGGCCAAACGATTAGCCCACTCTGCCAGCTACAATTTTAATATATAATCAGAAAGAATGGCTCGGTTATGCAATTTCCCGCGAAAGGAAAATAACTTTAAATCATCTTAGACGTATCCGGAACCGGTGCGTTAAAATAATTAATAATAAAAAGTACGCAGTGTCTGTTAATAATCGGAGATATTTTTATTTATTTATAAAAATTAAATACGGCTTTGAATTATTTTAAGAACATAGGCCTAAAACTAGATATTTTGCAGTCGGGCGTCACCCCTCGTGAGGGTGTCACCCGGTGCGGTCCGCACCCCCCTAGTGACGCCACTGACCTAATGGTGTGTTAGAAATGTTTTAAGTGTCAAGTTTGAACTCCCGACTTACCGGGCAACGCAGGGTACACTGCTAGTAATTATATAGGTGTTAGTTTATCTTCACAAATATGGCAATAATCAACTGTTGTCATGGTCTAATGGGTAAGGCATCTGAATCATCATCGGTTAGTGCGTGGTTTGAAACAAGTGTATAAAACTTGTTAGATAAACTATTACATACAATACATCAAAATAAGGAACTGCTATCTGCACATACAGTAATGCAGTGATCTATTTTTAGTACTTATGGACAGAGTTATCTGAAACATGGGCGTCGCTAGGAATTTTTCCGGGGGGGGGGGGGGCCAAAAATTTTCCAGGGGGGGGGCAAATAACAACTTTATGACATTTTTTTTAAATGTAGGGGGGGGGGGAAGCAAATGCCCCCCTCTTACATGACATTTTTTCAAAATGTAGGAGGGGGCATTTGCCCATGATCAGAAAACAAAAGTCACCTATCGAGAAAATGTCAATATTGGGAATTCAAATACTCAATAATCTTAATCTCGATAATTTAAAATAAAAAAAAATGTAACGTGCATTAGCATGGTCAAAAGAAATGACCAGGTTTTGCTTTTTTCCCCCACGATGTGGATTTCTATACTGGCCAACTGAACATATTCACATGCATACATCACTACATTCATTTTAATGTACTAAAATATTTTATCCAGCACAATATCCATCTCTCTATCTTACTGCGTGTCCATCAGTTTGTCGCACTTTTCCTCCTGATTAGCAGTTTAACTATACAATTTTAATTTGATTTAGATATACTAATGTAGTTGCATAAATAAAAATAATATTTACATTCGTACCAACAAACATAATGATAAACAAATGTTTTACATTGAAATATGCGTGCAATTATTTATTATGAATTAAAATCAATGATAACTGTTAAATTTTGTACACACCTAAACCGAGAAAACTTAATCATTAAGTAATTCTCTACCCTAAGGTTTAGCATCTGTAACACATTTATCATATATACAGAGAGAAATACTCACACATTGACTGACACACTGACTGACAAACTTTTGAAGTCTTTATTTTTGGTTTCGCTTCCAAACAGGTTTGGGTAAAGGAAATACATCCAATATATTTCTCCGGCGCCCTCCGCCCTCAGGGAATCCACCCAGTCTGACACTGCCATTTTTTTATTTTTTTAAAAATCTACATCGAATTAACTGTTTTATAATCATTTTATTAGACATATTTAGATTATGTTTCATTTCATCAATTTAAAAACAGTGTGTTACATATGTATGTTACCGGATTGTTTGAACAACGTGATTAACTAACACAGCTCAACAAAAAAATTTTTTTTGCGAATTGCCAAGAATGTTTGAATGAATTTATAACAATTCATGGGTGCTGATTTCAAAACTGCCACTGCTTTTGCTAAATTGGCTCTAGTTTCTGAGATATTGGACATCCTTCAAAATATGATTATACCCTTTGTGTAAAACAAATGCAATAAGTCTTTTGTTTAATTTAACTATACCAAGTTATAACTTGGTATATTTTTTTCTCTTTTATGCTGCTTTCTAAAGACATCATGAGTTCATCACGAAGGTGCTGCAAAAATAATCCGAATGTATTCTGTTACATCTGTGGAGAATACATGATTAAAAAGCAAAGAAGAAATATAACCGACTTTGTGCAGCAGGCATATTTGGCTTATTTCGGTGTGAAGCTGGGAGACCAAGACAAGTCTTGGGCTCCCCATAAGGTCTGCAAAAACTGTGTGGAGATCCTACGGCAGTGGACAAATGGTGAGAAGAAAAGTCTAAGTTTCGGTGTACCAATGGTATGGCGAGAGCCGAAAGACCATTTTGGTGATTGTTATTTTTGTATTGTGAATGTTAAAGGCTTCAATCGCCACAAGAAATCTAAGTGGGATTATCCTGATCTTGAATCTGCAAGGAGATCAATTCCGCATAGCAGTGAAGTTCCTATACCAGTGTTTACTGGATTATTAGAGTTTTCACCATCAGACTCCAACGGGGGGCAAGATCTGGAGTTTTTGGCAGGTGAAAACAGTGGAAGCGATTATGAAGGAAGTTCTTCAACACCTCAACCAATCAGCCAAGAAGAACTCAATGACCTAATACAAGCAAGCATCTGAGCTTTAAAGCGTCCATGCTCAATGAAAGAAATTTTCTCAAACCAGAAGTTGAAATAACATTTTTTCGGAAAAGAGAAGAGTTTTTCTTCCATAATTCAGCCAAGAGGAAGATCTTGTTAACTGTAATGACATCCCTGGACGTCTGCTCCAAATGGGACTACAAGCCTGAAATGTGTTCTGTTACACAATGGTAACCGTTATGCATCTCTTCCCATTGCTCACTCAACAACACTTAAAGAAGAGTATGAGAATATCAAGATACTATAGCAGAAAGTCCGTTATTATGAGCATCAGTGGTCAATTTGTGTTGATCTAAAAATGGTAAACTTCTTGCTTGGGCAGCAGTCAGGATACACTAAATACCCATGCTGCATGTGCCTTTGGGATAGCAGGGCAAGGCAAGATCATTGGACAAGAGTGACATGGCCTGCAAGGGAAACCATGACTGTAGGTAAAGAAAATATCATCAACAAGGCACTGGTTGACAAAAATAAGATAATTCTCGGACCGCTTCATATCAAATTATGTTTAATGAAACAATGTGTTAAGGCTTTGGACAAATATGGCTATTGGTTCAAGTATATTTGCAGATCATTTCCCGGATTGAGCCTGGAGAAGCTGAAAGCTGGGATTTTTTACGGTCCTCAGATTCGGAAACTCACCAAAGATCGAAATTTTACTAATTTCATGGATCACCTTGAAGCTTCTTCATGGAACAGTTTTGTTTCAGTTGTCAGGAACTTTTTAGGTAATAACAGATCAGAGCATTACGAAGAACTGGTGCAAGATTTGCTCGCTAACTTCAGAAACATTGGAACAAATATGAACATCAAGGTACATTACCTGCACTGTCATTTAGACAAATTTCCAGGTAACCTTGGGGACTTCAGTGAGGAACAATGTGAGAGGTTTCATCAGGATATGAGGGTGATGGAGGTGAGATATCAAGGAAGATAAGGCATACATATGATGGCTGACAGCTGTTGGAGCCTCCAGCACAATTGACCCAACGACACACACACAAAAGGAAGTCGAGCAAACAGCGATTTGCTAATGCATTACCATAGACAATAAACATATTAATTAATTAATTAATTAGACATAATTAGTTTTTCAAATGAAAATGTTTTCCTCTATAACACTATTACACATATTTTTGAACACATTTCTGCATGACCATTAACGGTTTCACTACTATTTGTTAGTATACTATTTTACTTCATGCAATTCTTGACAATCTTCAAACACGATGCATACATTATTTCATTAATTTTAATTATCTCGAAAAATAGAGCCAATCTAGCAAAAGCACTTACAAATTCTAAATCAGCATAGTTGACTTTGTATAAAATGATTCAAATATCACTGGCAATGAATTCACTGTTTACCAGTGTAATCAACAATATTCTGATGGGAAAGAAAGAAGGGTGGGGTCGGGGGTGGGGTGACTAAGAGATCAAATGTGGAAATACATTTTATTCAAGAAATAATCAATAATTATCTTGCTAAGCAATGAGGCGTGCTTTACTTATGTCTTTAAAATCTAAGTCACTTCTTGTTAATGTTTGAAAACCACTTAAAATTGCGTTTTCATTTTGACTATATACACAATTGATCAAAATTTTTCAAATATAATTACTAATGGCTAGTAATACATAGGTTTAACTCAATAATATTTAGTAGCATACATGTATGGAGAATTTTACATGCAATAATATATAGACACACACGTGTGTTAAATTTTGCATGTATGTATGTGTGGAAAATGTGAATATAATTACATGTATAAGTGGATATTGTGAATATAATTACATGTATGTGTGGAAATTGTGAATATAATTACATGTATAAGTGGATATTGTGAATATAATTACATGTATGTGTGGAAATTGTGAATATAATTACATGTATAAGTGGATACTGTGAATATAATTACATGTATGTGTGGAAATTGTGAATATATTTACATGTATGTGTGGAAATTGTGAATATAATTACATGTATGTGTGGAAATTGTGAATATAATTACATGTATGTGTGGAAATTGTGAATATAATTACATGTATGTGTGGAAATTGTGAATATAATTACATGTATAAGTGGATACTGTGAATATAATTACATGTATAAGTGGATATTTTGAATATAATTGCATGTGTGTGTGTGGGTATTGTACACAAGTGCATATTCACAAAGTAGAAGTTTACATACACATTCAGGAATATATTTTACTATCTTAGACATGAAATATTTTTTTTGCTTCATTACACAACCCATTCACTTGACTAAATCCAAGAAGCCGCACCTACTGTCACCAATAACTATTCTAAAGTTCGCCCAGTTCAGATGTATGCAGTCAAGTGAACATTACTTATCTACATCAGTGATTCTATTTATACAGTGGGAACATTATGTCTCATAAGTCATAACATGAAGATTAATGTCACGTGTTTGCTCACAAACACAAAGTTGTATATATATATATATATATATATATATATATATATATATATATATATATATGAACAATGAGTATAACATTTACATACAATGATAGTATTGTAATGTAAGTGGTGGTGGTGGTGGGGGAGGGGGGCTCGTAACCATGTAGACTGGTCCAGACCCCAGCGAACTATGTCCTCAGAATTCTACTCTTCATCTTTCCCGATGACCTAATAAGTTCAGGGAAAAATGCACTTTTTGCATAAATGATTAGTAATTATTAACGGAGCTAAATCAAATGGAAAAGTATAAAATGTTTACTTCTAAGATTGAATGAATGGGCCACTTAACGAAATATGTTTGGCTTGTATCAATGTGGAAATATGTTTGGCTTGTATCAATGTGTAAATATGTTTGGCTTGTATCAATGTGGAAATATGTTTGGCTTGTATCAATGTGGAAATATGTTTGGCTTGTATCAATGTTGAAATATGTTTGGCTTGTGTCAATGTGGAAATATGTTTGACTTGTATCAATGTGGAAATATGTTTGATTTGTATCAATGTGGAAATATGTTTGGCTTGTATCAATGTGGAAATATGTTTGGCTTGTATCAATGTGGAAATATGTTTGGCTTGCATCAATGTGGAAATATGTTTGGCTTGTATCAATGTGGAAATATGTTTGGCTTGTCTCAATGTGGATATTTCCGCTAGTTTGATGTAAAGACTTGCGTATTGTATCACCACCATTTAACAATAGAGTCTTTTCGTTAGTTGATGGAGCAATGAAAGTTAAACATACATACAGAGAGAAGTGTCCGGGAGATGTAACGAGGTGACAGAGCTGACCACAGTGTCCAGTTATAATAGATGGCCAGGAGCTAGCATCGTCGGAACGTCATGTGAACACCACATAACGAAACCACTTAACCCACTAACACCCCTCTCTCAAGTACTGTCACACACGGAAAGGAGAGGGGTGGAGTTTGGAGCTAACATTTACATTGGTACAACTGAAAATATTTTTTTTTGTTCTGACGAATATGTCTCCATGAACTGCTGGAAGATTCATATAGTGGTACAGTGTTAATCTATTTCTAACTCATGTGTTTCTATTGTGGTACAGTGTTACTCTATTTCTAACTCATGTGTTTATATGGTGTTACAGTGTCAATCTATTTATAACTCGTGTGTTTATATGGTGGTATAGTGTCAATATATTTATAACTCATTTTTTTATATGGTGGTACAGTGTGAATCTATTTCTAACTCATGTGTTTATATGGTGGTACAGTGTCAATCTATTTATAACTCATGTGTTTATATGGTGGTACAGTCAATCTATTTCTAATTCTTGTGTTTATATGGTGGTACAGTGTCAATCTATTTATAACTTGTGTGTTTATATATTGGTACAGTGTGAATCTATTTCTAACTCATGTGTTTCTATTGTGGTACAGTGTCAATCTATTTCTAACTCGCATGTTTAAAAATATATATCATCAATTCTTTCTATATTTATACAGTGTCAGTCTATTTCTAACTCGTGTGTTTATATATTGGTACAGTGTCAATCTATTTCTAACTCATGTGTTTATATGGCGGTACATTGTCAATCTATTTATAACTCATGTGTTTCTATTGTGGTACAGTGTCAATCTATTTCTAACTCGTGTTTGTATATATCCTTAAGTCTTTATATATTGGTAAAGTGAAGTACTTTTTCTAACTCATGTGTTTTATATATCATCTTATATTGGCTCAGTGTTAATATATTTCTAACTCATGTGTTTTTATATATCATCTTATATTGGCTCAGTGTTAATATATTTCTAATTTCTGTTTTTGTATACCAGGCTGGGGTGTTGTACAATTTTTATTCCAACACCAACATCAGTGTCGGTAGTAAGCTGACACCGACACTAGAGGGTAGGGACAAAAGGAAATAATAATGTTATTATTTTTTATTATATATACATGTATATACATATATATGATACCTATGTTAGTTACATAGCGGAATTTAAGCCTAATAAACAAAACATTTGTGCGGGATTGTTTTAATGTTTGTACACACCTACACGCGCACAAACAAAAGGAAAAACAGCCCCAATCCCATCCTTTTAATGGGGGCCCATAAGCTATGCCCCAATCCCATACTTTTTAATGGGGGCCATAAGCTATTCATGATTTGTTCGCCGTCCCAGCGTTGGAGGAGAAAGTAATTAAAACAATAAAACAGAGATAACTAATGTCTCTCATCATTCAGCGTATGAGCATGTTTTGTTTTTAGTAGTGTCGCGACTTGCTATCCAGCTGTTGACAATGTAATGTTTTGTTTTAAAAAAAAGGTAGTGTATCAACATTATACATTGTGATATAAGATCCAATTGATGATATTGATAAATATATTATAAACATAAATCTTTAAGTCGTAAACATCTTTTCTATCTGGAATTCGCCATGGAGGCAACGCCATTTATATAGAGGTGCTGCCTCATTCCACCCCCTTCTAGGAGGTTTGTTTTAATGTAACACAATAACAATTTAAAGTGTTATGTGTTGCTAATTAAAGTACAACTTCGTTGATTAAAGGTGTTAACTAGTTTAAAAAAAAAATGTATCGTTGAGTTTCATATTCTATTAGGATCAGTGGCGCCGAGAGCCAACACGGGCCCCAGGGCAGGACATCATTGCGGGCCCCTTAATAAACAATAAGTCGTGAAAAAATTGACATGTGTCCCTTACAGATGTGAGCCCCCTGGCAATGACCCCCTCTGCCCCCCCTCTCGGCGTGCCTGATTAGGATAAGAGTACATCCCGCCATAAGGAAGGGTAATCTAAACACTTTCCGGGTTAAAATGACTTTAAATGGGGGGGGGTGCATATAACAACATATAACAATGACCAAACGGTGGTATACTTTTTTACATTTTTTTTTACAATATTTTATTAATTTAAACAACCTTAGTAAAGGGCGAAATAATGATTTTTCATCTTTAAGGAATTATTCGAAAATATAAAAAAAATGCCACTATGAGCCCCTTAATTAATACTAGAACCAATGGTACAACTTGTTCCATTGACTGAACAAAAATGTTCACAGGATAGTGATGATTTAGAAAAAAAAAAGTTTCCAGCTGCTTGAGAGTTAAACTTGTTGTTTTATGACACCATAAGAAATCATTCTTTCTGGACCATTATTTTTATTACGTCAGATAATCTCATCACAGGCTCTTCACATTCTCTCTTCTTCTTGACCAATCAGATCGCGAGTTCCACTTTCCATTGATCTTTGATCTCTTTCAAGCCATTTTTTTTTTTGGGTTGACGTCTTTGATAGCTCTTGACAAGAAAACATTTTCCACACGGTTTGTCTGCGTGTGATGGAGGTGGAGGCTGAACTGAATGGAAGACACAAAGACTTGTGTTTGTCAACACTCAGCCCAAGTTTGTGTGTGTCTAATCCTATTGGGGTATCTCATTTAGTTTGTGTGTCCACTATACAGTTGACATGTTCTTATGATATATTTTTATTTTAAGACTACTTTCAAATCTACAACTTAAGAACCACATAATATATATTTAGGACTACTTAATATATATTTTAGGACCACATAATGTATTTTAGGACCACAATATATATTTAGGACCACATAATATATATTTAGGACTACTTAATATATATTTAGGACTACTTAAGATATATTTAGGACCACATAATATATATTTTAGGACCACATAATATATTTTTAGGACCACATAATATATATTTAAGACCACATAATATATTTTTAGGACCACATAATATATATTTAGGACCACATAATATATATTTAGGCCTACACAATGCACATTCCTCGTTAGGATGACTATTTCTGACCGCCGGCATGTTTGTTATTTTTTAACTCTATAATAATTCATCATTGTTTATACAGCATCTCCTGATACTTAATCGGAAGAGAATGTAATTTAGTTTTCCTTAGCCAGAATGATAATTTTTTTCGCTATCTATCAATCAGTTTTTAATACTGGATTTGCTTAAATTGACGCAGTTGGTTTAGAATCCATTTTTTTAATTAATCTATCTGTCACAAGTAATTCATTTAAGACAAGGTCGATTGCTAGATTTTATCAATAATCATGTCATATAGTATTAGAATTTAAAATCAGACATAGCTTACGACATGGGCCAAAAATAAAACTTAATGCCCGAAATAGTGAATTTTACAATATATTTAGACTTTGAAATACCTAATTAGCGAAATGATAAAATTTGTGTTGATATTTAAAATAAATAAAAAAACATGAGGTCTTAAATTTGCTGCAAGTACTTGGACATAAGCCGTCCTTTGATTTAGCTAATGTTAGAGAACTTTTTAAATAACGATTGACATTTGCATCAAATATTTTCTGTGTTTAGGACTATGTGACTATGTGAAGACATTTCCAAATGTCAAATCAGTTTTTATTCCTCAGGGATAATAATAGTTACAAATGATTTTCTTTTTACATAACCTAGTCCAAAACAAATGTCACATTGTGAAATGTATTAAGTGCAGGACACACAACCTTGTCTACTGAGCTAGTCTGAAGCTCCACTGTGAAGGTAATCTACTTGCCTTTTATGTAGTCTGTGGATCAGACAGAAAGTAATTGAATCAATTTACAACGACTCCAAGTGGACACACTCCAGCAGTAAATCTACTGGACTTAATACACTTACATATGTACTCATGTATTCAGTCTGTTGGCACACACACACACACACACACACACACACACACACATGTCAGTAGCAGGTCTAGAGCTCCCCCCCTCCCCCCTCAAAAATATATACTCACCCAGTAGTAGGAAGTAATACGTCAGTAATCTTTATGCCAGCTGTAAGTTGAAAATGACATCAATATAATGACACATTCTTAAAGCAATCTGAAAGTTTTTCAAATAATTGGATGTTTCAGAAATAAGTTTTAATGATCTAAAATTATATCTTTCGAACCTCTATTCAAAGATATTTCATTACAATAATGGAATCTGTAATAATTTGTTGAAACTACAGCTGTAATAGTGGTGGTCGTATATAACTTACAACAAAAACAAAATAGAATTTAAAATATACCATCTGAATATACCATCTGAATGTACCATCTGAATATAACCATGTCAATGTACCATCTGAATATACCATATGAATAGACCATCTGAATGTACCATCTGAATATAACCATGTCAATGTACCATCTGAATATACCATCTGAATGTACCATCTGAATATACCATCTGAATGTACCATCTGAATATACCATCTGAATATACCATCTGAATATACCATCTGAATGTACCATCTGAAAATACCATCTGAATATAACCATCTGAATATACCATCTGAATATAACATCTGAATGTACCATCTGAATGTACCATCTGAATATACCATCTGAATGTACCATCTGAATATACCATCTGAATGTACTTTCTGAATATACCATCTGAATATACCATCTGAATATACCATCTGAAGTACCATCTGAAGATACCATCTGAATATACCATCTGAATGTACCATCTGAATGTACCATCTGAATGTACCATCTGAATATACCATCTGAATGTACCATCTGAATATACCATCTGAATATACCAACTGAATATACCAACTGTATATACCATCTGAATATACTTCAATATACCATCTGAATATCCCATCTGAATATACCAACTAAATATACCATCTGAATGTACCATCTGAATATACCATCTAAATATACCATCTGAATGTACCAACTGAATATACCATCTGATTATATCATTCAGGTTTTTTTTTCAATCCTGTAAAATATATTTAAACTAATTGCCGAAATAAAAGTGTTCACATTACTTAACAATTAGTCAGTTCGTGAAATATTTATTGACATCCTCCTCACACAACTTAAAGATGATTGATACATTCTCTGAACCTTGGATGCAAATCCAGAAATAACTTATATCCTCATCAGTCATGTGTTTCTGGTGTCTGTATGAATCACACTTCTTAGAATAAACCAAACCGTCCTATGAAACTTTAGAATAGTATACATTCTACAAAAAATACAGACTATTTATAGATTAAAATAAAACACAGTTTTATATATAACAAGTCAAACCAACATCATGTAGCTTTATAATAGTATATACATCCAACAAATAATACAGACTATTTATAGATTAAAATAAAACACAGTTTTATCAATAACAAGGCTATCTACACTGTTTAGGCCATGTTGACCCGGGGGGGGGGAGGAGGGAAAGGGCATTATGTCAGGACTTTTGACTTATAATTTGGTGCGATCAACCCTGACTTGACTTGAATATATCAGTTGCTGATTTATTATGTTGATATATTAGCTTTACACTTAGATCCGAGTGTATGGAGATAGACTGACTCACAGTTGATTGATAAAAGAAAGGAGCACAGTGGATAAAAGGGAGCACAGTGGATAGAAGGGAGCACAGTGGATAGAAGGGAGCACAGTGGATAGAAGGGAGCACAGTGGATAGAAGGGAGCACAGTGGATAGAAGGGAGCACAGTGGATAGAAGGGAGCACAGTGGATAGAAAGGAGCACAGTGGATAGAAGGGAGCACAGTGGATGAAACATGACATTGATTCCTGATACTTTCAATAATTTTTGTTTTCAACAACAGTTATTATCCAGTTATCACCCAGTTATCACCCTTTTAGCTTTGAATACACTTGTAACTGATATTAAAATTATGTCTTCTGATGTCTGGTTTATTTTTTTGTAATGAAATGGACTTGAGTAACCTATCTATTTCTATTTTAACTGTAGCAGTTGGTCCTGAATAGAAGAGTTAGACATTTAATTGGCTTTGCTCATTTTGAAACTGATTCAATATATCTAATGTCCTAATCTAGTTTCCATTTACATAAGCTATAATACCATTGTTGTTGTGATTGTAGGTGGTAATATGTGAAAATTTATGTGACTATGTGACAATTTATGTATCATTGTGACTGTCTATGTGACTGTTTATGTAACTATTAATGTATTAGTGTTGCTACCATTATGTATGTGACTGTTTATGTAACTATTAATGTATTAGTGTTGCTACCATTATGTACGTGGCTGTTCACACTGTCTATGTGACTGTTATTTTATATTTTCGCTGTGTTTTGTTATTAAACCGTGAGACATTAATCTTTTTTTTATCCAGATGAAGAGCATCATTGAAATCTGTTATGCTACTAAAGAATGGGGGGGGGGTGAAAATCAAGAAAGCTAGACCTCTATCAACATTGCTCTGATATGCAAATTGCTTTTCTTCTTTTCGTATCTACATTGCAGACGGGACGAATGAAATCGATTTTAAAACTCCCCCCCCCCCCCAGACCAGCAGTCAGATCAGAACGTCTGTCACAGCCATTGATATCCGATTATACCAGATGATTGACAAAGCCACTCAATAAAGATATTTTTATTATTATTTTTTTCTTTGGTCCTTTCGGATTGGACCTTTTTTATGTGGTACTGAGGTTAATTAAGCTGTTTTTCTTATAATTTCAGTAATCAATTAACAAACATTTTGTTATGTGTGGGGTGAAAAGGAAAAAATAATAGGCCAGGTCTGTTGTTTTAATAATATTAACGTATGATTGAATGATGTATTGCTGACACAGTATCACACAGGATGATTCAATGATGTATTGCTATGATTTAATGATGTATTGCTGACACAGTATCACACAGAATGATTCAATGATGTATTGCTGACACAGTATCACACAGAATGATTCAATGATGTATTGCTGACACAGTATCACACAGAATGATTCAATGATGTATTGCTGACACAGTATCACACAGGATGATTCAATGATGTATTGCTGACACAGTATCACACAGGATGATTCAATGATGTATTGCTGACACAGTATCACACTGGTTGATTCAATGATGTATTGCTGACACAGTATCACACTGGATGATTCAATGATGTATTGCTGACACAGAATCATACAGGATGATACTTCATGTGTGTCCGCGGTAATGTGTTTAGGTCAGTGCACATTCGGTAGTAAATATATTCCGTGGTGCAGGCCATATTTATATTCCGTGGTGCAGTGTGCAGAGAGGCCAGTTGAGAGTTATGGTTCCTGTGAAAACAAACTGGGTGTTGTGTTTCAAACATTATGGGGCGGTCCCGAGTGCAGTTGGAGAGAATGTTATTTCACCGAGTTCTGTAGTAGTGCATATGTACTGTACTTAGTCGATATCTCATCCGTGTGTCAACAATAAACTTCTTCAATACTGGCTTGTTTAATTAAAGACATAATTATACCTAATCTAAATAGTCTGTTTTTAACTTTATTTTTAGATAAGTGTTAACGACATGAAGTTATTTACGTAATTTTCATTGTTTGTTTTTTTCAGTGATATTAGTTTCTTTCTTCAGTCCAGCTACATTAGACATCTGAAAAGCACAATACAGGATCAATATGCACTGATAGTGTTATATCAATTCAAATCATGAATTTATTTCAACTAAACCTCGTCATCCTTTCTCGACCAGTATATAACTGTGGCCGGTCTCTCATGGACAGCCAATGATGACCAGTGTGGTCACTGACAGAAATGGACTTACTCATATGTCAAAATGTTGAAAACTTCAACTAACAGTTAACTTTTAGAACATTCACGGATAGATGTTCTTTAATGACTGATGTATTGATAGACATTTCATAGATAGATGTACTTTAATGACTGATGTATTGAAAGACATTTTCTTGAGATCAAAAGGAATTACAACAAAACTTCTAAAAACGTGTGCTTGTGTCATAGACATGCAGATAACGTCAACTAACACTTTGATAATAGTATTCAGAAGATGTTGCTTTACTTTCCTTATTTGGACCTGTTTGATGGTCACATGGTATGCAGGTAAGTCAGCTTGTATGTCATGCTCACCCACACATTTTTACTTAAACACTCCCCCCTCCCTGTCATGTGTTCGTGTGTCGTGGATAACATACGTTCTGTCAGTATAAATTGGCAATATGTATGTCAGCTGAATCTGTTGATAACATACGTTCTGTCAGTATAAATTGGCAATATGTATGTCAGCTGAATCTGTTGATAACATACGTTCTGTCAGTATAAATTGGCAATATGTATGTCAGCTGATTCTATTGATAACATACGTTCTGTCAGTATTTATTGTCAATATGTATGTCAGCTGATTCTTTTGATAACATACGTTCTGTCAGTATTTATTGTCAATATGTATGTCAGCTGAATCTGTTGATAACATACGTTCTGTCAGTATAAATTGGCAATATGTATATCAGCTGATTCTATTGATAACATACGTTCTGTCAGTATTTATTGTCAATATGTATGTCAGCTGAATCTGCTGATAAAATACGTTCTGTAAGTATAAATTGTCAGTAGGTATGTCATCTGATTCTATTTATTTTTGATGTGAATTAACTAAAACTTTGTTGATGTTTTTGGACGTAATATGTTTTATGTGCATATGTTAATGTCTGGGTATAACTATTAGTACTAATAGCTAGTTCTGAAATAAATAGTTTCTCAGTACAGATAACTATTAGGGTTTGATATATTCTATATGATGATTAGCCCCCCCCCCACCAGTATGTCAATGTGTCTGGTAAGAACTCAATTATTAATGATGTCAATGTTTTGGGGACGGGTGGTCGAGAGGTTAGAGCGCTCGACTGTCAACCGAAGGGTCCCGGGTTCGAATCTCAGTGAGACCCTTGTGATTTTTCAGGTCCTGGTGATAGTCCCCAAGTTCACCCAGCTTTTAAATGGTACATGACTTTAAGTTGGGGGAGTAAAAGGCGGCTGGGTGTTTTGCTGCTAACCACACAATCCCTTCATATGCCGAGGTTATAGAAACAGATACATTCTACACTTCATCTGCCCCGATGGCCCGTTAGGGTTAAGGGAACTTTACTTTTTATGTTTGGAATAATGATGCATGCTGAATGATGTCTACATCTAATATTCAAATTCATGTTGATGCCCTTAACATCTAACACAAACATCTAACACAAACATCTAATTCAAACATCTAAACATGATGGTGTGATGGAAGAAGGATCTAAGAGAATAACATCTCATTTGTTAAGGGAATTTACAGAGAGCCACAGCATAGTAAGAGAATGTGTGGCTAGAAAAACGTCCAGCCGCATTTATTCCCCTAACTAGAGTAAAGGTAACCTAACTAGTGTAAAGGTAACCTAACTAGAGTAAAGGTAACCTAACTAGAGTAAAGGTAACCCAACTAGAGTAAAGGTAACCCAACTAGAGTAAAGGTAACCTAACTAGAGTAAAGGTAACCTAACTAGAGTAAAGGTAACCTAACTAGAGTAAGGTAACCTAACTAGAGTAAGGTAACCTAACTAGAGTAAGGTAACCTAACTAGAGTAAGGTAATCATGTAAAGCTGGGTGGGCATAGATGACTTTCAACCAACTTTTACTAATGGTTCCCACCAGTTAACCCGGGACCCCCAAGCTCGACCATCCGCCCGCCCACAAGTCTCTGCCTTTGAGCCCCCCCCCCCATAAACCTAAGAACGGATAAGCCAATACGTTTTTTAAATACATTTATTATGTAGACTTCAATGAATGAAATTTGTGGTTTAAAAAAAAATAAAAAAAAATGTATGATTAAATTCCAATAACAATTTCATCTGCAGTGAAAAGTAATCCAGTTTAAATTATTCCATAATCGGTCAGTTATATTATTTTTTATTTTGGTCATAAAAACATGCATTTCTCAAAAATTGTGTAACATAGAAAAAAACCTGAAGCTATTTATACACTTTTGTGTTTTGGGAGGGAGAGCTATTGGGCCAGAGGTGTCGGTGATAGAGAGAGAGAGAGAGAGAGAGAGAGAGAGAGAGAGAGAGAGAGAGAGAGAGAGGGTGATGGAAAAGAGAGAGATTAAACATGCAGTGACACGGACATTTCTGTTAGATAATAAATAAAAACAAACACAGGGGGGGGGGCGGTTCAAGTTTCTGTCGAGATGTTCGCGTGATATCATCTCCAGAATATTCAAGTATCTATTCACAACCGCTCCATTCAAACTGGAAATTTAATATATTGCTTGATGATAATAATACACAATTAGATTGAACGACTCCACGTCTTACAGACACCGAGCTAGATATCAGTTGACAAACTATCTCTGACTTGCCGCAACAGTCTTGTTCTAAAAATAAATCATTTCTAGATTCTATAAATATTTTTAAAACTGATTATTTTAAATAATGTATATAAATAATTTCTATCGCAAGTCTGTCTGCTTTAAATCGGAAGTAATGGCACTGTGTTTATATAGATAATGTCTATCACAAATCTGTCTGCTTTAAATCGGAATTAAGTACACTGTTTTCTGTTGAAATATTAATGGTTTTTTGCCGGCGTCTCGATTCGATAAATTTTTATTGTCCCCATTTTGTCTGTCTGTCATCACCCTAGATCTCAACAACCATAAGTTCTAGACCCATGATGTATATATCATTTTGTAGGTCTTGGCCTGCCAAGAAATGACTTTTTTCCATTTCGCGATCTGACCTCTGAGGGCCGTAAAAGGGGGCTTAGTACCGTTTTTTGCTATATAAGCTATATTAATAAAGAGCGCCTATATCTCAACAACCATAAGTCCTAGACCCATGATGTATATATCATTTTGTAGGTCTTGGCCTGCCAAGTGTACATCAAAAGTCCATTTCGCGATAGGACCTCTGAGGGCCGGGCTTCAGGGCTCCTAAGGGGGCTTATATATTATATATACACCTTGTACGTTCAATAACCCATTCATTTGGTGCGAAATACTGCAGCACGTAGTTTTACCAAGATTTATTAAGAAACTCATCAAATGAAATAGTAAGCTTGTGTTCTGAGTTTAATTGAAAGTATCAGAGCTATGCAACAATTGACGGAGTTTTCGGACGATTAAATGACTACAATTTCGAATGTTTCAATTATGAGTCCTATTTCAGTGACCCCAAACCACTTGTAGTTAGATTTAAGATAAAATAATTCTGTTTTCAAATATAAAGAAACGTCTTTTTAATATCTTTTTTCAGATATATGCATTACACAATTGAATTTATAAACATTTACAAAATTTACAAATATTTACTGAAAGATAGCATACGTACTGATACATAATACGAAAATGCTCTAACACGTCCTGTGTCCAGAATGGAACAGGCTTAATTGCTTGTTTTAGTCTACAGTTTCCGTGGTCTTAAATATGAGACGCAAAAGTCTAAAGTATGAAATAATTCCATTCATTTTCTTTTCATATTATTACAACATATTGCATTTTTAAATCTAAAAAAAAAACTTGAAAATAAATAGGAAACGTTGTAACTGGAGTCTATCTGAAGTATATACACGGAGTTACACGTTTCCGTTCGGACTTTATATCTCGAGCTCCCAGCTGGTTGGGATGTCCCCCCCCCCTTTTTTTCCTACATTACTGAAGACCTCTCATTTGGTTCGTAATTTTCTCGCAAGATGAAAGGGCGCAGGAGCCGTACGAGTGATGTCATACCAGTTCGCACGTCATTGACTGTGAGGGTTTCAACACGTCATTTGCTACAGCTTTTGTCGTGGCTTGACAGCTATGGGAGGACTAAATTAGCTGAAGGAAATGTTTGGTGTTCTGTCCAAAAGGAAATGACGATCTGCAAGTAATATCAACGTTTTTCAAGCGGCCACACGACGAAAGATGACGAACATCGTGATCTCAAAGCCGAGGACGTGAGGAGAGAGGCATGCAAAGTCAAACGAATGAGGGAGCCAGTGGATGAAGATGGACGTCTCACTGTCACCTGGATTGCTATGGAGCTGAAGACCAGCAGCGAATAATCAGCCAGTGGGGATCCCCCGACTTCTGACGGACGAGCAGAAGCCCAAGCGTGCCACGTGGTGTGCTGATTTTTTGAAACGTTTCAAACATGGCAAGGCTTCTTCCTACCAGCTTCTGACCTCTGGAGATGAAACCTGGTCGATGAAGGGAGGGACTGGTCCAATGAAAGCCCGGCACATCAGGTCAGTGAAGAAGACCATGTTCAACATGTTCTTCAGCCAAAAAGGCAGGATTGCTGCCGTCCCTCAGCAACCAATGGAGACAGTGACAATGGACTGATAACGCGAGAAGTGCCTTACAGAAGTTTTTTTATGGGATTCGTAGGTGTCACACCACAGTAATCTTCAAGAAGAGGTAGTTCCATAAGGTGCTGTTCACCGTCCGTTGCCTGGAGGAATCGGGCCTGAACTTCTTACCCCCACCACCCTACTCACTTGGCCTGGCCCCCTGTGACTTTTGACTTTTTCCAAAGCTGAAGTAGCTGTTGAGAGGCCACCACTTCAAACCAGGGATCGGCTTGTTTCTGCTGTTATGGGGGAGCTACAAAGTTTCACAACTGAGGATTTCAAGGCCTGACTCAACACATGGATTAAAAGGGCTGGGAAGTGTGGCGAATTGGGGTGATTACATGGAGAAGGTGTTTTCCAAGCCTTTGGGAACCGCTGAACGTCAAAAAAAAAATGTTAAATAAAATCCATGGTATTCAGATCATTGCAAGTCCGTGCAGAAACGTATATATATATATATATATATATATATATATATATATATATATATGTATATATTTATTTATTTATTTATATATATATACACACACACGTTTATATATGTCATACTGTATAGTTTAGTGAGCACTAATATAAGAATATCTGATCAAATCAAACTTTCAAGTCCATTTTCAATATTTACAATAATTACAGACATTTATTATAAATGTTTTTTTTTCCATATTAATTTTCAAATATAACCATGTAGTAAAAAGAAAAATCTAACTCGAACTAACGCTATTTAAAGTTTAAATCATTAAGAAAAACATTTAACTATTGTCATTTTCCTTCTGACTTCTCCCTGTTCCAACATTTCCCTTCAGGGTTCTGGGATGGAAGCACTGAAGTGAATAGCACTAACCCGATAGTACTGACCGCTTCAATGGAAGTATTCCGCGGAGAATTCTATTCCAGTCGGCTATTGATGTTTGAATGTTGAGAAATCCTCCAAGTTTTAGAAAGTTTTAAAGTGTGAGATATGTCTGTGAAATAGTTTTAGTATTCAGCTTTTAAAGTTCATAGACACACTGACTTCGTACACACTAGTCTTTGTATTTTAGTCACATTAGTTAACTCACATTGTGGTTGAATTATTATCATTTCTATACTGCCACATATTTATGACATCTATACTGCCACACATTTATGACATCTATACTGCCACATATTTATGACATCTATACTGCCACATATTCATGACACTGTTTAACTGAAATAGGTGTGCCATTGCTCAGATTTAAAATATAGACTTTGACTTAGTATACACATGTCTTATAAACTATCAAACTTTATGGCATTCATTATAGGAATTGACTTGTCTTGTTATGTAAAGTGTTATTTGACTTGATATAAAAAAGATATTGACTAGGCGTATACTTGCATATAGAATTAAGTTGCTATGCATGCATTCTACACATAGGCTATACTAAAAATTGACTTGATTTGACATTAATATAGATCATACAGAAAATACACATAACATATATCATACAGAAGGTACACATAACATATATCATACAGAAAGTACACATAACATATATCATACAGAAGGTACACATAACATATATCATACAGAAAGTACACATAACATATATCATACAGAAGGTACACATAACATATATCATACAGAAGGTACACATAACATATATCACACAGAATGTACACATAACATATATCACACAGAAGGTACACATAACATATATCATACAGAAAGCACATCGCCATTTAAATAAGTCATCTACAAATGACTAAAAATGCCGCCATTTAAGATATTTTCCTTTTTGCTAGTGTAGTATCAAAATATCGATACCCAATAGAATACATTAGCTAATATGGCGGCTTTAAAAAAAATCAATGTAAATAGACGATGTGCATTCTGTATATAAGCTATATTCTGTATATAAGCTATATTCTGTATATAAGCTATATTCTGTATATAAGCTATATTCTGTGACCTGCCGACTTTATTAGACATATAGACCATGGCTTGACATGAGTAGACATCAGTATAAACTAGTGATTGATATGAATTGAAGAATAAAGTAGTTATTGTTTAGAACACATAGACTATGAAATGACTTGAGTTGAAACATAGACAAGGAATTGACTTGAATCAATCTACAAACTTAGTATGTTGACCACAAAATGGCTAGGCCAACCGGATGTTCACACAAATCAGTGACTTACGCTATAGCTATGAGTACTGTACATAATTGGATAAAGAAATCAATTGGTTTAGAATAGTTAAGATTCAGTATTTCCTGCAATCAATAGGACAGACAGACAACAGACTCATCCTGCCGGATGGCGATTATCCAAACCAAAGTACTCGATAAATCTCCAAGAAAGGGTTTATCTCCCTACTTCCTGGGAAAGTAATCTCCACTTATTTGTTGTAAGATCACGTCTGCTGAGCTCTTCCACTTCCGACCAAATTAGAGATGTGAGCAGACGTAGCAGACAATCTAATACAAGAATGGGGGTGGGTGGGGGGGGTGGGAAGGGCGTGGCGGTGATATCAGATGGAACGATACAAACTGTGGACCACTGACCTACATGAGACACACACAAATAAAATTCTAGTATTTTAAGTTTCATTCAGTTTTTTTCTTGATTCATCTTCTTGAAGAAATCAATGATATTTTGCCCACATCTATACCAGTCATTGAAACTATCTACACTTTACATGTCTTACAGACGGTGGTACAAACGCATATACAAACATACACACACACACAAACACATATATAGAAGTTTTTTTTTCGACGTCCCAAACTTTGTCTTATTTTATTGATTGGATCATTACATGTGTAGGTGGGGGGGGGGAGTGGTGCTTGGGTGGTGTGAGGGAATCCTTGAGATAATGAAATCAACTCTGAATAGACAGCACAATCTGACATCGACTGTTTCTTGATACAGCCATAGAACATAAAAGTTGTATGGACAATGAAATTAGACATTGACTGGTTCTTGGTACAGCTATAGAACAGAGAAGTTGTATGGACAATGAAATAAGACATTGACTGGTTCTTGATACAGCTATAGAACAGAGAATGTGTATTGACAATGAAATCTGACTTTAACTGGTTCTTTATATTTTATTTTTTAATTTTATGTACTAATTCTTTAATTCTCGGGACACTGAGGTGGATAGGTCCATCTGTTCCTCTCTTTGTCATGTAGTCCACAGTAGGGTCTTTATATTTTGGTCCTGTCCATTCCTTTTACCTTTCCAGTTTTCGATAGAACGGCCTTTTCTTCTTACTCCTTCCATAGTATCCTGATGTACAGTTTTACTATTGACATTGTGGTGTATTATAAGTATACATGTCCATATCACTGATATCCACAACAATATACATCTATACCTCGCCGTTCGTTATACGGCATTTCGCTAAAATGGCCATTTATGCCTATGGCACTGTTCCGAGTTATTGCCTACAATGTTTCATTACACGCCAATAACGACGCACAATGAACCAGGTTTGGAAAAAAATCTGGCCAGAATGCATAAAACTAATGGACCTGAAGTTAATCAACAACTAATGGACCTGAAGTTAATCAAATGCTTTATGAAGTAAAGGCTATATAATTTTATTTTAAAAAATAGAAGAGATCTAATTAAATTTGTATGGTTTTAATTAAAATTATTGATTCGTTGTTAAAATTTTCGCTCTACGGCATAGCCTTTATCTAGGCCGTTTAGCCAGGTATGGGTGTTTTCGTCGTAATCACTAAATAGTTCAAACTTGAATACACATAAGTCATAATCACTTATGTCTTAAAACTAGAATATACACAGGACCAAATCACTAAAGGCTGTTAGAACTAGAATATACACAGGTCCAAATCACTAAAGGCTGTTAGAACTAGAATATATAAATATAAGTCATGTCACTAAAGGTTGTTATACTTGAAACTAGACAACACATAAGTCATAATCAATTATGTCTTAAAACTAGAATATACACAGGTCCAAATCACTATAGGCTGTTAAAACTAGAATATATATAAGTCATAATCACTAAAGGTTGTTTAGACTTCAACTAGGTTACCACGTAATTATTTTCTAATTCAAATTTTAGTCTTTGTCCTTTGGTTATTTAGAATAATAAAGTATATTATTTTTAGTGTAATTGTATTTTGATTTGTGATTATGGTACCATGTATGAAGCTTTGAAGAACATAGTATAAGAAATTCGGATAAACCAGTACATGGTAAATGAAATTACTATAAGTTTGTGTTTGTATAATATATATTAATGTGACTTAGTGCCATCCAATCCAAACATGATTTTAGTTAAGTGGTAACCTCTGTTTTTTTCCCCTTCGAAATGAATATCTATTGAATATCTATTGAATATCTATTGAATATCTATTGAATATCTATTGGATATCTATTGACTATCTATTGACTATCTATTGAATATCTATTGAATATCTGTTGGATATCTATTGACTATCTATTGAATATCTATTGAATATCTATTGTATATCTATTGAATATCTATTGAATATCTATTGGATATCTATTGGATATCTATTGAATATCTATAGGATATCTATTGAATATCTATTGAATATCTATTTTACTCTTATTTGAGCTATAGGCCACCCTTTATTTATGTAAAACCATTTCCAATTAAACATTTGAATAATTTCTCCTGTCAACAATATTGTAAACTAAGACGAGTCAGTTAATTCTGTAGACTTCAAGGACCGGTTTTATAAGAAACAAAATATTCCATAATCACAAAATAAGAAACCAGTTTGTAGTCGGTTCCATTAGGAAATGAAGAAATCAACCTCTGTTTAAATTGGGGGGAGGGGGGAGGGGGTAACAAATGATTTGTTTCGTTTGATGAAAGTAAAAAGATAGAAAAGTCAACTTTTATATAAAAAAAAAATTGGAGTACTAGTTCAGTCAGTGGGAGAGTTTGGTTGTAAATCTAATTGTGAGATGTTACTGTCCAGGTCAGTGGTTTCACATTCATCGTGCCCTTTGACCTTCTAGTCGTTACTTTAGAGACTTTGACCCCGAGAGGTCATGACAGCCTCTAAAGGTTTTAACAGTGGTTGCTGGTTCCACACATTGAATCGTTGCTAGGAAAAGATAGAATTGATGTAACATTTCTACTTCACAAATATCTGCCTCAGGGAAACGAGTATATAAATATGTTACATATGTTAAATATATGTACATATATACTAGTCTTTTAGATATGCATGCACTCGTTTTACGTACAGATTTGTATTGATGAAATTGATTCACATTATTTACACATTAAATTTCAATTGAGTGAACAGTTTATTACACACCAGCTGTGTATAAAAAAAGTCTGAATAGACTGAAACTACATCAGACGGACATAGTGACGAAATAGTAATGAAGAAAGTAAATAGTTATACATAAATCTAAATTCAAACAGCTCAAGTGGACGTTTCACTTATTACGCTTTATTTGTGTGTTTTTTATTCAAAGTAATTTAAATATAAAACAACATCAACAACTGGTTGACTGGGAGCAACATAAACCAATTGAAGAGCCACATTTAGCTCTAAGAACCACATTTAGCTCTAAGAGCCACATTTAGCTCTAAGAACCACATTTAGCTCTAAGAACCACATTTAGCTCTAAGAGCCACATTTAGCTCTAAGAGCCACATTTAGCTCTGAGAACCACATTTAGCTCTAAGAACCACATTTAGCTCTAAAAACCACATTTAGCTCTAAGAACCACATTTAGCTCTAAGAACCACATTTATCTCTGAAAACCACATTTAGCTCTAAGAACCACATCTATCTCTAAGAACCACATTTAGCTCTAAGAGCCACATTTAGCTCTAAGAGCCACATTTAGCTCTAAGAACCACATTTAGCTCTAAGAAACACATCTAGCTCTAAGAGCCACATTTAGCTCTAAGAGCCACATTTAGCTCTAAGAGCCACATTTAGCTCTAAGAACCACATTTAGCAAACTGTTTTAAACTATTTGAGAGTGGGAGAGTGATTCCGATTTTTTGTTAAAACCTGTTGATTAGGGAGATTTTGTTATGTCACGCATATTTCATTTCCGTTATTTTAATATTTAATCAAAATTAAAAAAAACGACTTAATTCATAATAACATTTCAAAATGTTTCTATTTTGTATTAATCCCACGAGTCAATGTATTCTGTAATATTGTTGCAATAAATATAATATTTATTTACGGTTTCCTTGGTGATTTATCAAGACTATTGAACAATTCATTGAGGTTGGTAGTAGTCCTAACTCTAGTTATATAACGTTATATTAGGGAGGGGACTATGTTTGTTATATATTTATAACGTTATATTAGGGAGGGTATTATGTTTGTTATATATTTATAACGTTATATTAGGGAGGGGATTATGTTTGTTATATCTTTATAACGTTATATTAGGGAGGGGATTATGTTTGTTATATATTTATAACGTTATATTAGGGAAGGTATTATGTTTGTTATATATTTATAACGTTATATTAGGGAGGGGATTATGTTTGTTATATCTTTATAACGTTATATTAGGGAGGGGATTATGTTTGTTATATATTTATAACGTTATAGTATAGAGGGGATTATGTTTGTTATATATTTATAACGTTATATTAGGGAGGGGATTATGTTTGTTATATCTTTATAACGTTATATTAGGGAGGGGATTATGTTTGTTATATATTTATAACGTTATAGTATAGAGGGGATTATGTTTGTTATATATTTTTGCGTTGTATTAGTTTGTATTTTGGAATGGGGAGGGTGTGTGACAGAATTTATCTGGGTGGGGTGGGAGGTACAGAAAGCTTGACGCTTGTAAAAAATTGGTGGGATGTCTAAACTGCAATAAAACTTGTTAATGGACGACTCCATGATGGAAAAACAAAACATCCACAAATTAAGACCAACACAAGGAAAAAATGAGACATTTAACAATACAATATCTAACATTTGTTGTTCCCACATTAGAAGAAATGTTACATTTAACTGTACAAGATACAACATTTGTTGCATTTAACTGTACAGGATCCAACATTTGTTACATTTAACTGTACAAGATCCGACATTTGTTACATTTAACTGTACAAGATCCAACATTTGTTACATTTAACTGTACAAGATCCGACATTTGTTACATTTAACTGTACAAGATCCAACATTTGTTACATTTAACCAACTCTTTTTTCAATACATATTGTTGCATTTAACTGTACAAGATCCAACATTTTTTACATTTAACTGTACAAGATCCAATATTTGTTACATTTAACTGTACAAGATCCAACATTTGTTACATTTAACTGTACAAGATCCAACATTTGTTACATTTAGCTGTACAAGATCCAAAATTTGTTACATTTAACTGTACAAGATCCAACATTTGTTACATTTAACTGTACAAGATCCAACATTTGTTACATTAAACTGTACAAGATCCGACATTTGTTACATTTAACTGTACAAGATCCAACATTTGTTACATTTAACTGTACAAGATCCAACATTTGTTACATTTAACTGTACAAGATCCAACATTTGTTACATTTAACCAACTCTTTTTTCAATACATATTGTTGCATTTAACTGTACAAGATCCAACATTTGTTACATTTAACTGTACAAGATCCAACATTTGTTACATTTAACTGTACAAGATCCAATATTTGTTACATTTAACTGTACAAGATCCAACATTTTTTACATTTAACTGTACAAGATCCAACATTTGTTACATTTAACCAACTCTTTTTTCAATACATATTATTGCATTTAACTGTACAAGATCCAATATTTGTTTCATTTAACTGTACAAGATCCAACATTTGTTACATTTAACCAACTCTTTTTTCAATACATATTGTTGCATTTAACTGTACAATATCCAACATTTGTTACATTTAACTGTACAAGATCCAAAATTTGTTACATTTAACTTACAAGATCCAACATTTGTTACATTTAACTGTACAAGATCCAACATTTGTTACATTTAAATGTACAAGATCCAAAATTTGTTACATTTAACCGTACAAGATCCAACATTTGTTACATTTAACTGTACAAGATCCAACATTTGTTACATTTAAATGTACAAGATCCAAAATTTGTTACATTTAACCGTACAAGATCCAACATTTGTTACATTTAACCAACTCTTTTCTCAATACATATTGTTGGATTTAACTGTACAAGATCCAACATTTGTTACATTTAACCAACTATTTTTTCAATACATATTGTTGCAATTAACTGTACAAGATCCAACATTTGTTACATTTAACTGTACAAGATCCTATATTTGTTACATTTAACTGTACAAGATCCAACATTTGTTACATTTAACTGTACAAGATCCAACATTTGTTACATTTAACTGTACAAGATCCAACATTTGTTACATTTAACTGTACAAGATCCAACATTTGTTACATTTAACTGTACAAGATCCAAAATTTGTTACATTTAACTGTACAAGATCCAACATTTGTTACATTTAACTGTACAAGATCCAACATTTATTACATTTAACTGTACAAGATCAGACATTTGTTACATTTAACTGTACAAGATCCAACATTTGTTACATTTAACTGTACAAGATCCGACTTTTGTTACATTTAACTGTACAAGATCCAACATTTGTTACATTTAACCAACTCTTTTTTCAATACATATTGTTGCATTTAACTGTACAAGATCCAACATTTGTTACATTTAACTGTACAAGATCCAACATTTGTTACATTTAACTGTACAAGATCCAATATTTGTTACATTTAACTGTACAAGATCCAACATTTGTTACATTTAACTGTACAAGATCCAACATTTGTTACATTTAACCAACTCTTTTTTCAATACATATTGTTGCATTTAACTGTACAAGATCCAATATTTGTTACATTTAACTGTACAAGATCCAATATTTGTTACATTTAACTGTACAAGATCCAACATTTGTTACATTTAACTGTACAAGATCCAACATTTTTTACATTTAACTGTACAAGATCCAACATTTGTTACATTTAACCAACTCTTTTTTCAATACATATTGTTGCATTTATCTGTACAAGATCCAATATTTGTTACATTTAACTGTACAAGATCCAATATTTGTTACATTTAACTGTACACGATCCAACATTTGTTACATTTAACCAACTCTTTTTTCAATACATATTGTTGCATTTAACTGTACAATATCCAACATTTGTTACATTTAACTGTACAAGATCCAACATTTGTTACATTTAACTGTACAAGATCCAAAATTTGTTACATTTAACTGTACAAGATCCAACATTTGTTACATTTAACTGTACAAGATCCAACATTTGTTACATTTAAATGTACAAGATCCAAAATTTGTTACATTTAACTGTACAAGATCCAACATTTGTTACATTTAACCAACTCTTTTCTCAATACATATTGTTGCATTTAACTGTACAAGATCCAACATTTGTTACATTTAACCAACTCTTTTTTCAATACATATTGTTGCAATTAACTGTACAAGATCCAACATTTTTTACATTTAACTGTACAAGATCCAATATTTGTTACATTTAACTGTACAAGATCCAACATTTGTTACATTTAACTGTACAAGATCTAACATTTGTTACATTTAACTGTACAAGATCCAAAATTTGTTACATTTAACTGTACAAGATCCAACATTTGTTACATTTAACTGTACAAGATCCAACATTTGTTACATTTAACTGTACACGATCGAACATTTGTTACATTTAACCAAGTCTTTTCTCAATACATATTGTTGCATTTAACTGTACAATATCCAACATTTGTTACATTTAACTGTACAAGATCCAACATTTGTTACATTTAACTGTACAAGATCCAAAATTTGTTACATTTAACTGTGCAAGATCCAACATTTGTTACATTTTACTGTACAAGATCCAACATTTGTTACATTTAAATGTACGAGATCCAAAATTTGTTACATTTAACTGTACAAGATCCAACATTTGTTACATTTAACCAACTCTTTTCTCAATACATATTGTTGCATTTAACTGTACAAGATCCAACATTTGTTACATTTAACCAACTCTTTTCTCAATACATAATGTTGCATTTAACTGTACAAGATCCAACATTTGTAACATTTAACCAACGTTTTTCTCAATACATATAACACAATAAATCACTCCATATTTGTCATTACTCAGGAATAACTATTTACCAATTTGTACAATATTTGTCTCATTGCCTCATACGTTATACAATTATTATCATAAAGATGTCATTATTAAGAGATACTCTAGCATAGGAAACATAGTCGAGCGACATTTGGTAGTCGGAGCAACTCAAATCTCATTTTACATCTAATCCACACTACTCTAATAGAAACTGACAAGCCTTTAATTATTTCCCTTGTGTCCTATCTCATTTCTACGAATTCCGCTTAAAGGAGCTGTTATTGTTGTCGAAAACATTTATATCTAGGAAACGATGTCATTAGCATCTGTGTATGTATGTATGTGTGTGTGTGTGTGTGTGAGGGTATATGTGAAGTTGGGTGAGATATCATGGATGGAATGGATACAATTCTATAACCAAAGCAAATCAAAAAGATTTTTTTAAACTTACTCTGTTGAACTCCTCTGTGAAAATACCGTCTATGTATGTGTATGAGTGTGTGTGTTTTTATCCATGGAAATTGATTCCGTTTATTTAATGAAACATTAAGTATCAATGAGAGTTGAATATAAAAACTTGAGCACATTAACTAGAAGAGTATTTTTTTTAAAAAGAGAATCAAGTTTGGAGCTTTGGAACTAATAACTCACATACTACTGGAATGGTAAAAGAACTAATAACTTATGAATTAGTGTTACATGAACTAATAAATGACTTTAGAATAACTAATGTATGGCAGCTACTTTCTCGTTTCTAGTCAGAGTGATTAAGTTTGTGGTCATATTGATTGATATAAAACACAAGGTGATGTTCAGGTAACTGACAGTGAGCAGTATCAAACATTGTATTCTGGTGTTCAGAGGCGATGTCATCAGTATGCTAGAATGGGTGGTGAAGGCCCAGAGCTAGAGAGCTGTGGCTGTGTGAGTGTGTGTGAGTGTGAGTGTGTGTGTGTGTGTGTTTAGACCAGTGGTTCTCAGAGTGTGGTGTTTTTCGAGCTGGTTAGAAGTTCGTTGCCAAAAATGTTTGATAGTTACCTAATCTAGAGTGTGTTCTTTAAATTTTAGTTTTTCTTTTATAATTTGTATTTTTCTTTAAATATGTATCGCAGCAACCGAACGGGTACCTAAAAAGGTCAAGAAAACCAAGTAGATTTCTTAGTAGGTCGTGAGTCGCCAAAAGTTTGTAAACCACTGTTGACCAGTGGGGTCAATTGCGTGGCGGTGAAGGGGGTATTGTTTTATAGTTCTCAAAATCATGACTAGGTAAACTGGATGTAAACATAACATCTGTCCAAACAACCTATTGTCTGGCGGGAGACTCGCTAATCCACCATACTTGCCACACCCCCATAAAGCCTTTCCAGAAATTACACTCCTGCTGATGACACTATGGTGCGGTTCTTGAAAGAAGTTTTCACTATCTAGAAAGTGGAATGTGGCTATCATCTACCACATGCGTGGCTTACCATCTTCTAAAACTTGCTTAGAGTTGTCATTTGAAAAAACAAGCAATTAAGCCTGTTCCATTCTGTACACAGGACGTGTTAGCGCATTTTCATGTTATGTATCAGTACGTTTGTAAGCTTTCAGTAAATATTTGTAAATTTTGGAAATGTTTATAAATTCAATTGTGTAATGCATATATCTGTAAAAAAATATTATAAAGACATTTCTTTATGTTTGAAAAAAATATTTTCTCTTAAATCTAACTACAAGTGGTTTGTGGTTACTGAAATAGGACTCATAATTGAAAACATTCGAAATTGTAGTCATTTAATCGTCCGAAAACTCCGTCAATTGTTGCATAGCTCTGATACTTTCAATTAAACTCAGAACACAAGCTTACTATTTCATTTGATGAGTTTCTTAATAAATCTTGGTAAAACTACGTGCTGCAGTATTTCGCACCAAATGAATGGGTTATTGAACGTACAAGGTGTATATATAATATATAAGCCCCCTTAGGAGCCCTGAAGCCCGGCCCTCAGAGGTCCTATCGCGAAATGGACTTTTGATGTACACTTGGCAGGCCAAGACCTACAAAATGATATATACATCATGGGTCTAGGACTTATGGTTGTTGAGATATAGGCGCTCTTTATTAATATAGCTTATATAGCAAAAAACGGTACTTTATAACCCCCTATTTTACGGCCCTCAGAGGTCAGATCGCGAAATGAACTTTTGCTGCACACATGGCAGGCCAAGACCTACAAAATGATACATACATCATGGGTCTAGGACTTATGGTTGTTGAGATCTAGGGTGATGACAGACAGACAGACAGACAAAACGGGGACAATAGAGCATTTTTTTTCGAAAATGCTCTAAAAAAAGGTTTGTGTTGGGGGGGGGGCGGCGGTAAAGGTGTGACGCCATTTCGCATAATTACAACACACACACACACACACAATATGTAGCTCTTATATGTCTACAGTTGTATTATTCTATTGCCACTAGTTTTACTCTCAAATTTTGCTCTGCAACAAACGGTGCCCACTTCAGGCGCGTTATACTGGACTGTCGCCCCACTTGCCCCTGTCGCCCCACTTGCCCCTGTCGCCCCACTTGCCCCTGTCAGTCACCCCACTTGCCTCTGTTGCCCCACTTGCCTCTGTCGCCCCACTTGCCCCTGTCAGTCACCCCACTTGCCTCTGTTGCCCCACTTGCCTCTGTCGCCCCACTTGCCCTTGTCAGTCACCCCACTTGCCCCTATCGCCCCACTTGCCTCTGTCGCCCCACTTGCCCCTGTCAGTCACCCCACTTGCCCCTGTCAGTCACCCCACTTGCCCCTGTCACCCCACTTGCCTCTGTCGCCTCACTTGCCTCGGTCGCCCCACTTGCCCCTATCAGTCACCCCACTTGCCTCTGTCGCCCCACTTGCCTCTGTCGCCCCACTTGCCTCTGTCGCCCCACTTGCCCCTGTCAGTCACCCCACTTGCCCCTGTCACCCCACTTGCCCCTGTCACATCACTTGCCCATGTCACATCACTTGCCCCTGTCACCCCACTTGCCCCTGTCACATCACTTGCCCCTGTCACCCCAATTGCCCCTGTCACATCACTTGCCCCTGTCACCCCACTTGCCCCTGTCACCCCACTTGCCCTTGTCACCCCACTTGCCCCTGTCACCCCACTTGCCCCTGTCACATCACTTGCCCCTGTCACATCACTTGCCCCTGTCACCCCACTTGCCCCTGTCACCCCACTTGCCCCTGTCACCACACTTGCCTCTGTCGCCCCACTTGCCCCTGTCACCCCACTTGCCACTGTCGCCCCACTTGCCCCTGTCACATCACTTGCCCCTGTCACCCCACTTGCCCCTGTCACCCCACTTGCCCCTGTCACATCACTTGCCCCTGTCACCCCACTTGCCCCTGTCACCCCACTTGCCCCTGTCACCACACTTGCCCCTGTCACCCCACTTGCCCCTGTCACCCCACTTGCCCCTGTCACATCACTTGCCCCTGTCACATCACTTGCCCCTGTCACATCACTTGCCCCTGTCACATCACTTGCCCCTGTCTCCCCACTCGCCCCTGTCACCCCACTCGCCCCTGTCACATCACTTGCCCCTGTCACCCCACTTGCCCCTGTCACCCCACTTGCCCCTGTCACCCCACTTGCCCCTGTCACATCACTTGCCCCTGTCACATCACTTGCCCCTGTCACATCACTTGCCCCTGTCACATCACTTGCCCTTGTCACCCCACTTGCCCCTGTCACATCACTTGCCCTTGTCACATCACTTGCCCCTGTCACCCCACTTGCCCCTGTCACATCACTTGCCCCTGTCACATCACTTGCCCCTGTCACACCACTTGCCCTTGTCACCCCACTTGCCCCTGTCACATCACTTGCCCTTGTCACATTAAAACAAATTTAATTAACAAAAAAAAAAACAGATTTAATAAATGAAATGATTTCAATACGAAATATTAATCTATGCTCTGATGTGCAATTTTTTTTGGAAAAGTTCAGAAAGTGTTGTTATTTCAATATATAAGTCAATCTGAACTGGAACTTCGCCAGACCTGGTACAGATAGTGAGTACATCATCATCCACCCCCCCCCCTCCGTCAGTATAGTGTAGCAGTGGGTAGTTCACATCTCTAGAGATATGGACATGATAACTCACTCTGTGACAGATGACCTGGGGACCTGAGATGACATGGACGTAATGTCCTGAAGACTGGTGATGACTAAACGACCACACAAGACAAGAGAGTTCGCTTACGGTAAAAGATATTTGGATAGTCTGACTTATCCCTTGGAGACACTCCGCGTAGATTATCCGATTATTGCATTATTGTATAGCTGGATGTTATGTGGGGCAACGTTTAATTTTCCTCTAAGTTATAGTCCTATATCAAAGTATTTCTCCTTAATACAAGGGTTGATTTATTAAAACCAAAATAAAAAAAAATTTCAAAGTATTTAACTTACTTTGCTTATTAATTTATCGCACTTAATGAGTGATTTACAGATTCTGTAATGCCTGATTTTGTATTCACTGACATTTAATTTTACTATTTAATATTTTGTGACTTATATTTGTACTATGTTGTGTTTTACTATATCCATACATTTTGTTTCTTAAATCACCTTTCTTAGTTTTATTTGTACCGTGTTGTGGTTTATTATATCTGTGTTTTATTTGTACCGTGTTGTGGTTTATTATATCTGTGTTTTATTTGTACCGTGTTGTGGTTTATTACATCTGTGTTTTATTTGTACCGTTTTATTGTTTATTATATCTGTGTTTTATTTGTACCGTGTTGTGGTTTATTATATCTGTGTTTTATTTGTACCGTTTTATTGTTTATTATATCTGTGTTTTATTTGTACCGTGTTGTGGTTTATTATATCTGTGTTTTATTGTACTGTGTTGTGGTTTGTTATATCTGTGTTTTATTGTACTGTGTTGTAGTTTGTTATATCTGTGTTTTATTTGCACTGTGTTGTGGTTTATTATAGCTGTGTTTTATTTGTACCGTGTTATGTTTTTCTACACCCATAAATGTTTTTTCTTGAATCACCTTTCTTAGTTTTATTGACGCAAACCACTTATTTTATAAAATCAATTTTACGGTCTACTGAATTATCTGTTTATTAATGCGTTTGTAAATACCATCATAATGACCCGTATTTTAGCTAAAGACAATCTTATGATGTTGAACGGTGACCTACTTATTGACATTTTCGACATAGCCGAGCGACTAACAGGCTTAATGAAGGGAGGGTTTAACTCTTACTTCTTACTTCTGAAGGGATATGAACCGTTTCTTCGAAAATATTAACGACGGAATAAAAAACCTTTTCCTTAAAATATACGATGGAGTGATAGAACCGCTTCCTTCGAAAATATGACGATGGCAGTGATAGAACCGTGAAACGATCACACGCTAGTTGTGGATGTATGGGCCTGTTGAAGTCATTCTGCTATAACCAAAATATTAGCTTTTAAAAAATGGGAAGTCGAAGTGGTATATATATTTATACATACATATATGTATATATGTATATATATATATATATATATATATATATATATATATATATATATATACTTCTGTACCTAGTGGACAAGTACTTTTATATAAGGGACACAAAGAATAGTGTTTATGTATCCACGTTATGTAAATTTTCTCAAGTGACTTTAAATGTTCGCTATGATTAACTTAATGTTGATGACATAATATTGATGACATAATATTGACGACATAATAGTGACGACATAATATTGATGAAAATTAGATGAATAAACTTAGAAAGCAGCGTTTAAAAATATTTCAGAATTATAAAATATACACTGTTATAATTTACAGTTGACTCAGCTGTTATTGTTTATTCGGTTGAGTTTATCATTACATAAAAACAGAGTAAACTATAGGTCAGGAGTATTGAGGCAAGAGTGACAATTCTCCCCCTGGGCCATGCGTGTGCGAAGAACGGGCCCCTATGTGCTGGTTATACAAATAAAGACCCGCAACAAACACGATAGTGCTGAAATCTATAAAAACAAAAATACACCAATAGCGAACATGACTTCAAAAAGAAAAAAAAAAATAGTTCTCTCCCCTGATCTATTTCTTTCCCCTGATCTGCTCTTAAAATTTTTTTTCATGTTGCAGTTTCTCTATTTTATTTTATTCTAAGCTGCTTCATATTCTGTACCAGTGAACACAAAAGGGGAGTTAATTTAGTCCAGTGCCTTTATGAGTGTTTTTTAAGCCTGTAAAATGTTTGTGTGTCTGGGCAGACACGAAGTTTAGATCCGATTGTAAAATTTGTGTCTGGGCAGACGAGAAATTTAGATCCCATTTCAAGGCTAGGTGGCGCTGGGATACAAACGTCTGTCTCTAGGAAGGGAAGTAATCAAACTAGAGACGTGAATAAACAGAAAGACAACTGGAAGTGTGAAAGTATTACAGATGAGTGAATGTGAAAAGCTGAAGTAATTGAAGTGAATACTTTAAGTGAAGAGTAAAAGATTTTCATTTTACAGTTTGAAGGCCAAAACACTTCATCTTTAAGTCCGAAATTAGATCAATATTAAGTCTATACGACAATACATCTAATAGAAGGTCTCTAAAATATTTCAAGTAATAGAAGGTCTCTAAAATACTTCAAGTAATTGAAGCTCTATGGATACATAAACTAATAAAAAGTCTATATGACTGCTTCAACTAATATCACGTCTATAAAACACTTCAACTAATATCACGTCTATAAAACACTTCAACTAATATCACGTCTATAAAACACTTCAACTAATATAACGTCTATAAAACACTTCAACTAATATCACGTCTATAAAACACTTCAACTAATATCACGTCTATAAAACACTTCAACTAATATCACGTCTATAAAACATTTCAACTAATAGAAAGTCTACAAGACAATGCATTTCAAGGAAAGTCCTAAGATTCAGAAAGAAAACAGGATATTATGGAATGAATTAGAAGTATAATCTCGGGGCTGGTATAAGAAAACAAGATATTGTGGAATGAATTAGATGTATAATCTCGGGGCTGGTATAAGAAAACAGGATATTGTAGAATGAATTAGATGTATAATCTTGGGGCTGGTATAAGAAAACAGGATATTGTGGAATGAATTAGATGTATAATCTCGGGGCTGGTATATTGTTTTATGATTGCATTATGATTTCATTTCAGCTTTAATAATGATTCTGATCTCTGGGTAGCGAGCCGGAACTCAATGCTGCAGCTCCACATACATGCTGTGTGTTACGTGTTATACTCCCGGTCAGTCCCAGTCACCGACACATGTCTCCCGTGGTGCCCGTACTCCAATGGCACTATCGACAATGATGGGGCACTACAAAAAAAAAAACGTCCGATTAATGATTTATAGGATCATCCTATCATGGACTTTGTTATATGCTGATATTTCTAACTAAATATTTTTAATGGATGTTGCTTCATGAATGTTTAGGGTTTTATTCACTAATTAAAGTAAACCATGTGTTGATCAGAATGGCACACTGGATGTTGTTTTAATATCATCTGGTTGTATTGTGTGTGGATTACAGTTTTTACAGATCTCTAGTATGTTCTTGGTTGCCAGAGCGATATACTTGGAAGCTGTAACGTTAAAACGTAGCCATTTTTTTCTTATTTCTAGTTGGATCAAACTCCATTTAAATGCTTTTGTCATATTCTTTTTAAAATCATGAAAAGGTTAAATTTATTAAAAAAAGTTGTTTAGGTAAGTGAATTTTTCAAAACTTTTTCGAGGAAATTTTAATGTCATTCTTAACTCTTTTCTTCTATTTAAAAAAAAAACTGGAGATATGTATTTTTAAGTTCACGTTTAACTTGATGGGAAAGGATATAATTGTTGATCCTATAGATCAGTGGTCTCCAACCCCCGGGCCGCGACCGTTAACGCTTTGTGGATCCAATGGTACTGGGCCGCCCAAGAAACATTAAATTATCTCCTTTTTATTTACTGAGGTGTATTTCTCTCGAAATTTCCATGAACGAGAAATATTCAACGTCTCCCTTCCCCCCTACCCCCTTACTGCGGGCTGCTGTGACATCATCAAACGATGACCGGTCCGTGGCTGGCTAGTCATTTTATAAAAGTAATATTCGTTGAAACGGATTTTTTTCTTTTAAATGGACAAATATAGAAGTTTTCGTTCGTATTTGCCTATGTAGAACTCGTTTCAAACGTGCCATGTAGAACAACTTTCAGGTTTTAAAATGAAATAAACATTCAATAATCTTAACTGATTTAGTTGCTAACGATGTCGGCTGATTAAAAACAGACATTACAGTAGGAAAACAGTGTTACACCTGAATAGGTCATCTACTTCTGTACCTAGTGGACATGCACTTTTATATGATATATGAGAGTCTCCGGTACAAACACACAACATCACAACGACACGATATTATTACACTGACAAAGTATTAATCATAATTACAAAGTATTATTCAACTGACACATTAAAGTCACACTTACATGGTATAAACACACCAAACCATTACAGTCATAACGACAAACTAATAGTATACATACGTTGGCTTGTCACACCTACACAGTGTTATCACACCTACACAGTCTTATCACACCTACACAGTGTTATCACACCGACACAGTGTTATCACACCTACACAGTCTTATCACACCTACACAGTCTTATCACACATACACAGTGTTATCACACCTACACAGTGTTATCACACCTACACAGTCTTATCACACCTACACAGTGTTATCACACCGACACTGTGTTATCACACCTACACAGTCTTATCACACCTACACAGTGTTATCACACCGACACTGTGTTATCACACCTACACAGTCTTATCACACCTACACAGTCTTATCTTACCTACACAGTCTTATCACACCTACACAGTGTTATCACACCGACACTGTGTTATCACACCTACACAGTCTTATCACACCTACACAGTGTTATCACACCTACACATTGTTATGACACCGACACTGTGTTATCACACCGACACTGTGTTATCACACCTACACAGTCTTATCACACCTACACAGTATTATCACACCTACACAGTGTTATCACACCTACACAGTGTTATCACATCTACATAGTATTATCACACCTACAGTCTTATCACACCTACACAGTGTTAACACACCGACACTGTGTTATCACACCTACACTGTGTTATCACACCTACACAGTTTTATCACACCTACACAGTGTTATCACACCTACACAGTGTTATCACACCTACACAGTGTTATCACACCTACACAGTGTTATCACACCTACACAGTGTTATCACACCTACACAGTGTTATCACACCGACACTGTGTTATCACACCGACACTGTGTTATCACACCTACACAGTGGTATCACACCTACACAGTGTTATCACACCTACACAGTGTTATCACACCGACACCGTGTTATCACACCGACACTGTGTTATCACACCGACACTGTATTATCACACCTACACAGTGTTATCACACCTACACAGTCTTATCACACCTTCACAGTGTTATCACACCTACTCAGTGTTATCACACCTACACAGTGTTATCACACCGACACTGTGTTATCACACCGACACTGTGTTAACACACCGACGCAGAATTATCACAACAACAGAGTATTATCATAACAACACAGTATTATCACGCCAACACAGAATTATCACAACAACACAGTATTATCACAACAAAACAGTGTTATCACAAAGACACAGTATTATCACACCAAAACAGTGTTATCACAAAGACACAGTGTTATCACAAAGACACAGTATTACCACACCAAAACAGTGTTATCACAAAGACACAGTGTTATCACAAAGACACAGTATTATCACATCTACAAAGAATGATCACACATCAAATATTATTTTATCAGAGCGTAAAATGGCCATCAATTAACATGAACTTCATAAAACTTCAATATTTATAGACACAATAAGTTCATTATTCAATAAATCCATATCGTTTTAAATTAATGGTAAGAAACGAAGCTGTTGATGGAAATGATTACAAGTGAAGATGTATTTAGCATGTAGTTCAAATATCAATCAAGTTAGCACCATAGGCTGGAGGCTCAAAACTGGAAAATATGAACGTCAATAACATTAATGTTGATCAGTTATGATTATATTGATCGGAGACGCTATTGTTGATAAGTTATGGTTATGTTGGTCAGTGACATTAATGTTGATAAGTTATGATTATACTGGTCAGTGACATCAATGTTGTCAAGTTATGATTATATTGGTCAGTGACGTTAATGTTGTTCAGTTATGATTAAGTTGGTTAGTGACATTAATGTTGATCATTATGATTATGTTGGTCGATAACAATAATATTGGTCAGTGATTATACTTTTAGTAGGCTATGATAATTGATTGGATTAGGTGAAGCTATTGTCATGTGCATCAATTAGTGATAAGTAAAAATACTTAAAAAATTTTTTTTATAATTTTGAGTTTATCTAGCTTCACCACAGCATCGTTGACAAAATAAAACTCAAGTAAACCAAGCTTGAGATCCGATGAACGCCATTCCGTAAAGATTCTGAATTTAGCCTCAACTGTTTTTAGAGATACCAGCTCACAATGTTATGAGATTTATATATTTTTATTTTCTTTCTTCTCGTAAATATCATACAGCGATCTGTCACGTAATGTCTCCAGTTTACATTATCGAAATGTTGTGTGTGCCTGTATCACGTGATGGCTCACACAATTCTGTCCAAGTTTAGCATGTCTAACAGATTCAATAAAAATGGTCTGAGGAGCAAAAAAATCTGACGTGATGACAGATGTAAATCTTTCCTGGGACACCCTGTGTCGTGAGAGGCAATTAGTAGAAGGGGAGAACATTCCTTTCAATGTTTTTGTCAGTTTGATCACATTGGCCTGTCCCTACATTCTCTTCATCGTGTGGCTAACACAAAAACACCAGTTGAATCCACACCTATAGAAAGTAAACTCACTGTGTGGCTCATATATCAACAACAGTTGAATCCACACCTATACCAAGTGAACTCACTGTATGGCTCATATATCAACACCAGTTGAATCCACACCTATAGAAAGTAAACTCACTGTGTGGCTCATATATCAACACCAGTTGAATCCACACCTATACCAAGTGAACTCACTGTATGGCTCATATATCAACACCAGTTGCATCCACACCTATAGAAAGTAAACTCACTGTGTGGCTCATAAGTTTAACACCGGTTGGATTAACAATCACATCACGTGATAAGTTCGCCCAACACACTAGCATTATTTGGATCCACATCCACACCAATTGATGTCATGCTTATTAACACATCATTATTTTGATCCGTACATTCCTCAAGTGATGTCCTTGTGTTAATATCATGTAGTTATCAAACCAAGAACATTTCAATCGCCAAGCTGCTCAATCAATATCTTTGCTCACTCCCCTTCATTCCCATTTATTTTTTATTGATTATCTTACCTTCCTTTTTTAAAAAAAGATGATTTCAGAATATAGTACAAACATCAGTAAATTATCTTGTAAATATAGTACACACATCAGTAAATTATCTTGTAAATATAGTACAAACATCAGTAAATTGTCTTGTAAATATAGTACAAACATCAGTAAGTTATCTTGTAAATATAGTACAAACATCAGTAAATTATCTTGTAAATATAGTACAAACATCAGTAAATTATCTTGTAAATATAGTACAAACATCAGTAAGTTATCTTGTAAATATAGTACAAAGATCAGTAAATTATCTTGTAAATATAGTACAAACATCAGTAAATTATCTTGTAAATATAGCACAAACATCATTAAGTTATCTTGTAAATATAGCACAAACATCAGTAAATTATCTTGTAAATATAGTACAAACATCAGTAAATTATCTTGTAAATATAGTACAAACATCAGTAAATTATCTTGTAAATATAGTACAAACATCAGTAAGTTATCTTGTAAATATAGTACAAACATCAGTAAATTATCTTGTAAATATAGCACAAACATCAGTAAATTATCTTGTAAATATAGTACAAACATCAGTAAGTTATCTTGTAAATATAGTACAAACATCAGTAAATTATCTTGTAAATATAGTACAAACATCAGTAAGTTATCTTGTAAATATAGTACAAACATCAGTAAGTTATCTTGTAAATATAGTACAAACATCAGTAAATTATCTTGTAAATATAGTACAAACATCAGTAAATTATCTTGTAAATATAGTACAAACATCAGTAAATTATCTTGTAAATATAGTACAAACATCAGTAAATTATCTTGTAAATATAGTACAAACATCAGTAAGTTGTCTTGTAATTATAGTACAAACATCAGTACATTATCTTGTAAATAATATTTCATTTCCTACATGATGTTTCACCTCTAGTTACTTTGTGTTTATTTAAAACCAAGAAGAGTAATAACAGTCAATATACATATATATAAAACATTTCTTTAAAAATAACATTTATTTTTTTTTAATAAAAAAAAACGCAAAAAAGTAAAAAACAACTCATTATATCACATAAACATTTATATAAACTAGCTGCACCCTGCTAAACTCATTATATCACATAAACATTTATATAAACTAGCTACACCCTGCTAAACTCATTATATCACACAAACATTTATATAAACTAGCTGCACCCTGTTAAACTCATTATATCACACAAACATTTATATAAACTAGCTGCACCCTGTTAAACTCATTATATGACACAAACATTTATATAAACTAGCTGCACCCTGCTAAACTCATTATATCTCACAAACATTTATATAAACTAGCAGCACCCTGCTAAACATTTGCGTAAAGCAATACCATAGTTTAACTTTGAGGTTATCATGAATAGGTCAATGCAGCCAATTGGTCTTTTTATTTAATGTAATGAAAATTAAAAAAAAAAAGAACATTTATCGCATCGAGACTTAGAAAGGAAGTCTTTAATATTTAACAGGAAACAGTATTCTTACTTTCGATCTACAGCAGACATGAGACGGAACATATTTATATAGATTATCATTACTAAAAAAAAATGTAAAAATATAATGGTGGATGCCCATCTAGATATATTGATTACTTATCTATTTATTGCTTATTATCATTTAATGTTAAAAAAAATTGAATTCACTGGATTGCAATCACCTATGCTTTTAATTTTAGTAAGAATACTTATATAAATACTAGTTGAATTGCCTGCTGAAGCTGGCTGCTACCTACGATAAAAAAGAAATCCTTGTTGTGTTTAGAATGACGGATGGGAAAATTTCCAATTTTATGAAGAGAAATAACAAAGAAATGTATGAAATACTGTAATAAAAAATAACATTTGGCTTTTATTGCCATGAACACAATACGATATGAAAAGAAATAACCAAGAGATGAACAAAATACTGCAATAGAAAAGAACATTTATCTTTTGTTGCCATGAACACAATACATATCATAGATTTCCTTGTACACCATATTTTTTAGTGTACGGACCATTAGCCTGATTACACCACATTTTAAAGGTACGGACCATTAGCCTAAGGGAGACTGACGGATCCGAAAATTTCCAGTTCTGAAATTCCCCAGACTATTTTTAGCCGAGCAAGCGAACTATACAGTGAGGGTAGTTTTCATATCGTGCGGTGTATAGGATGTTCATGGCAACAAAAGCCAAATGTTATTTTCTATTGCAGTATTTCGTATATTTCTTTGTTATCCCTTCAGCACATACGATCACAATACACTATCACAATGCACACGGCACGAAATGAAAACTACATGAGAAAGGGAGACACATGGGTTAGACCAGTGGTCGGCAAAGTGCGGCTCCAAAGCCGCATGTGGCTCTTTGGCTCCTTAAGTGCGGCTCAGGCATTTAGTTTTATTTAGTGTACTATTTATTTAGTGTAATACAATTTTAGTGTAATAAAAGTTTACTAAACAAGCAGATTTGGCTCCCAATTTTTTAGAGCATTTTCGAAAAAATTGCTCTATTGTCCCCGTTTTGTCTGTCTGTCTGTCTGTCTGTCCGTCATCACCCTAGATCTCAACAACCATAAGTCCTTGACCCATGATGTATATATCATTTTGTAGGTCTTGGCCTGCCATGTGTGCAGCAAAAGTTCATTTCGCGATCTGACCTCTGAGGGCCGTAAAAGGAGGCTTATAAAGTACCGTTTTTTTCAATATATCTATATTAACAAAGGAGCGCCCTAGATCTCAGCAACCATAAATCCTAGACCCATGATGTATATATCATTTTGTAGGTCTTGGCCTGCCATGTGTACCTCAAAAGCCCATTTCGCGATCTGACCACTCAGGGCCGAATATAAGACTTTCTTAGGTACCGTTTTTGCTTATATTTTAAATATAAATAATAAAAGCTAATCAAAGGGGCGTAATCAATATTTATTTTTGTAATAGTTATTCAACATGATTACTTCCCTCTCTAAATGTATCAAAATCCATACGCGTGGAGCAATATTTATGGCTGTAACCCGGGAAAAAAATACGGATTTCGTCCGGCGTAACCATAGCCACTGCGTACACGAAAATGCTCTAAAATGTCTTTTGTCCGAAACGGAAAAGACTTAAATTGCTTGTTTTTATTGTTGTAATGTTCATATTTGGCTCTTTGGCTGATAAGTTTGCCGACCACTGGGTTAGACGATTACTTATTAGATTTATGATATATTATGTCATTCTTTTAATTATTTTTGCGTATTATTTATAAAAAGGTTATTTTTTAAAAGCTTATATAATATCTATTTATATCCATTTATATCTATTTATATCTATTTATATATTTATTACTTTTTAGTTCTGAAAGAATTCAACTTTCTATGAATTTGTTTTGCACATATTCAGTGGCGTAGTGAGCTTAACACACGCCCGGGGCACAAAACTTTTTTTTAGCGCCCCCCATTTGCGGACCATTTGGCTCCCCTTTGTGAGTAGCGCCTGAGGCATGATACCCCCTGTTCCCCTTCGCTACGCCACTGCACATATTAGTAGGCATTTTTTCCCAACTATAAACATTACCAAAAGGTTATTTGTTTCATATTTCTACAAGATTTTAACTCATGGATCTGGAATAATAATAATTACAATCATATTTTTTTATAGGCCTACAGTTATGTAAAATCTACAAGTGAGTTAAAAGATTTAACAACCCTACACGCATACCGAAAGGTAAACTAATTAAAAACTTATAATGACAAGATTCCGACTCATTAGATATTTTGCAGATTGAATGGACGATCAAATGAATGAGAACAATAGAGTTTAATGACCACAAACCAATCTAGATCTTTCTAAAACTTTATTTTGTAAAGGCAACATCGCCATTTCATTTTTGAACTATTCTTGTGTTATATATATATTATAATGAAATCGAACTATTGAGATTGATGCAAACAGACCGTAGAGAGACAGACAGACCCACAGAGAGAGAGAGAGAGAGAGAGAGAGAGAGAGAGAGAGAGAGAGAAAGAGAGAGAATTGAAAAAAACCCAGCTCTCAATAACTTAGTTCAAACATAAAAATTGATAAATTAAATATGCGAAAACTAAAAACTATACGAAGAATATTGTGTCTGTGTTTCCGTAGTACTTGCTGTATATTTTCTGTATCACTAATTGTATGATCTCTATCACTAATAGTATGATCTCTATCATTAATTGTATACTCTCTATCACTAATAGTATGATCTCTATCACTAATAGTATGATCTCTATCATTAATTGTATACTCTCTATCACTAATAGTATGATCTCTATCACTAATTGTATGATCTCTATCACTAATTGTATGATCTCTATCACTAATTGCATACTTTTGTATACTCTTCATCACTAATTGTATGATCTCTATCACTAATCGTATACTCTCTGTCACAAATCAAGAGATAAACTTAAACACATTAATCCATTGGTCACACCAATACAACATATTTACTTTTCTTTCAGAAGAGATTTAACACACATTTGTTCTATTATTTTGAAAATGTAAGGGAACACTTCATTTATACAAGTATCTCCACCCAAGTTGTCAATAAGTCGCTAGGACGCATGAATAGGATGGGGCGGGGATGGTGGGGGCCGTATTAAACAGTCTCCTATCAACAGCCATCTTTATTAAACACATTTTTATCACTGCCAACATTCAGCGTGACTTGCGTTCAATACATTGATTCTTCCTGGCTGCGTTATAAATTTAACTTCCATCTCTGAGTTGACAGATTTGATAACAAAAGTTATAGGGGTAGAAAATGTCCACTTTAGAAATCAGTTAGAGGTGAAGAGATAAAGACAGATGAATTAAAAAGTAAATATTGGAATTGAATTGAATTTTCTGTGTGAACGAAATATCTAATGCAATTTATTACCGGGGACAATTTATTGGAAGTACAGTCTCTATACGAATTTTTATATCTGTGGTCGGCAAACTTTTTGAATCTCGGGCTACGATGGGATCTACAAATTGAAGAATGGCCAGACGAAGTACATGTGTCAATGTTTGTCTTTAAACATTCTCATATTTTAAGTTTCCGTGTAATAGTCCAGAGAGGAATCAAGATTTATGCTCATTTAAATCTGCAGCATCGCAGGCCTTCTTGGAGTGTCAACAGAGACACATGCTAATAAATGTATTGTGTACATTATTATTAAAGTTATCTATACAATATAAAATGGATTTTAGCCTGAATCATCGTTTTTCACCTTTCTACCTTATGAAGGTGATACAATATACAATTAGGATTTGAGGAATCAGTCGGGATGACACACAATGCATTAGAGAGATGTGTAGATTCAATGTAATTCAAACTAATACTAAATAAAAGTAAATATTAATTCGAATATTTCTACAGGTGTCACAATCTATAAATAGTCAATGAATAAATTACGGAGGCATTTACATGAACAGAATGTTGTGAGATGTGTGGAAATGTGTATAAACGTTTCTGTATCCAGTATTTTATTATGGATTGATTGTTTGATGTGCAGATAATGTAGATACATTTATACAAGTGACTTTTGATGTACAGTCAATGTAGATACATTTATACAAGTGTCTTTTGATTACAGTCAATGTCCATACATTTATACAAGTGTCTTTTGATTACAGTCAATGTAGATACATTTATACAAGTGTCTTTTGATGTACAGTCAATGTAGATACATTTATACAAGTGTCTTTTGATGTACAGTCAATGTAGATACATTTATACAAGTGTCTTTTGATGTACAGTCAATGTAGATACATTTATATACGTGTCTTTTGATTACAGTCAATGTCCATACAAGTGACTTTTGATGTACAGTCAATGTAGATACATTTATACACGTGTCTTTTGATTACAGTCAATGTAGATACATTTATACAAGTGTCTTTTGATGTACAGTCAATGTAGATACATTTATACAAGTGTCTTTTGATTACAGTCAATGTCCATACATTTATACAAGTGTCTTTCGATTACAGTCGATGTAGATACATTTCTACAAGTGTCTTTTGATTACAGTCAATGTAGATACATTTATACAAGTGTCTTTTGATTACAGTCAATGTAGATACATTTATACAAGTGTCTTTTGATTACAGTCAATGGAGATACATTTATAAAAGTGACTTTTGATTACAGTCAATGTAGATACATTTATACAAGTGTCTTTTGATGTACAGATTATGTAGAAACATTTATACAAGTGACTTTTGATGTACAGACAATGTAGAAACATTTATACAAGTGACTTTTGATGTACAATCGATGTAGATACATTTATACAAGTGACTTTTGATGTACAATCGATGTAGATACATTTATACAAGTGACTTTTGATGTACAATCGATGTAGATACATTTATACAAGTGTCTTTTGATTACAGTCAATGTAGATACATTTATACAAGTGTCTTTTGATGTACAGTCAATGTAGATACATTTATACAAGTGACTTTTGATGTACAGTCAATATAGATACATTTATACAAGTGTCTTTTGATTACAGTCAATGTCCATACATTTATACAAGTGACTTTTCGTCTTTAACATCCATGATCTTTGGAATCTCGCATCGAGTTTATCTTCAAGCGACAAACTTCATTTAATGTCCAGTCACGCAATGAGACTGGACACGACAAAGTCCACTCATTTGGTGTTTTTTTTCCATTTCATCAGATGGTCAAGATTTATGGATTATTTCCCGAATACTTTCCCGATTCCATTTCATGGGCTCTTTCACTGTACGTGTCGTGTTTGTCAAAGTAATTGGCGCCGGAAACGGGGGTCTGGGAGGTCATTGTTTGGTCATTTAATACCAGTTGTTTTTTGTGTGGTCTTATGGGTCCAGTTGGTTATGTGCTGGTCCTATGTGTCCAGTTGGTTGTGTGCTGGTCTTATGTGTCCAGTTGGTTGTGTGCTGGTCTTATGGGTCCAGTTGGTTGTGTGCTGGTCTTATGGGTCCAGTTGGTTGTGTGCTGGTCTTATGGGTCCAGTTGGTTGTGTGCTGGTCTTATGGGTCCAGTTGGTTATGTGCTGGTCTTATGGGTCCAGTTGGTTGTGTGCTGGTCTTATGGTTCCAGTTGGTTGTGTGCTGGCCTTATGTGTCCAGTTGGTTGTGTGCTGGTCTTATGTGTCCAGGTGGTTGTGTGCTGGTCGGTATCTTTGACTAACTGAAGCTAAAATTTTAACTTGTCTTGTGTAATAGACTTGAGGATTTAATGAAATTAAAAGGACATATTGTATAATCTTCTCCAAATCCGCGGTTCTCATTCGGTGTTACGCGTACTCTAAGGGATACTGAATACTGTATAGGTTATGCAGGGATACTGAATACTGTATAGTTTATGCAGGGTTACGCAGCGACATGTAATTTTCGTTTGAAACAGCCAAGAGTTTGAAGAAGGTCTCCAGTCTGTTGTGTGACTCATCCCCAAACCACGTGACTAAATATCGCAATTTAAATGTCATCAGATTCCCATTTGAACACAAGTAGGCCTACATCTATTCGCGAACTCGCGTGACAGGGGTACCCGCGGGCGTACTATCGAGCCCTTTGGGGTACACTCGCGGAAAAAGGTTGAGAGCTGCTCAGGCCCGTAGCGTGCGGGGGGGGCCAGGGGGCAAGGCCCCCCCCTGCGTTTTGTCTGGCCCCCTCTGCTTATTTTCTCTAATAAGTTAAATGTATTACCTGGCCCCCCTCTGCTATCGCCTGGCCCCTGCTGTTGAATGCCAGGCCCCTGCTGTAGAATTCTCAAGCTACGGGGCTGGAGCTGCTGTTCTAAATTATGTTTTTTTTTTTTTAAAATGACAAGAAATCCATCAGAAGTTGTTTTACCTTTCTCGGATTCGAATGCGGATGCGGATTTGGCGAATGGGGGTTATTTAAAATACGTTCATGAGCAAATACGACGTCTAATGTATGGACAGCTGAATAAGGGTCCAGGAGTTAAGTTTTATCTGTTTTCTTTATATAGGGTTTTCGAAAGTCTCTAGGTTTTTAAATTTTAGTTACGGTTTCTACGGCCGTGTTTGATCTGAAAACGGTAATTTTTCAAACGCAGTGGCTAGAGTTCCGTCTAGACGAACTTCGTATTATTTTTTATCGGAGTCCATCTATAGCTGTGCGCATGCGTGACAATCGAGATTAACTTCCAACTCCTTAAACGATCGCCGACTTTAAACTGCATCATAAATCTTTTAACGTAATTTACTACCTTATTTTATCTTAACTTTAAACAGCATCATAAATCTTTTAACGTAATTTACTACCTTATTTTATCTTAACTTATAGGAAGGAAATGAATATAAATAGTAGACTGCATTTCCCGCGAAAATCCTGTAATTGTATTAGTTAATTTTTTTCAAAGACGCACCGATAATAACTCTAAATAATTAGAGTTCTCATTCATTCTGTTTACAATAGAAACATACTTCTCCGATTATTAACAGCAAATGACGTCATCAACTTTTAAAAAGTTTTATAAACAAATAAAAAAAACCATGTATAATTCTTTATAATCTTTATTAATAGTGAAAACTATACAGTGTTTATTTGTTTAAAAAATGTCACAAAAGAAATAAGGAATTTGTCACTATTGGTATTTAATATAAGAAAAAAAAAACGTGTATTTATATGGTTTCTGGGAAAGGTGGGTACAATAGATGCTAATTTAGCGCATATTTTTTGTTTTATTCGTTAATTTGTGTAGTTTGAATGCTATTGTTTTCCTCCGCCTTTATTAGGCTTGGACAGACCCGAAAAAAGTAATAAAGAATAATTGCCGTGCATGCGGACCCGGAAAAAAAATAATACGGCGTCCGTCTGGACGAACTCTAGCCACTGCGTTTTTCGAATTCAAATCCGATCGAATTTTTTTTTTAAAAATCCGTCGGATTCGAATTCGCTCTAAAAACGTCGACGTTCGAATGTCGTCGGATTCGAATTCGAACTTCCTCACATCCCTAACAGAGATACATTTAGTTCAGCTGATTGTCAACAGAGATACATTGAGTTCAATTAATTGTCAACAGAGATACATTTAGTTCAACTGATTGTGTACATTATATTTGATTGTTTGCTTTGAAACAGAATATGTTACCTATCGAAATTGTTGAAGGGATGAATGGTCGAGCGATGTATATCACACGACTGTCGACCTGAGGGTACCGGGATTCAATCTCTAGTGAGAATGAATGTTTTGTTTGAATGTTCCATTCATGGCACGCCTGGTGTCTCTAAGGTCATTGCACTAACGTGAATGGTGGGGATGAAAGTAGGTCACGGCATGACTGTCCCAATAAGTGGTTCATCGCCTCCAAGTGATAAACATCACCTCCTTTTGACTATGTGCGGTGCAGCGACACATTTGAAAGACCTTAAACGATGCATTGTATACGAAGGTAATCCAATAACAGGACCATAACTTCTCTACCATATTATATTTATGGACGACCTAGTCCTTAACTTCGTATTGTGTTTATGTGCAACATACCACATGACTTCTTTACCACTTTGTATGCACAACAAATAGACTACATAACTTCTGAATAATGTTGTATGTGTGTACAACAATAGACCCTATAACTTGTGTATCATATTTTATGTGTGTACAACAAAAGACCCCATAAACTTGTGTATCATATTGTATGTGTGTACAACAATAGACCACATAACTTGTGTATCATATTGTATGTGTGTACAACAAAAGACCCCATAAACTTGTGTATCATATTGTATGTGTGTACAACAATAGACCACATAACTTGTGTATTATATTGTATGTGTGTACAACAATAGACCCCATAACTTGTGTATCATACTGTAATGTGTGTACAACAATAGACCACATAACTTGTGTATCATATTGTATGTGTGTACAACAATAGACCACATAACTTGTGTATTATATTGTATGTGTGTACAACAATAGACCACATAACTTGTGTATCATATTGTATGTGTGTACAACAATAGACCACATAACTTGTGTATCATATTGTATGTGTGTACAACAATAGACCCCATAAACTTGTGTATCATATTGTATGTGTGCACAACAATAGACCCCATAAACTTGTGTATCATATTGTATGTGTGTACAACAATAGACCACATAACTTGTGTATCATATTGTATGTGTGTACAACAATAGACCACATAACTTGTGTATTATATTGTATGTGTGTACAACAATAGACCCCATAACTTGTGTATCATATTGTATGTGTGTACAACAATAGACCCTATAACTTGTGTATCATATTCATTGTGTTTTGACAAATACAATGTTCATCACAAGTGCAGACAGTAAAATACTTTCTTCTTTTTATTTCTCTAATGGGAAAAATAAATTGTATAATAAAATCTTTTTTTTTTGCCAGCAGAGTAAAGTGTATTGATACTCATATCGTAAAGCTGTAAGTTCGAAGAGTTTCTAGGGGAAGTCAATCAATAGATGATGTCATGAAGGAAAATATATTTATGAACAAATATTGGGAAATATTTTATTTTGATGTACACAGATACACCGCACTCAGAAAATAAATTCTTGTTTTTGAGAACGTTTGGATACGTTTGAGATACGAGGAATAAAGATTCTTTAGATAAGTGTCTACAAAAATAAAATGCATGCTCTTCATTGTGCACTGAAGCGGTTCAGAAGACGTTGGGATGTTGGTGAGTTCTCAATTTAACGGAAACGGCGACGTTAGAAAAAAATATGTCTGATCAAAGTCTGGTGTTTAATATCATGGTGGTATTCATATTTATATTATATATGGTGAAAATATATATGAAGAGAAATGCAGTTTAAATAAACAATATTTATATTATATATGGTGAAATATATGAAGAGAATTACAGTTTATATAAATAATATTTATATTTTATATGGTGAAATATACGAAGAGAAATACAGTTTAAATAAATAAAATTGAGTTAAGATTTAGTTTCCATTGTTTGAATTTTGAAATACTTATCCAGTCTCATTGCACATTATGCAACAATTTTTATAAATTGTCTAGAAATAACATTTAAGTGGTACAAGGAAGTATAACATCGACAAGTCCACTTCGTTTACTGTTAATATAATTGTTTAATACTTTAATGGAACGAAGTTGTTCGATGCTGGGCGCGGTCATAGTTAATGCTGAAACAAATAGCAATGAGTATTTAATAGGAAAGCGTTTTTAATACATACATCCCATAAACTGGGTTAGCTTATCATGTTAGTAAAGTACCTGCATAATTTTCTAAAGACAGATAATTTTAATGTGTGAATAAATGATACTTTTTCTGTAAGGACACGATAATTTATACCTTGAGAATATTTATGGGCATAATAATTTAATTTCTACGGAAACTTGACATTCGTCAGCACATACAAAAATATTATACTGTATGTAGACATAAACAGTTTCTGTGTAAGAAAATGATATATTTGAGATGTGTCTCTGAGTAAAGACAATTTATGTTATTGGGAATGGGTATACTATGGTGGTGTGTAAGGGCATGACATTTTACTGTGTAAGGGCAAACTTAATTTCTTTTGCTTAATCAGTGTAATTACATCTGGACATACTTTACTTCTTTTGTCAAATGAGTTTAACTAGATATGGACATACTTTACTTCTTTTGTTATATAAGTTTAACTAGATCTGGATATACTGCATTGACAAATATTTTTTAGTGGATCGGGAAAGAGCCTAAGCGCTGGAAGCTGCATAGAAATACATTTATTTAGACATATATACTGTAGTCGTAGACACATAGATCTGTAGATATAGACATTTAGAAATACATTCATTTAGACATATATACTGATATTTTATGTAGTCGTAGTTACATAGTAAAATGTATAGAGATAGACATATGGAAACTGCCGCATATAGACTAATAGATATGCATTCATTTAGACATATGTAATGTAGTCGTAGATGCATAGTAAAATATAAAGATGTAGACATAGATTTAGCCATTGATTTGAAGATCGATATAGACTTGTATCTAAACACACGTATAACAACAAATCTGAAATACACATTCATCGACCCTCTGGAAATTGATGCGGTTTGACCTATATAAATAACCCAAAAAAAAAATAGCTTTCACTTTCAAATCTCATAAAATATTTATTTTTTCTCTCTGCGTCCCTTTGGTCCTGATAAATTACTTTATGAAATAGGTCAGTGGTAACCAATACACAATCACTCATTTTAACGTACGGACATACCAGACATGGGCCAAGTACAGCCCGAGGGCCGAGTACGGCCTATTTGGTTGTGTGACCTGACTTGTTGATATAATTTTAAGTAGAACTAATGTATTCCTAATGTGATGTAATGTATTCCTAATGTGATGTAATGTATTCCTTATGTGATGTAATGTAAACTAATTCAGTTAAAAATTTTACCCATCTGTTATTAATCGGGCCCGTCTGTCAAAGTATCCCATGTGGCCCACTTTTCAAAAAGTTTGCCCACCCCTGGTTTAAACTATGTGTTTGTGCGTACCCTGAGAAATGGCATGGGGTAGAGAGGGTTTGTGTGTGTGGGGGGGGGAGGGTTTACATAGATGAAAATAACTTTGAAATCAATCCAGACAGAGACCCTATTAAAAAAAAAATCTTTCCTAAAGGAGGAATGGAAACTTATCCACTTGATGGTAAATTTCATAAGAAGCCAAAAAAATCACTATGCTGGGATTTAAGAAAATGATATCGTGACAAGGTCTTCTGCTTATGGCTTTCACAAGGCCTATGAGGCAAACTGAAAAACTGGCCTGAAGATCAGGGGAAAATCTGGCCATTACTAGGCGCTGGTGATGCTAACTAGAAGACAGGGGAACTAATAAGTATAGATGGCCAGTCTTCCCTCACAGAGTTATCCCAATAATGAACTTGATTTGTTTGATTTCTTAGCCATGGGTGAAAAATGTATAACTAGGACAGCTTCCTTTTTTTTTAAATAAATAAATCTTGGCCATTCCTTTTTTCAAGATTGTGAGGATGGTATATTAATGTTCTTTGTAACCGCAAGATGTAAATATCTCCTCCAATTGTTGAAAGGTTTTTGTAATTAAGTCAGTTTAAAATAAACACACACACACACACACACATTACTAGAAATAGAAGATACGCATTGTAAACTCAATTTTATGTTTTCCTTTTGCGTGAGTCAGCAGAATAATACAAAAACTGGTGTGTTACAAAAATTGGTGTGTTAAAAAACGTGTTACAAAAACTGGTGTGTTAAAAAAACGTGTGTTACAAAAACTGGTGTGTTAAAAAAACGTGTGTTAAAAAAACCATTTGTTACAAAAAATTGGTGTGTTACAAAATCTGGTGTGTTAATAAAAAAACAAAAATGTAATCTGATGCTTTCCTTCCTACGTTGTAAACATACTGAGTTTTACTGAATCAGTGTAACCTAGGTTGATTTCTGAATCAGTGTAACAGATGTTGATTTCTGAATCAGTGTAACAGATGTTGATTTCTGAATCAGTGTAACAGAGGTTGATTTCTGAATCAGTGTAACAGAGGTTGATTTCTGAATCAGTGTAACAGATGTTGATTTCTGAATCAGTGTAACAGAGGTTGATTTCTGACATCTTCTCTTTTACAAAATATGGATAGAACCTGATAGATGGAACCTGTTCCAAGATCAAATAAATTGTAGTCTGCTACAAACAGCAATGAGTTTCAATGTCATCTGAAAAGTACATTTGTTGCCATCGCTGTGAAATGACATGTAACGAATCTTACTCAAATCCACATTTACAGATGTGTTTAGTAAAGTAACATTGATAGATAATGACAGATGAGATATATTTTTACAGTATTCGCTTTAAATAATATCGTAGTAGAATTCATATTCGAACTTAGACTAATGTAAGAACTGAATTTTGTCAGAGCCGTTGCTAACTATTGTGGGGACCAGTGAGAGTTTTAATTTTGGCGGACCTGATAAGTGCACAAAATATCAAACAACGTTCATTTGGGCACTTTACCTTGCGCAGCTCTCTCGGTGGTCACACAAAAGACCGCTGAAACCCTGCCTACTTTTCTAAGTACTGGGTCAATGTGATGTCATTTACAGTTAATGTCATTACGCGTTCCTAAAATATCATTACATATCATGCTTTGTTCCCAGAATGTCATTACACTCTCCTAAAATGTCATTACATATCATGCTTTGTTCCCAGAATGTCATTACACGTTCCTAAAATGTCATTACATGACATGCTTTGTTCCCAGAATGTCATTACACGTTCCTAAAATGTCATTACATATCATGCTTTGTTCCCAGAATGTCATTACACGTTCCTAAAATGTCATTACATGACATGCTTTGTTCCCAGAATGTCATTGCACGTTCCCAGAATGTCATTACATGTCATGCTTTGTTCCCAGAATGTCATTACACTCTCCTAAAATGTCATTACATATCATGCTTGGTTCTCAGAATGTTATTACACGTTCCTAAAATGTCATTACATATCATGCTTTGTTCCCAGAATCTCCTTACACGTTCCCAAAATGTCATTATCTATCATGACCTATTCCCAGAATGTCATATTTTAGAATAGAATGTAGGCAAAACAATAAATTCCAACTGACAAGTTACTGAAATGTCTTGTTCTAAAACAGCGGTTCTGTACCTTTTTTCACGACTGGACCCCAAAAGAGTGCCCCTCTCAAGTAAGTTCGCGAATAAAGGTCATTATTTTTTATAATGGACCTGTTGACTTTGTACTGCCATACTTTGGCACTTCTATGTCGTTGTATAATTAACTTTGTACCCCTTGGGGTACACGAACCACCGGTTGAGAAGCGTGGTTCTAAAATGACTTGTTCATGTATTTCAATATTATATATATATATATATATATATATATATATATATATATATATATATAAGAGATTTGAGTTCTGTGTTGAAAAGAAAGTAAAGAATAAATACAACAGTATTCCAGTTTAAAATACAATCATGAAAAAAATCGGATCTGCCCGAAACCAAAAATAACCTAGCCTACCGATCAAGCCTAAGGGGATATAATTCTATGCAAAGGTTTTGCAGGGTACATCTAGTACTATATATATATATTTTTTTTCAAAAATGTTCTAGAATTTTTTAAAAAATCTAGAATGTCAGGTTCTGGAATATAATTATTACACAAGGGTTACTTTATTGCAAGAATATCTTCCAACCTAATTTCATTTCAAGTTTAACGTGTTATCATGTCAATAGAAATTTATTTTAAAATAAAATAAACAGTTGTATTAACCATCAATGTACTGTTATATTAGCCATCAATGTACTGTTATTTTGACCATCAGGGTCAAATTAAACAATTTCACTGTTCCAGAGTTCCCTGACGCCCAAATCTTTCAACCAGAATTACATCTGACTGAACAATCTTTAAAGTATTCAATAATCATTGACGAGACAAAAACGTTTCTCTGTCCCCCGTGCCCCCTTTTTCTCCCCGTAGAAGTAAAAAAGAAATTGCCTTGAAATGTCAACAAAGAAGACATTTTATTGGGAGAAGACATTTTGTGAAATAAGACATCTGAATCAACAATGTTCAGTTGGCCAGGATTTTCCTGAAGGCTCACCAAACTCTAATTGTATCGGCTGACATATCCCCCCCTCACCCCATGGCACCAAAGTTGTTGATGGCTGTAATTTGTTTTTTTTTTTTCAGACCACTGAAAGTTTATTTCCTATGTGAAATGCTGACATTTACATTAAGCGCTTCACTGAAAAGAAAATTGCATTATCTAATTATAGAAAAACTAATGCAAACAAATGTACTTTTAAAAGTTTAATGCTTTTATTTTGCGATTGCAAGAGGGATTTTCCGATATGGCTAGTGCAACTGAATATACTGGATTTTTTTTCCACATTAAACGAAATATTTTGATGATGGCAAATCTTATCATAGCAGCAAACATATGTTAGAGTGGCAGCAGACGTATGTTATAAAATAATAGCATCAGACATATGTTATTATAGCAGCAGATATGTTATTATACCAGAAGAAATATGTTACTTTAGCAGCAGACATACGTAGGCGATGTTATTTTAGCAGCTGACACATGTTATTATAGCACCAGATATGTTATTATACCAGAAGAAATATGTTACTTTAGCAGCAGACATACGTAGGCGATGTTATTTTAGCAGCAGACACATGTTATTATAGCATCAGACATATGTTATTATAGCAGCAGAGTGAGCAGACATATCTTATTATTTTCTGAAAGAGACTAGTAAACAAAGGCCCGGTACCCGGACCGGAGAGTAGGCACGCAGTTGGAGTAGAATATGGTGATATATACTTGAGCGCGTTAACAACCTGTCTATATACAAAAATAGCATATCTATGTACTCGAAGTGGCCCCAAATGACATGCGCAGATTATTGTAGTTAAAATACAATTAAGTATAGGGGACACTTAATAATACATGAAATAAAGTTCATATGTTATATAGTTCATCCCAATGACAATAATCCTTCTTATGGATACACAATCTCAACAAAAACAACCCCTGACAATTAAACTTTGAATCTAACATCCAACTATAGTCTACATAATTTGCGCACACAACAACTTATCATTGATAAATCTTTATTCATTCATAATATTTCAAAAGACTCTTTTCAAAACAGTTCTTCATTTTATGTTTTATCATGTTCAACATGACGTGCATGTATTTAATAAAGAAAGAGACGTGAGTACCTGCCAGTAAAACGCAACATGTTTAGCTGATAATTAGCCCAGAAAATATTGCCAACCAGGTGCACTTTTTATAACACAAAAATATAATTGAAAATGTAACATTCCTTTTACCTTTATTATTATATTTTACAGACCAATCGTTTTGAATAAAGCAGAATGTAATACTTTTAATGTGTGGTAAAGTATAATGTATCAAAGTTCATAATAGAAATAGATAGAATCGGTGTGTAGCTTTTATCTGCACTTCAATACAAAAAAAAATATTCCATCAATCCAGAGGTAGTCATGTATTGGTTGAGACCGCAGACCCAGAAGAAAATATCTGGCCCCTTAAAAAAGAAAGAAATACCAAATCTTTAAACATTATAGTTATGTGAATCCCCCCTCATAAATGGGTTAGTTTGCATTGTCTACATTGTGTACGTAGCTACTTAGATTCCACCCTTATACAATAATTTATTCATGTGACGTAATAATGATCTACTAACGCATCATAGACACTTTTCGGAATTGAAATTAAAGCAGCTGCATGACTTTGACAATTAGAATAATTTCCATTGTACTTTCGCACATGACTTCAGTAATTAACATTTTATTATATCTTCGTACTATCAAGTACTATGTTCCGTATGTGACGTATGTATTACATGTAGACAGTGGTTCACAAACTATTGAGTTGCGACCAACCCCCAGTAAATAAGTCGAGAATGAATTTTAAGTAGGTCGAAAATGAGAATAAAAAAAATGAAAAAAAAAAAACCTGCGTATTCGTCACTGAGAAAAATTGACTAAAAATTATTTCAGATTAAAGTAATCCACAGCAATACATAATTAAAATACAGAGTATGAAAAGTACATTACAATATTTTTAGCACATGATAACAGTCTCATTGTAAAAAAAAAATGTCTGATGTAACTTAAAATACCCTTACTGATTCTAATAGGCAATGTGTATAATATAACACAATGGGATATCTAATACACACGTATCACATCACTATCTATAGATCAGTACTTGGAACATCACTATCTATAGGTCAGTACTTGGAACATCACTATCTATAGGTCAGTACTTGGAACATCACTATCTATAGGTCAGTACTTGGAACATCACTATCTATAGGTCAGTACTTGGAACATCACTATCTATAGATCAGTACTTGGAACATCACTATCTATAATAGGTCAGTACTTGGAACATCACTATCTATAGATCAGTACTTGGAACATCACTATCTATAGGTCAGTTCTTGGAATATCACTATCTATAGATCAGTACTTGGAACATCACTATCTATAATAGGTCAGTACTTGGAACATCACTATCTATAATAGGTCAGTTCTTGGAATATCACTATCTATAGGTCAGTACTTGGAACATCACTATCTATAGATCAGTACTTGGAACATCACTATCTATAGGTCAGTACTTGGAACATCACTATCTATAATAGGTCAGTACTTGGAACATCACTATCTAAAGATCAGTACTTGGAACATCACTATCTATAGATCAGTACTTGGAACATCACTATCTATAGATCAGTACTTGGAACATCACTATCTATAGATCAGTACTTGGAACATCACTATCTATAATAGGTCAGTACTTGGAACATCACTATCTATAGATCAGTACTTGGAACATCACTATCTATAGATCAGTACTTGGAACATCACTATCTATAATAGGTCAGTACTTGGAACATCACTATCTATAATAGGTCAGTTCTTGGAATATCACTATCTATAGGTCAGTACTTGGAACATCACTATCTATAATAGGTCAGTACTTGGAACATCACTATCTATAATAGGTCAGTTCTTGGAATATCACTATCTATAGGTCAGTACTTGGAACATCACTATCTATAGATCAGTACTTGGAACATCACTATCTATTGGTCAGTACTTGGAACATCACTATCTATAATAGGTCAGTACTTGGAACATCACTATCTATAATAGGTCAGTACTTGGAACATCACTATCTATAATAGGTCAGTTCTTGGAATATCACTATCTATAGGTCAGTACTTGGAACATCACTATCTATAATAGGTCAGTACTTGGAACATCACTATCTATAATAGGTCAGTTCTTGGAATATCACTATCTATAGGTCAGTACTTGGAACATCACTATCTATAGATCAGTACTTGGAACATCACTATCTATAGGTCAGTACTTGGAACATCACTATCTATAGGTCAGTACTTGGAACATCACTATCTATAATAGGACAGTACTTGGAACATCACTATCTATAATAGGTCAGTACTTGGAACATCACTATCTATAGATCAGTACTTGGAACATCACTATCTATAGATCAGTACTTGGAACATCACTATCTATAGATCAGTACTTGGAACATCACTATCTATAGATCAGTACTTGGAACATCACTATCTATAGGCGATTGAAATTTTTGTATCGATCGAACTTAAAATGTTTGGGAAAATAATTTCAACAATTAAAATGGGTAAAAGGTTTTAGTGGGGAAAAATCTGTGTCAGGCTTTTTCTTAGATAATAAGTTGAACAAATCTGATACTACTTTTAATTACACGATGAACTAAAACATTATTCCCTTATATCAATGTTATCCCTAGAAGGATGAGATGTTATACTAAATTAAATGAGAAACAAATATTGAGTAGGTTCTAGAAGAACATTTTCTATACTGCCGATGAGGAACCACGGGGGACTCAGGTAAATGACACCTTGATGATTTCACTCACAACTTTACCAGCACTCAATTATCTACGTCATCAAAATACTAGAAAGAACTATACAGAAACAAACACGCATTTTTAAAAGACACACTTTCTCAGATTAACACATACTAACTAACACATACTACCACATATTAACTCATACTAACACATGCTAATAAACATATGTTAACTAGCACACACTAACTAACGCATACTAACATATACTTATATAAACAGGTGCACAGAGTGAGGCGAAGAGAAAACATACTGACATACACATACAATCACTAAGGAAACCAATACATACAGCATAGTATCAACAAGCAAACCACACAAATTAGTGATGAATCACAAAACGCATAAAATACTGTCATACATAACGAAATCTTATTTGTTAAAAAAATATGCTCTCTTTGACAACTTGAATAAAAGTACTGCCCCACGTTTAAATTGTTTCAAGTTCAACTGGGATCAATGAAGCTGACACTTCTTTATTATCACCAAATCTCAGTTTTCATGAAACATATCTACTTTAAATTAATAAATACAATTAAATTAACACTGAGAATTTTTGTTTCATATCATAACCTAACAAACAACAGATTGTGTACTGCAAAGTTTCATACGAATCACTTGCTCCTCTTAATGTCAGAATGTATTCTACTTTTTCATCCTTAAGTCCTAACTAAGAAGTATCTTTGATGCCTCAGCATGTCCAAATGCATTTTTGGTCACGTTAAACTGTCATTAATGTTTCTGTTAGTCTAGCAATCTATAATCACACTATGTGTTTCATTGATTTTTCTATTGCCTTATGTTGCTATTGGCCCAACAAACTTTAATCAACTTGCCATTGGCCCAACAATCTATAATCAACAGGCTTGTCCACGGAACATATTTTTCTGTCCCATCCCATACCATACCATGGTAATTTATGTCTGTCCCGTCCCATGGGATTCCCATGAAATCCCATGAAATCGCCAACGACACCAATCATCAACTACAACAATGGCTGACAGTCTGATTACTGGCGTAATGGTTGTGCCTCCGCTACACGCAAGCGGTAAACAGATTATGCATAAATGCGTATTGCTTCAGCTACGCATGGCAAATTTATATGTAATCTCCGCCCATCTCTTAAAATCAGGCCGTACTATTGGTGTTAATAACTTGCGCTTCATCTAGTTGTTTATACCACATCTTTGGGCGTGACGCACCAAAATGCAAACGAACCATCTTATATGATAAAGGGTTATGTGTATTTATTTATTTATTATCTGCTATCCGGTGTCCCACCACAAGATAAAGAACAGATTACGCAATACACATTTTAATGAAAAAGAAGGAATAAAAGCTTTAAAAATTAACAAATTTGGGTTTGCTCAGGTGCACATCAAGTCGCTATGACGCGGCTACTCTGTCCCATGCCGTGTCCCATGGGACATGGAAAATACAAATGTGTGCTGTACCATCTCGTCCCATCCCATGGGATTCCCACGGGATTCCCATTCCCATGGACAAGCCTGATAATCTGCTATGGGCCCGACCACCTATAATCACTTGATATTGGCACAGCAGTCTATAATCAAGCTGCTATTGGTCTAACAATCTATAATTAATAAACTTGCTATTGGTACAACAATCTATAATCAAGTAGCGATTGGCCTAGCAATCTATAATCCTTAAAAATCAATACTATCGCATGTCGAACACTTATGCATGTATTTTCAAACCGCTGTAATTGTTATCCAATATTCAAAATATAATTTTCTATTGGTGGATAATACTTCCGCCAGAGTCAAATTTAATCAGAATACACGCTGGCCATTAGTTTGTAATCCCAGTCTGTATGTTGTGACATCAGTCTGTATGTTGTGACCCCATTCTGTATATTGTGAACCCAGTCTGTATGTTGTGACATCAGTCTGTATGTTGTGACCCCATTCTGTATGTTGTGAACCCAGTCTGTATGTTGTGACATCAGTCTGTATGTTATGACCCCATTCTATATGTTGTGAACCCAGTCTGTATGTTGTGACATCAGTCTGTATGTTGTGAGCCCAATCTGTATGTTGTGATCTAAGTCTGTATGTTGTGAACCCAGTCTGTATGTTGTGAGCCTAGTCTGCATGTTGTGAGCCCAACCTGTATGTGTGACCCCAGTCTGTATGTTGTGAACCTTGTCTGTATGTGTAGGTCCTGTCTATATGTTGTGAACCCAGTCTGTATGTTGTGACATCAGTCTGCATGTTGTGAGCCCAACCTGTATGTGTGACCCCAGTCTGTATGTGTGAGCCCAGTCTGTATGTTGGGACATCAGTCTGCATGTTGTGAACCCAACCTGTATGTTGTGATCTAAGTCTGTATGTTGTGAACCCAGTCTGTATGTTGTGAGCCTAGTCTGCATGTTGTGAGCCCAACCTGTATGTGTGACCCCAGTATGTATGTTGTGAACCTTGTCTGTATGTTGTAGTCTGATCTATATACCGTAGCAGGACCTGTATTCTTTAGGTAACGGGTTCAAATCCAGACAGTTGTGTATATAACTGATTTGGTGAGATTTAATAATGGCACATCATAAAAAAAACCTTCTAATTTCAGAGACAACAGATGAACATCTCAGCCTTACAAAAAAATGTATAAATAATGACCACAAAACATATCCCACAATTTTATATGTATAGTTTATTTAACAAATAAAAATAGACTTGGGCGTTGTGTGATTAAATATTTCATCAAGTTGAAGGCTCAGTTTTTGACAACTGTCTATCCCTTCACTTAATGTTGTTGTTTTTTAATACCCCAAAAAAATCAATCTTTTCGCAGCACAATTTTTATTTAAAGGACAGAGCTTCGCTCAATTTATAATTAATTACTTGTGTCAAAACATTCTCAGCCTGAAGGAAGTATTTAGCAATAATAGTTGGGCTGGGAGGGGGTGGGTTGGGGAGAGGGGGGAATCAGTTGAACTGAGGGTAGGGATGTCAGCTGGAGGGTCAGTGTTTGTAAAGAGTATCCATGCTGTATTGATTTCCTCCAGAAAATGAAAGACTGCTCATCTTCCCAGCGGCTCTAAGGGAAGTGAGACATGAAAAACTTGTTGTTGTTTATGTCATGACACTTTGTGACAAGATCAATGTCACACGGTGTGTCAGGACTTTTGGGGGTTGGTATGAGCACATAGACAAGATCAAATATAATGTATTAAATACATAGATACTCACTCTTTGTATTTAAGTGTCCATTGTACACAAATATCATATTAGTCTTGCTCCCAATAAGTATTTTGGATATGAATGATCTATTATTTTTATAACTTTTGTTTCATGAATAAAGTGTATCAAGAAATATGCACGTCCTATCACAAGGAAAGAAGTCTTACGTCTCATTTAAAATGGCTACATTTCATGCAGTATCACATTTAGTTCTCGTCTGCTATTGTCTCTTCCTATAGTGGCCAGATAATTCTTTTATTAGACAAACCTATGACAAAATGAATTATTTATACTATGACTTAAGGTAAAGTTAGTTATGTGTGAAATCAGACCAGGGAAAGCAATCTGTTTGATCCTAAAGAATTTTCTAGTTAACAAATTTTCTGGTTAACAAGTTAGTAGTTTCTAGTTGACATAGTTTCTAGTTGACGTAGTTTCTAGTTGACATAGTTTCTAATTGACCTAGTTTATAATTCACATAATCTATGAGATAATTTTAATTTGCAAAATCCCACCCCCTCCAAAATGTAAGCTAAATAACAAACTACAAAATCTAATTTGCCTAATATAATAAAATCAACGAGTTTCCATCCCAATTCAACCAATGGTCACTCTGCCGACAGGAATATCAGACAGAATACTCAGACTGACGCATGCGTATTATACAATTAAAAAATTAACTTGTGCTTTTCAAATTTTAATGTCTAAATTAGTTCTAAGGGAGTTAATTGACATATTCTAGCACACTGAATACCAAAATGTTCCGCGTTACCTCCACATGCGACTGCCCTAACATGCGGAATGTTTTATTTATTACAAAGTTTTTCTTAACTTCACTTCTTGTCTGTTTGATTGTTTGTGTGTTTGTCCGCGGAATTGGGCAATCCAATTTTAGACCACTTTCCGATAGCTATAGCTCTGATACGTTCAATATAACTCAGAACCCGATGACAATGCAATATTCTTACCATTTCATTATGATTTGATGAGTTTCTTAATAAATAAAATTAAATATGTATGGCGAATAGGTCACAATCATGTCTAAATCAAGGGAAACTACTGGTGCTAAATATAGAACAAAGTAACGGATTTTGACACTAATTTTAGACCACTTTCCGAAAAGCTGTAGCTCTGATACTTTCAATATAGCTCAGAACCCGATAAAAATGCAATATTCTTACTATTTCATTATGATTTGATGAGTTTCTTAAGTATTTTTCGATAAACATGATACTCGAAAAAGTTTCACTACTTTCTTTGATTTTCTGCGTGTGAATACATGTGACATCAGAGCTCTCAAGTACGTTCGAGCAGAAATATATAGGGTTTAATCAGGTCTGTCTTACACCAACATTTTTTAACTCTTCGTATTAATTGAAAAAAAAATATTTTAACTAAAAAGTAGAAAATAAAATTTACATTATAAAAAAATAGTTTATAAAAAACAACGTTTTTCTTGCGTACTAAAAAATTGGTACCATGGTAATAGTAATAGACTTTATAAGAAATTCTGATTTTTATAAAAACGAAAAACGTTGGGCGCATGTTATACAACACTAGAATTAATTTTACATACTCATATGCATTTTGTTATCTAGACTAAGTTCTAATAAATGATCTGCAATATCGTGATATTTCAAAAACCTTCTGTAATAATTCTTTTGGGATTTAATTGTTAACATTTGATGATTCTAATACTTTAATACAAACATTCACATAATATAAGATTCATGCGCCCAACGTTTTTCGTTTTTATAAAATTCAGAAGCTCTTATAAAGTCTATTACCATGTTACCAATTTATTCAGAAATTATTTTCTGCTTTTTAGTACGCAAGAAAAACGTTGTTTTTTAAAAAAAATATTTTTTATAATGTAATTTTTGAGATACGAGCCGTCGAGCGAGCGATGTTTTGCTTTGAGATACGAGAAACATTTACGATACGAGCAGATCGGCCAGCTGCATACGACCCAGTTTACTGCGCCTCTTGCATCTCGCATGTGCTTTTTGTTTCATCTACAGTACTTAATAGCATTTTTTCTTAAACAACCATGGGTTCGAAGAAAGTGGTAAGGTCAGTGCTCAGAAGAAGCGAGAAATCATTGAAAAACATGAGCACGGTGTGCAAGTGTATAGACTTGGCGAGGTAGTACGGGTGTAGTACTTCAACGATATGTACTGTGCATAAACAGAAGAAGTCGATAAATGGTATACCATCATCTAAGGGCGTCACAGTATTTTTTTAAGCTTCTCCATCTATCTCCTCCACCTTATACCTCCACCTCCTCCAGCATCTTTCGTAAGATCAAGTCAGCTAATTTCCAAGTAAATACACTAAATAGAACCAGTTTATTTCTTAACATTTTCTTTTATTATGTTTTTATACAATATTTGTCATTTATGAAAACATTTTTCTTATTCGAAAACAAATAACAAAGAAATGGGGAATAAAGCAATGTCAATTTATTTCTTTGGGGAAAATTGCATTGAGATACGAGCGAATTGATGAACGAGATTAGATCAACGTTACGGATCGAAATAAATTTGTATCTCGGGATACCACCGTGTTTGAAATGAGTCACATTAATATTTCAGATACCACTGACGTATTTCATTCAGACTTATCCTGAATTCATTATGTTTATGAACTACGTGTTGCTGACAGGTCTTCTGTGGTTTTGAAATTAAATTTTGAAATTAACTTGTTTAAACAAAATGACATGGTTGACGTCTACATTTCTTTACCCCCCCCCCCCCCTGTGTTAAGACAACAATTTTTTTCACACACACACACCCAAATTGTTAACGTAATCAATTGACGAGACCATTTCTTTCATTGTTGTCCATCAACAGATGTAACTCACGGTCTCAAATGTTGGCATTGCACAGCACGAGGCTGTCACCTGAACCCACATGACTATGACCAGGCAGAAAGTAGACCATGTCACTCTGGACAATCCTGCCAGGTTAGTAAGTTGTATGTCTGTTGAAATACTAGTATGTTTGTCTGTCAATGTGTATACCTACTATCACCCATTCCATAACTAGTGCACCTACTGACACTCATACAACACGATATCACAGACAACTCGGACCACATACAATACGATATCACAGACAACTCGGATCAAATGCAATACGATATCACAGACAACTCGGACAACATGCAACACGATTTCACAGACAACTCGGAACACAAAACGCTACTTACAAACATTTGAACTACATACAATACGATTGACAAACATATGGACTATATTCAATATAATTTACAAACATTTGGACCATATACAACAGTGGTTCCCAAAGTGGTCCCTACGGACCCCCAGGGGTCCCTGGCATCGTTCAGGGGGTCCGTGGAAAATTAAAATTCATTTGGGGGTCCCTGAACAACTTTAGGGGGTCCGTGAAAGGTTTAATGTAAAATAGTAAAAGTATGTTCCATTTTTATTATTATGGAAATAAAAATAAAAAAAAACAATAAATAAACTAGTAGTGCACATTAATTAAAATAATAACAAGCATGGAGCGGTGTGAAACAGATGTCCGAAAACAATTATACAATATGCAGGACATCGTACATCAAATTAAATTCTGTTATGCAGATACAAAGTGTATAAACTAATTTTCTCAGTCTTAGACAAAAAGGATAAGGAATTAACGTGTTTTTTCAAAGAAAATTATTAGAAAATACCGTCACTGCAACAATTCATAGGGACAACATCTAAGCGAGATGCTTCATATAACGTTTCTTTAATGATTGCAAAGTCAGGAAAGCTGCGTTCTATTGGTGAAGAACTTATTTTACCAGCTGTAAGTGAGGTAATAAGCAAAGTTTTGCACAAACCAACTTTCAATATTATAAAAATAATTCCACTGAGTAATAATACAGCACAAAGAAGGATTGACGTAGAAAATCTTTGTTATTTCTTAAAAACTTCTGAATTTTCTATACAGCTTGACGAGTCCACTATACCAGGAAACAAAGCTTTACTTTTAGCTTATGTAAGATTTGTAAAAGAAGAAATATTTTGTTATTTGCTAAATGTTTGGAAACAAAAGATGAAATGTTATTTACTGAATTAAAAAGATTCTTCAATTTAGAAGCTATACCCTTGACACTAATACTACATCTTTTGCTACTGACAGTGCTCTGGCAATGGTAGGAAGATATAGAGGCTGTCTGGTATACTTAAAACAAACTGCACCAAATGTATTTTAGTGCATTGTGTCATTCATTGACATCATTTGGTCGCAAAAAATCTTAGTGAACTTTTGCATAGATCAGTAGATTATGTCATTAAAGCAGTTAATAAAATCAGAAGGAATGTCTAAAATGAGATAATATTTTCTGAACTTTGTTACAAAATTACGAAGACTATAACAGTTTACTACTTCACACAGATGTACGTTGGTTATCTAAAGGTGCATGTTTAAATCGATTATTTGCGCTCTTTGAATTAGTGTTGGAATTCATGGAAAGCAAAGACAATGATTTGAGACACAATTTAACATATCCTATATGAGTAATTCATTTGACAAATTTGATGAAACTAATTTGAACTTACAAGGTGAGAAATTAAATTTAATTAAAACTAAAAGCGTAATGGCTACATTTGTGGAAAAAAAATTCTGTGCAAACAAAACTTGAAAAGAGAATAATGTTTTAAGGTTCGAAATATTTCGAAATTGCAAAATAAAGTTGTAGATCAGCTTGCTTACTGTTAACACTTAACGGTTCTTCATGCAGACCTAAACCAAAGATTTGAAGACATTTTTCACTTGGATATTCCCGACTGGGCTTAGAACCCTTTCACACTTGGACACAGATGAATCCTTACTAATTCAGGAGCAGCTTATTGAAATATCCACAAATCAGGAATTTCAACCAATCTTTAAACAAGGGTACCACAAATTATGGTTATAAAAAGAGATCACATTTTTATATGTCGCATTATGTGTTATTGTACAGAAGTTGTTGACTGATTTTCCGCCTTACTATTTGGTAGAACGTGGATCCAGTGCCGTTATGTACCTCATCAAACACAAAAAAACAAGCAAAAAAAAAAAACCACAAACCGACCAGAAATTTGTGTTCGTGGGAATTTGAGGCCATTACTCACAAACATTGAGCTGGACAAAAATACACTCATATAATCCACAAACATTGAGCTGGACATAAATACACTCATATCATCCACAAACATTGAGCTGGACAAAAATACACTCATATCATACACAAACATTGAGCTGGACATAAATACACTCATATCATCCACAAACATTGAGCTGGACATAAGTACACTCATATCATCCACAAACATTGAGCTGGACATAAATACACTCATATCATCTCATCAAGTTCATCCAAGTCATTGTTTTTTTTTTAAACGAAAATTATAATTTCAATAAAAACTTTTTCAACCAAATGTTGTTTTTTTTATGTATAATTTTCAGACCACGCATTTATGCAGCTTTTTCATTAGGGGGTCCGTGGGCAAGTTTTGATTATAAAAGGGGTCCATGGGTCAAAAAAGTTTGGGAACCACTGATATACAATATATTTTACAAACATCTGAAAGACTGTAAAAAGTCAACTAACAGCGAATTGAACATGAATTTGTCTCTCTCTATTTTTAATTGCGATTTATTACGTCGAAATATTACATGCAGTCACTAAAACTACGCTGGACAGGCCAATCACTAACACTACACTTGACAGGGCAGTCACTAGCACTACACTGGACTGTGCCTTCATTAACACTACACTTGACAGGGCAGTCACTAGCACTACACTGGACTGTGTCTTCATTAACACTACACTTGACAGGGCAGTCACTAGCACTACACTGGACTGTGTCTTCATTAACACTACACTTGACAGGGCAGTCACTAGCATTACACTTGACAGGGCAGTCACTAACACTACACTGGACTGTGTCTTCATTAACACTACACTTGACAGGGCAGTCACTAACACTACACTGGACTGTGTCTTCATTAACACTACACTTGACAGGGCAGTCACTAGCACTACACTGGACTGTGTCTTCATTAACACTACACTTGACAGGGCAGTCACTAGCACTACACTGGACTGTGTCTTCATTAACTCTTAATCGACGGCAGGTTTTTGGCATTTTTTTTATTACCAAACAGGTGTCCTTACATTTTGGACTATATTGTCTGTTTCCTTTATAGCCCATATTTGTGTGATATATCATTTTTTTTCTTCTTTGAATAGGCTTTAAAACTGTGCAGCTTTTTTTTTTGTGAAAATGAATTTTGATAATATTTAAAAAAAAAGAATTTAACAAAACAAAATTATTTTTTTTTAAAGTGTACAAACAGCAATAAGACAAAAAACAAGTATTAAAAACAAAAACATTTTTTCAGACATTTTATTAATCTACATATATTTCTGAAATGAAATATTCAGTTATCAATCAATTTCTTAAAAAAAAAATGTTTGATGACTTTTTTTCAAATATGCATATTTTCCTTTAATTATTCACATAAAAAAATTTAATTTTAAGAAAAACGCAAAAAATGTAGAAAAAAAAGTTTTTTTTTATTAAAAAAGACATAATGCACAGTGTGTTTTTTGCACTGCCCCTCACTTTTTTGTCAAAATGTAAAAAAAGTGAGGGGTTTGGCCTTATGCGCGCCTGTGTCGTGAGGCTACCTTGTGTTTTTTCTTGAAAAAGTTGAAAAAAAAATGTTTTTTTGGTCAGTTTTGAATGTTTTTATATTTTTTTTTTTTTGATTTAGCGAGTGTTAGTTTCATTTTTGTCACTAGATTTAAGTTCTTTTTCCACTAAATAATGAGAATCTGAGTCCATTTTAATGTAGTCAAAGTGACTGACAAAACGTAAACAAATCAAAATGGCGTTCGGTGCCGGTCAACTGATAGTGTTATTTTATTTGCGAGAAATTGTAGTTAAATAAAAAATAAACAAATATTTTTTATTAGAAAGTATTTAGCATGCATTTTTTTAATAAAAATATTACATTTGTAATAAAAAAATATTTAAAAAAATAATATTTTTCATGGTTTGACTTTATGGATCACCAGAGTCACATTTTATTGTATGCCGTTTGTACGGGAGTTAACACTACACTTGACAGGGCAGTCACTAGCACTACACTGGACTGTGTCTTCATTAACACTACACTTGACAGGGCAGTCACTAGCATTACACTTGACAGGGCAGTCACTAGCACTACACTGGACTGTGTCTTCATTAACACTACACTTGACAGGGCAGTCACTAACACTACACTTGACAGGGCAGTCACTAACACTACACTGGACAGGGCAGTCACTAACACTACACTGGACTATGTCGTCACTAACACTACACTTGACAGGGCAGTCACTAACACTACACTGGACAGGGCAGTCACTAACATTACTTTGGACTGTGCCGTCACTAACACTACACTGGACTGTGTCGTTGTTACGATGTAGGTTATTTTTAGCACAATAGTTTACGAGTTTCAGGAAAAGTCAGCTCTGGAAAGAGGAGGGGGGTACCATGTGACCAGACAGATGAATCACTTAAGCGAAATCACACCCCCATTTCCCAGTTAATTGTTTGTGAGTCACGGGTGGTACTGAGGGCTCACGGAGACAATTTACCTGGAGAAAAATGATCGTGACCGTGACACGTGGGATGAAGTTTGGGGATCGGGCTACAAATGGCAGGTGACTGCATCTAATTAGAAAAGCCATGCGGTAGAATTTACTCAGGGGGGATGCTGAGTTAGAAAGTTTCACAGGTCCCTTGTTCAGATGTCAAATCTCTTTCCCACGTCCCAGACCAGAGTTAGTGGGTTAAGAATTAACTAGGAATAATAAATGACTGATGCCAAGCCAATTGTGTACTGTATAAAAGCTGGACGATTCTGTATGTAAAGAGAGAGGAGAGAGACTGAGAGCGAGAGCAGGAGCGGAAGAGTGTGACGTAAAACTGAAGTACTGTCTGTGAGGAGAACTGGCGTCAACATATATCTAATGTCTCGCTGATTGCTTTTGATCGGACACTCGACAAAAACTGAGTTATCTTTATATTTGTAATACATATTTTATAATGAAACCCTGTCTAAAATAATGTCCTGTCCCTCAACAGAAGGTAGTCTTCGAGATGTACAGCGAGGATGACAAAAAGAAGTACCAGTCGACCGTTCGTAGCTGTGCTGACCAATGCATACCACAGGATGACTTCGCCAACTGCACGGACACGCTGTACCACACACGTGGGTGTGTCCATCGTGTGTGTTGTGATGACAACGACATGTGTAACTCTGCACCTAACGTCATGTCATGGTGGTGGTGCGTCTTCATAATTGGCTATATGATGTCTGTGTGTGTGACTTTACGTAAGACTGTATAGATGTATGTCAGTATAGATTTATGTCTGTATAGATGTATGTCTGTATAGATGTATGTCTGTAATGATGTATGGCTGTATAGATGTAAGTCTGTATAGATGTTAGTCAGTATAGATGTAAGTCTACAGATGCATGATGTGTGTGTGCGGATTTTCATTTCAGTGTTTAGCTGTACAATATCAGTTTGTATGTGACATTACATATATCTGTTTAGCTTTACAATTTATGCCTCTGTGTGTATGAGTCTGCCTTTACATAAAACAGTTCAGTTGTACAACATGCGTCTAAGTAGCTTTAGATCTGATTCAATTCACACTTTCCACATCTGCAAGTATTGCTTTACATACCATGTTTAGCTGTACAAAATGTGTATGCCTGTCTGTACATTTTTCTGTTTAGCTTTACATTATCTGTATGTATGGTCTTTACATTATCTGTATGTATGGTCTTTACATTATCTTTATGTACGGTCTTTACATTATCTGTATGTATGGTCTTTACATTATCTTTATGTATGGTCTTTACATTATCTGTATGTATGGTCTTTACATTATCTGTATGTACGGTCTTTACATTATCTGTATGTATGGTCTTTACATTATCTGTATGTATGGTCTTCACATTATCTGTATGTATGGTCTTTACATTATCTTTATGTATGGTCTTTACATTATCTGTATATATGGTCTTTACATTATCTTTATGTATGGTCTTTACATTATCTGTATGTACGGTCTTTACATTATCTTTATGTATGTAATTTACATTATCTGTTTGTACGGTCTTTACATTATCTGTATGTACGGTCTTTACATTATCTTTATAATAAGGTCTTTACATTATACGCATGTATGGTCTTTACATTATCTTTATAATAAGGTCTTTACATTATTTGTGTGTATGGTCTTTACATTATCTGTATGTACGGTCTTTACATTATACGTATGTATGGTCTTTACATTATCTGTATGTACGGTCTTTACATTATACGTATGTATGGTCTTTACATTATCTGTATGTACGGTCTTTACATTATCTGTATGTACGGTCTTTACATTATCTGTATGTATGGTCTTTACATTATCTGTATGTATGGTCTTCACATTATCTGTATGTATGGTCTTTACATTATCTTTATGTATGGTCTTTACATTATCTGTATGTACGGTCTTTACATTATCTTTATGTATGTAATTTACATTATCTGTTTGTACGGTCTTTACATTATCTGTATGTACGGTCTTTACATTATCTTTATAATAAGGTCTTTACATTATACGCATGTATGGTCTTTACATTATCTTTATAATAAGGTCTTTACATTATTTGTGTGTATGGTCTTTACATTATCTGTATGTACGGTCTTTACATTATACGTATGTATGGTCTTTACATTATCTGTATGTACGGTCTTTACATTATACGTATGTATGGTCTTTACATTATCTGTATGTACGGTCTTTACATTATACGTATGTATGGTCTTTACATTATACGTATGTATGGTCTTTACATTATACGAATGTATGGTCTTTACATTATACGTGTGTATGGTTTTTACATTATCTGTATGTATGGTCTTTACATTATACGTATGTATGGTCTTTACATTATACGTATGTATGGTCTTTACATTATTAGTATGTATGGTCTTTACATTATCTGTATGTATGGTCTTTACATTATCTGTATGTACGGTCTTTACATTATACGTATGTATGGTCTTTACATTATATGTATGTATGGTCTTTAGAAAATTCTACTTTGGTGAAAGTCACTGGCGAAAGTCTGTGTAAGATTTATCAAATGAACTATAAACTATTTGTATATTTTTTAGATGTCATTCAATAACTTACTAAATCGTTGATCCGTTAAGTGCTTCATCAAAAAATAAAATTATAATTTTTCAAATAATCCAAACATTTGCATATAATTTCTGTTTTTGATTAAGTTCATCTAGAATTATTCTAGATCCTACACAAAATACTTAGTTCCGCAGGTTCGGCTGTTGTATCCGGACCGGGCATTACATTTTAGTGTATTTTATCTAAATCAGTTCATATAAATACTCTGCACTCCTATTCTTTTTCCTTCTGCCAAATTTAAGAAACCAAATTGGCCCGCGGTTCAAAAAGTGTGCCTACCCCTAACCTAGATGAACGTTAAACAAATTATCTCAGTCATAATTTCATCCGACAAAATAAAACCTTCTGGAGAATCGAAAAATTTTTTTTTTTAAGTAAAGATTTCTTCGGAACGAGACGGTGTAAAATATAAATGTGTTGGTTTATTCCCATTGGCCCATCCCCACAGAGACAATTTTATGGCCACAACAATGTACTTAAATCTAGTGAACTATTTCATTTTCAGTACGTTTATAGAATTCTAGTTTACTTATAAAATGTTTATAGTCCGATGATTTTTAAGCCGTGAAAATGAATAAAATATTCACAAAGACAGCGGTAATAAAGTCATACAACAGCTCCAATTAATTAAGCTGAATGTGCTGAAATACGGAGAGAGCCGGACCAATGGCGTCATTTCACCAAAATGTTGGGGGGTGGGGGGGGGCAAATAGCGTCTGGTCTTCATTTTCCCATCAATTAAGTCATCAAAATCCATTGATTTAACCAATTAACAATTAATTTAATTATTTTAAGAATCTTGTTTGTATGTTTATGTGTGTTAGTGTTTGTATGTTTATGTGTGTTAGTGTTTGTATGTTTATGTGTGTTAGTGTTTGTATGTTTATGTATGTTAGTGTTTGTATGTTTATTTGTTTTAGTGTTTGCATGTTTATGTGTGTTAGTGTTTGTATGTTTATGTGTGTTAGTGTTTGTATGTTTATGTGATTTAGTGTTTGTATGTTTATGTGTGTTAGTGTGTGTATGTTTATGTGTTTTAGTGTTTGTTTGTGTATGTGTTTTAGTGTTTATATGTTTATGTGTTTTAGTGTTTGTGTATGTGTTTTAGTGTTTATATGTTTATGTGTTTTAGTGTTTGTATATTTATGTGTTTTATTGTTTGTACGTTTATGTGTTTTAGTGTTTGTATTTGCTTCTATACCCATCGCACCCCTGGCTATAGTAAGGTATGAAAGAAGGACTTAACAGAACGCCCTCTAGTTGTGTATATGATATGATCCAAGATAAGCAGCTCATCCTTACAGTGACACTTGAATAGTTAAAGTGATATCATTCTAAATGAAACCTGAAACCCAGTGAATTTAAAACTGCACACTGGCGTTTAAACGCTTTGAAAGAAAAACATTTTTCGTTGAGGTTCATCTGTTAAAAAAAAAAATCAGAGGTCTTACAGTAATGGGGAGTGTTACTGCAGACAGAAACAATCATAGAGATGCTCGGGGCAAATTGAGTTATCAAGTTTGATGATTGTTACATAGATCATGATTTATATTACTGGGTCATAGGCTGGAGAATTCCATTCCAGTATTTCTGATAACTGTGGTGACTGAATCTTGAAATTTGTGAAATAATGATTTTTGATAAGTTTACTCAATGAATCTTGAAATGAACCTATGAAATAATGAATTTGTTACGTTGCATATAGATGTTTAATAATTATGTTTTAATAAATAACACACACATAAAACTAAAGCAAACGGTACTGACTCTAAGATATGTATGTGTGTGTGTAAATTGTGACACCTGAATATGCCTGAAATACTATGTATGTGTTGGTGCTAATACTATGTATGTGTTAATGCTATTGTGTGTCTGTGGAACGGTCTTTTAATTAACTTTGATTATTGAATTAATAAAACCTATGAAAAATATGTTTGATATGTATTGCATAATGTGGATTGTCATTAAACAAAGTAAAATAATACCAGTTAGAGTTTGACCTGCTTACACACACACAAATATACATAGAGACAGAGAGAGAAAGAGAGAGAGAGAGAGAGATAGAGTGAGAAAGAGAGAGAGAGAGAGAGAGAGAGAGAGAGAGAGAGGTTAGTGAATGAGTCTCGGTGTTTTTTTCAAAATTCATCAAGAAATTCCATTGATAGATTTATTTACCAACAAAACAAAACTCGTTGTATTGTTTACTACAGACATGAATCAGGACCTATACGCTGCAGGCCATATTATTATTATTTACGTTGAGATTGCAACCATTTCATTGGTTACTGAATACAACACAATAGGTTATGGCTTCAATCAGCAGAAAACAATCCACCAATGGGGAAGGCGAACCACTTGATGATGTCATCCTAGGTGTTCCGACACTCTTTTTGTACTGGTCACCCCCACTTGATGCTGTGGACGTCACTTCTGGAAATTATACAGACAACAGTTTGTAAAGAAAACTATACATTAGGCCAGTGATAATATCGCAACAATAGTTCATTCAAAGAGACCATAGAGAAGAGAGACCTTAGAGAAGAGAGACCATAGAGATGAGAGAGCATAGAGAATAGAGACCAATGAGATGAGAGACCATAGAGATGAGAGAGCATAGAGAAGAGAGACCATAGAGATGAGACACCATATAGAAGAGACAGAGAAAAGAGAGGTAAGTATTCATAGCAAGTAAAGATGTTTGTATCTAATACACATCATGTAAAAAGAAAATTTCATACCAACATTAAAAAATATCAACGAAAAACACATTAGACATAAACTTATGGTCAATATAAAATCAAATGTCCATTATTCAGCTCAACTTTATCCCAGTTCACCTGAATTAATAATGTGTTCCTGAACTGTTGATGTCATGTTGTCATTTACAGTTAATGACACACCCAGGACTCGGAATGTTTCATCAGTTGTCTCCCGTTTACGTCGACCGTTTGTTGTGCAATGATTCTGAGTCAGGATGAAACAAAATAGTATTTAGATCTAACTAAACACAAACATAAGCACACACACACACACACGCATATACATGTATATATATATGTGTATATATATATGGATATATTTTTATTATCAACATGTAACACTTGAGTAACCTCTATATGTCACTCTCAAGTATTATCTATATGTCACTCTCAAGTATTATCTACATGTCACTCTCAAGTATTATCTACATGTCACTCTCAAGTATTATCTATATGTCACTCTCAAGTATTATCTCCATGTCACTCTCAAGTATTATCTCCATGTCACTCTCAAGTATTATCTCCATGTCACTCTCAAGTATTATCTATATGTCACTCTCAAGTATTATCTACATGTCACTCTCAAGTATTATCTACATGTCACTCTTAAGTATTATCTATATGTCACTCTCAAGTATTATCTATATGTCACTCTCAAGTATTATCTACATGTCACTCTCAAGTATTATCTACATGTCACTCTCAAGTATTATCTACATGTCACTCTCAAGTATTATCTATATGTCACTCTCAAGTATTATCTCCATGTCATTCTCAAGTATTATCTACATGTCACTCTCAAGTATTATCTATATGTCACTCTCAAGTATTATCTATATGTCACTCTCAAGTATTATCTACATGTCACTCTCAAGTATTATCTCCATGTCACTCTCAAGTATTATCTATATGTCACTCTCAAGTATTATCTACATGTCACTCTCAAGTATTATCTATATGTCACTCTCAAGTATTATCTCCATGTCACTCTCAAGTATTATCTACATGTCACTCTCAAGTATTATCTACATGTCACTCTCAAGTATTATCTACATGTCACTCTCAAGTATTATCTATATGTCACTCTCAAGTATTATCTACATGTCACTCTCAAGTATTATCTCCATGTCACTCTCAAGTATTATCTCCATGTCACTCTCAAGTATTATCTCCATGTCACTCTCAAGTATTATCTATATGTCACTCTCAAGTATTATCTATATGTCACTCTCAAGTATTATCTATATGTCACTCTCAAGTATTATCTATATGTCACTCTCAAGTATTATCTCCATGTCACTCTCAAGTATTATCTCCATGTCACTCTCAAGTATTATCTCCATGTCACTCTCAAGTATTATTTCCATGTCACTCTCAAGTATTATCTCCATGTCACTCTCAAGTATTATCTATATGTCACTCTCAAGTATTATCTACATGTCACTCTCAAGTATTATCTATATGTCACTCTCAAGTATTATCTCCATGTCACTCTCAAGTATTATCTACATGTCACTCTCAAGTATTATCTCCATGTCACTCTCAAGTATTATCTACAAGTCCTACTTACACCAAAACATCGCAGATCCCCATCATAACACAGGCTGGCATTACACTGAAAGAAGACAGTATTGGTTTGCTCAAACTTGAAGGCGTTGAATATCCCGGACATTGCGACTATCCCTGATGGTGACTGACCAACAAATGGTGGAACTAACACCGGCTGGGTGGAACATCTGGATGTGACGAAAGTACGAAATTAAATTAACAGTACTTAATAAGAAAAGATATTCGATATGGAAATTTCGTAAAATAGAATTAATGTATAACTATAATTTTATTCAGAGATAAATCGAGGTATGAAAAATAATCAATCATCATCCAATTAAATAAATAATGTGCCAACTCAATTATCAATTAATAATTAGTAATTGGCAAAACATTTACCATCCAATTAAATAGTTTATCTATTGGACTACAAAAAATTCCTTATTCACAATTTTTTGTTGTCAATTTTCTTTCCTTTCTTTATTATACTTCTTATAATTATTTTTATTTGTTTTTATCTTATAGTAAGCTATGGAGTCCAAGTCCAAACACAGAAAAATAGCCTACAAGCATAACACTACAAAAACATGCGACTATTTAAGTTATACCGTCATGTATAAGAACATGAAAAAATAAAACCGTAATGTCAAACATGTTTTGTCAAGTTAGGGAGACATGAAATATTTGGGTGAGACTACAACAAGAGACTACAACAAGAGACTACAACAAGTGACTACAACAAGAGACTACAATAAGAGACTACAACAAGAGACTACAAAAAGAGACTACAACAAGTGACTACAACAAGAGACTACAACAAGAGACTACAACAAGAGGCTACAACAAGAGACTACAACAAGAGACTACAACAAGAGACTACAACAAGTGACTACAACAAGAGACTATAACAAGTGACTACAACAAGTGACTACAACAAGAGACTACAACAATAGACTACAACAAGAGACTACAACAAGTGACTACAACAAGAGACTACAACAAGAGACTACAACAAGAGACTACAACAAGAGACTACAACAAGAGACTACAACAAGAGACTACAACAAGTGACTACAACAAGAGACTACAACAATAGACTACAACAAGAGACTACAACAAGAGACTACAACAAGTGACTACAACAAGAGACTACAACAATAGACTACAACAAGAGACTATAACAAGTGACTACAACAAGTGACTACAACAAGAGACTACAACAATAGACTACAACAAGAGACAACAACAAGAGGCTACAACAAGAGACTACGACAACAGGCTACAACAAGAGACTACAACAAGTGACTACAACAAGAGACTACAACAAGAGACTACAACAAGAGGCTACAACAAGAGACTACAACAAGAGACTACAACAAGTGACTACAACAAGAGACTACAACAAGAGACTACAACAAGAGACTACAACAAGAGACTACAACAAGAGACTACAACAAGTGACTACAACAAGAGACTACAACAATAGACTACAACAAGAGACTACAACAAGAGACTACAACAAGTGACTACAACAAGAGACTACAACAATAGACTACAACAAGAGACTATAACAAGTGACTACAACAAGTGACTACAACAAGAGACTACAACAATAGACTACAACAAGAGACAACAACAAGAGGCTACAACAAGAGACTACGACAACAGGCTACAAAAGGAGACTACAACAAGAGACTACAACAAGTGACTACAACAAGAGACTACAACAAGAGACTACAACAAGAGGCTACAACAAGAGACTACAACAACAGGCTACAACAAGAGACTACAACAAGAGACTACAACAATAGACTACAACAAGAGACTACAACAAGTGACTACAACAAGAGACTACAACAATAGACTACAACAAGAGACAACAACAAGAGGCTACAACAAGAGACTACAACAAGAGACTACAACAAGAGACTACAACAAGAGACTACAACAAGAGACTACAACAAGAGACTACAACAAGAGACTACAACAAGTGACTACAACAAGAGACTACGACAATAGACTACAACAAGAGACTACAACAAGAGACTACAACAAGTGACTACAACAAGAGACTACAACAATAGACTACAACAAGAGACTATAACAAGTGACTACAACAAGTGACTACAACAAGCGACTACAACAATAGACTACAACAAGAGACAACAACAAGAGGCTACAACAAGAGACTACGACAACAGGCTACAAAAGGAGACTACAACAAGAGACTACAACAAGTGACTACAACAAGAGACTACAACAAGAGACTACAACAAGAGGCTACAACAAGAGACTACAACAACAGGCTACAACAAGAGACTACAACAAGAGACTACAACAATAGACTACAACAAGAGACTACAACAAGTGACTACAACAAGAGACTACAACAATAGACTACAACAAGAGACTACAACAAGAGGCTACAACAAGAGACTACAACAACAGGCTACAACAAGAGACTACAACAAGAGACTACAACAAGTGACTACAACAAGAGACTACAACAAGAGACTACAACAAGAGGCTACAACAAGAGACTACGACAACAGGCTACAACAAGAGACTACAACAAGAGACTACAACAAGTGACTACAACAAGAGACTACAACAAGAGACTACAACAAAAGGCTACAACAAGAGACTACAACAACAGGCTACAACAAGAGACTACAACAAGAGACTACAACAATAGACTACAACAAGAGACTACAACAAGTGACTACAACAAGAGACTACAACAATAGACTACAACAAGAGACAACAACAAGAGGCTACAACAAGAGACTACAACAACAGGCTACAACAAGAGACTACAACAAGAGACTACAACAAGTGACTACAACAAGAGACTACAACAAGAGACTACAACAAGAGGCTACAACAAGAGACTACAACAACAGGCTACAACAAGAGACTACAACAAGAGACTACAACAATAGACTACAACAAGAGACTACAACAAGAGACTACAACAAGAGACTACAACAAGAGACTACAACAAGAGACTACAACAAGTGACTACAACAAGAGACTACAACAAGAGACTACAACAAGAGGCTACAACAAGAGACTACAACAACAGGCTACAACAAGAGACTACAACAAGAGACTACAACAATAGACTACAACAAGAGACTACAACAAGTGACTACAACAAGAGACTACAACAATAGACTACAACAAGAGACAACAACAAGAGGCTACAACAAGAGACTACAACAACAGGCTACAACAAGAGACTACAACAAGAGACTACAACAAGAGACTACAACAAGAGACTACAACAAGAGGCTACAACAAGAGACTACAACAATAGACTACAACAAGAGACTATAACAAGTGACTACAACAAGTGACTACAACAAGAGACTACAACAATAGACTACAACAAGAGACAACAACAAGAGGCTACAACAAGAGACTACGACAACAGGCTACAAAAGGAGACTACAACAAGAGACTACAACAAGTGACTACAACAAGAGACTACAACAAGAGACTACAACAAGAGGCTACAACAAGAGACTACAACAACAGGCTACAACAAGAGACTACAACAAGAGACTACAACAATAGACTACAACAAGAGACAACAACAAGAGGCTACAACAAGAGACTACGACAACAGGCTACAAAAGGAGACTACAACAAGAGACTACAACAAGTGACTACAACAAGAGACTACAACAAGAGACTACAACAAGAGGCTACAACAAGAGACTACAACAACAGGCTACAACAAGAGACTACAACAAGAGACTACAACAATAGACTACAACAAGAGACTACAACAAGTGACTACAACAAGAGACTACAACAATAGACTACAACAAGAGACTACAACAAGAGGCTACAACAAGAGACTACAACAACAGGCTACAACAAGAGACTACAACAAGAGACTACAACAAGTGACTACAACAAGAGACTACAACAAGAGACTACAACAAGAGGCTACAACAAGAGACTACGACAACAGGCTACAACAAGAGACTACAACAAGAGACTACAACAAGTGACTACAACAAGAGACTACAACAAGAGACTACAACAAGAGGCTACAACAAGAGACTACAACAACAGGCTACAACAAGAGACTACAACAAGAGACTACAACAATAGACTACAACAAGAGACTACAACAAGTGACTACAACAAGAGACTACAACAATAGACTACAACAAGAGACAACAACAAGAGGCTACAACAAGAGACTACAACAACAGGCTACAACAAGAGACTACAACAAGAGACTACAACAAGTGACTACAACAAGAGACTACAACAAGAGACTACAACAAGAGGCTACAACAAGAGACTACAACAACAGGCTACAACAAGAGACTACAACAAGAGACTACAACAATAGACTACAACAAGAGACTACAACAAGAGACTACAACAAGAGACTACAACAAGAGACTACAACAAGAGACTACAACAAGTGACTACAACAAGAGACTACAACAAGAGACTACAACAAGAGGCTACAACAAGAGACTACAACAACAGGCTACAACAAGAGACTACAACAAGAGACTACAACAATAGACTACAACAAGAGACTACAACAAGTGACTACAACAAGAGACTACAACAATAGACTACAACAAGAGACAACAACAAGAGGCTACAACAAGAGACTACAACAACAGGCTACAACAAGAGACTACAACAAGAGACTACAACAAGAGACTACAACAAGAGACTACAACAAGAGGCTACAACAAGAGACTACAACAATAGACTACAACAAGAGACTATAACAAGTGACTACAACAAGTGACTACAACAAGAGACTACAACAATAGACTACAACAAGAGACAACAACAAGAGGCTACAACAAGAGACTACGACAACAGGCTACAAAAGGAGACTACAACAAGAGACTACAACAAGTGACTACAACAAGAGACTACAACAAGAGACTACAACAAGAGGCTACAACAAGAGACTACAACAACAGGCTACAACAAGAGACTACAACAAGAGACTACAACAATAGACTACAACAAGAGACAACAACAAGAGGCTACAACAAGAGACTACGACAACAGGCTACAAAAGGAGACTACAACAAGAGACTACAACAAGTGACTACAACAAGAGACTACAACAAGAGACTACAACAAGAGGCTACAACAAGAGACTACAACAACAGGCTACAACAAGAGACTACAACAAGAGACTACAACAATAGACTACAACAAGAGACTACAACAAGTGACTACAACAAGAGACTACAACAATAGACTACAACAAGAGACTACAACAAGAGGCTACAACAAGAGACTACAACAACAGGCTACAACAAGAGACTACAACAAGAGACTACAACAAGTGACTACAACAAGAGACTACAACAAGAGACTACAACAAGAGGCTACAACAAGAGACTACGACAACAGGCTACAACAAGAGACTACAACAAGAGACTACAACAAGTGACTACAACAAGAGACTACAACAAGAGACTACAACAAGAGGCTACAACAAGAGACTACAACAACAGGCTACAACAAGAGACTACAACAAGTGACTACAACAAGAGGCTACAACAAGAGACTACAACAACAGGCTACAACAAGAGACTACAACAAGAGACTACAACAAGAGACTACAACAAACGACCACAACAAGAGACTACAACAAGAGACTACAACAAGAGGCTGCAACGAAAAAAACTCTCTAAACATAAACTAAAGATATAATTATGTAAAGTCAAAAAGTAAAAAATAAGTAAAACCAAAATATGTTTCCATGACGAGGGGCAAGTAGAGAAGATTAAATGTGTACAAGATTCATACACATAGAACTATTATTTATACAATTCTCACATTGTAATCTAATGTAAACCAATAACTGAAACGTTTTAGTTTTGGAAGAATTAAATTTTCTATTGTTTTTGCTCACATTAAAATCATTTTATTGATTTAGCAAGTCCACATAAGATAAAAAGATTCACTATTATGCGCTCTTCAGAACATGCATTGTATGTATTTTAACTTGATTTTTTCAAGGACAATCTCAATGCAATTTCCCCCAAAGTAATTCTCTTAATTCTACAAAATGTTAATTCACGGACTCGAAATTATTAAGATCGTGTATTGTCATGTATAAGCTATTAATGTGTCCAATTCGACCAATCTCACTCAATTAAAACTGGTCCAAATACAAAGTACAATATTTAAGGACAAACCCACAAACGTACAGAAATTGAAACTAATTAAAAATCTCCCAAGTCCACCCAGTTTTAAATGTGTACCTGACTTAATTTGAGAAAGTAAAGCTAATATGCGTTGGCTATAGAAATAGATGAATTCTACATTTCATCTGTCCCGATGGCCCGTAAGGGGTAAGGGAGCTTTAGTTTACTTTAATTGGTCCCTAGAACAAACTGCGACATATTGAACAAATTAAACACCTATTTCCTTGTTTTGCTCCACCCACTACTGCCATAATTTCAAATTACAAACATTATCATTCATTACATAAAATACAATTTTTATTTCTATGATAACAATTTTAATATATCACGCACTATGGCCTGTTTGATACTTACATTCATATAGTTAGGGAAAATCCGCAAAGTTAAACATACAATTATTTATAACACAAAATCTCTATTTTTATTTAGAATATCTGTTCATTACCTACACTGATATGTTCAACATTCATACAATGGGGGAAAATCCGATTTCTTCTTTTAGTTAGTTCAAACTAATAGCTGTCATCAATATTCCCTCAAAATAAATAATTACAGTTGACTGTTTCTGTGACTTTTAACATCACTTGATTCGTATTTAAACATCGTTTGATTCATGTTTCAACATCATTTGATTCGTATTTAAACATCCCTTGATTCGTATATAAACATATATTGATTCGTATTTAAACATCACTTGATTCGTATTCGCATTTTTTTAAATAAGCAGGATTTCATTATAAATTTGCTATATCATTTTTTTTCCCTGAAGAATCTAAAGATATATTTTTCAAAGATTTTTGCTAAGCAACATCGAAACATATATATATATATATATATATATATATATATATATATATATATATATATATACATTTATATATATATATACATATATATATAATATATAATATATATATATAAGCCTTGGCTATAGAAATAGATGAATTAGTGTTGTTTTCGTTGACGAAAACTAAAACTAAAACCTTCGTTGACGAAAATGTTGACTTTTCGTCAACGAGAACTAAAACTATAACTAAAATTAGCAGCAAGACTAAAACTAGACGAAAACTAAAATTATTACAGAAAAAACGAAATAAAAACTGAAACTAAAATATGACCTGGGACTAAAACAACACTAAGATGAATTCTACAATTCATATAATATAAATAGATGATTATTTTGTTTGTGTTTTCAACCAACACACATTGTCAAAAAGAAATTCATTCATTCAACGTCCACTGTCATCTCACCAAATATATTCTATTTTTGTATAAAGTGATTAAAGTGAGGAAACGTTGTGTTTAATAAAACAAACAAACTGCAGACTCTAAAAATAGAAGACAAATCCCCAACCTTTTAATCAAAGTCCTGGGATAAATAAACCAACATGCTCGATACACTGTAACAGAAGAAGATTTGTTTTTAGGGAAAATCATGTCCACAGAAACCCTTCATCCCTTCGGATTATTTTCTTGGGTGTTTAATCCCCAGATTTGGGTTTATTTGTTTTGATTTCCTTTGAGTGTTTTTTTAACTCTAGTTTCTCTGCAAATGGTGGGATTGGGGGGAGGGGGGGGGCGACAGAGATAAAAATAAATTTCTCAAATCAATCACCATCACATCTTGGAATAAATTTTATTTTAATATCAATAAACACACAATATTTAACACACATCTTTCTTTTTGTTTCAGAAGGTTTAAGTTTATTATTGCTTGTTGATTGATTCATTTTTCTGAATCTCTTAAGAGGCAATCAATAGTACAATGTATCACTCTCACAAACTTGTACTAGTAGAACTGTTTACATAATACATTTGAACCTATTTATATTTATTTAGAGTGAAGAATTTTAGTACACAAAAATAAAATTAATTTTATTTTTTATAGCTTCGGTTCGAGTGAAAAAATTTATTCATGTTTTTTGTATATTTAAATTCAATTATTTTGTTCATAATGTGAACATTTTAAAAAAATATATGTTCACTCACCCTTTGGAATTCAACACCTGAATGACAGGTGACATGCCTTGACCTGGACTGGCGGTACATGATGTAATTCTAAGACCAGTGGCAGCTAATGAATAGAAGATGAGATTATGTCATATGATCTATCATCAAAATGTTTCTGTTCTATGACAGGACGCTGTGTTACACTGAACATTATAGAATGATTCTGTGACATTACAGTGTTCTATTACATGGAAGAATTTTCTCCTAATGGTTGTCTGTAATCGCTAGACAGAAATATTATCGTACACAACAGAATATTTATAATACAGAATTTTGATATCGTTAAACAAACTGAGTTGTTGGATTGGTGTTTGTTACAAACTGTGTTGTTGATTTGGTGTTTGTTACAAACTGTGTTGTTGATTTGGTGTTTGTTACAACTGTGTTGTTGATTTGGTGTTTGCTACAAAATGAGTTGTTGGTTTGGTGATTGTTACAAACTGAGTTGTTGATTTGGTGTTTGTTATAAACTGAGTTGTTGGTTTGGTGTTTGTTACTGAGTTGTTGATTTGGTGTTTGCTACGCACTGAGTTGTTGGTTTGGTGTTTGTTACCTACTGTGTTGTTGGTTTGGTGTTTGTTACAAACTGAGTTGTTGGTTTGGTGTTTGTTACTGAGTTGTTGATTTGGTGTTTGCTACGCACTGAGTTGTTGGTTTGGTGTTTGTTACCTACTGTGTTGTTGGTTTGGTGTTTGTTACAAACTGAGTTGTTGATTTGGTGTTTGTTACTGAGTTGTTGATTTGGTGTTTGTTATAAACTGAGTTGTTGGTTTGGTGTTTGTTATAAACTGGGTTGTTGGTTTGGTGTTTGTTACTGAGTTGTTGGTTTGGTGTTTGTTACAAACTGAGTTGTTGGTTTGGTGTTTGTTACTTTAACTCCACAATGAAACTTACGAGAGTCCAGTAACTGAGCCACTAAACGGATCTGGTCCCCTACGACAAAAGAAGATAATCCAACTGACCCGGTGCCAGATACCACAGAAAGTGAAGCTGTGGTATTCCTCTGAGAGATGATTTGTGTTGGGATGTGGCTGTGAATACAGATCAACAAGATGTGGCTGGAACAATTGTCACATGGTGTTGACATGACATTTTAATCTGATATTTCGCTTAGCATTACACGTCCGTATGACAGATTAGCTAATGTAATATTTAAATCTGACATTTGGCTTTTCATGCGATGTATAGAAATGACAGTTTAGCTATGTCCGCGATTCTCAATCGGATGTACACGTACCCCGAGGAATACGGGCTATGCTGGAGTATACATCTACTAATAATGTTCGTTTAAAACAACCGAGAGTTTGAAGAAGGTCGCCAGCAGAGATGAGCGGACGGCGGACGCGTCCGCTTGCGGACGCAGATCCGCAGACTTTTCCGAATCCGCGGACTGACAGCGGACGCATTGTATGGTTAAGTTGCGGACTCGCGGACTGACGCGGATCTACTTTAGCGTTACCATAAAAAAAATTTCAAGTCATTTAAACAGCTAAATTTCAGCTATGCGGACGCGCGGACTGGTCCGCAGACCAATGTTGTAAGATTCTGCGGACGCGGACGCGGACGCGGGTCATTGATAGAAATCCGCGGACGGACGCGGACGCTAAATTTCAAGATCCGCACACCTCTGGTCGCCAGTTTGCTTCGTGACTCATCACCAAACCACGTGACACAAGTATCGCATTAGAAAGGTAAGAACATTCCATTGTGAAAATAAGTACATTTATCCGCGAACGTACGAGTGAGACGTACCAGTTGACGTATTTTCTTACCCTTACTGGTAAAGCCGCGAAAAAGGTTAAGACGCAATTAACATATTATCTCAAGCAGAAATGTATTCCACAACTCTGTCATAAAGTTATATAACTAGTTTCAGGACTTCTCCTCACCTTCTACTCATATCGCCTTACCAAACATCCTACTCAAATATATATATATATATATATATATATATATATATATATATATATATATATATATATATATATATATATATATATATCAATGGATAATTTTCCTCCGAGAGTTGGTGCAACAGTCCACATACCCAGTGGTCCGGGTTTGGTTCTCGCTAATGAAATTTAAAAGTGTCTTGGGTTTGGCCTTAAGATAGGCGATGTAAACAGCGTACATAGACATTGGGTACAATAAGTTTACACAGACAGCGTACATAGACAATGTATACAAACAATGTTTACGACAATCCACACAGACAATCCAAACAGACAATCCACACAGACAATCCACACAGAGACATACCAGAAGATGAAACCATCAAATGTTTCCAGAGCTTCGTGTAATATCTTTACCATTGGCCTAATTAGTACTTTGTGATAATAACAATAAGATAAGTCACCTATACCTGACAACTGTAATTACTTGGCTTTGTAATGTTATCGTACTGCTGGCACTGAAGTTACAGGTCAGTAAGTATGTGGAGTCGAACTTGGTAAGTACGGTAGGGTACTGTTGTATGTAAATGAGTACAGTGTACACACCAGACTCTGTGTTCTGTTAGATTGGCACAATGTTAGTTTACTATAACTGGCTGAGGGGATAAAAAACTTGGCATAACAGACTTCATAAGCTAATAGTTCAATGATGTAATTATAATGACATTACAAACCATAACTCCACAGACTGTCTTATAATGATATTACAAACCATAACTCCACAGTCTATCAAAGTGTTTGTGACGTCAATTTTCATCTCAAACGGGCTGCCATCCACACCTTGACCACTACCAGAACCGACAGATTTGGCACATGTCCCCCTTTTGCCGATGGCGTAAATATCCGCCGGAGGTGTGAGGTCAAGTGAGGATTGTTGATAGAGGAACTTGATGTTGGAGGGGAACACACAGTAGTAGGAAGCTTGACCATTGATCTGTCAAAATACAGTGAGGAATGAGTTGTTTGACCAATGACCTGACAAAATACAGTGAGGAATGAGTTGTTTGACCAATGACCTGACAAAATACAGTGAGGAATGAGTTGTTTGACCAATGACCTGACAAAATACAGTGAGGAATGAGTTGTTTGACCAATGACCTGACAAAATACAGTGAGGAATGAGTTGTTTGACCAATGACCTGACAAAATACAGTGAGGAATGAGTTGTTTGACCAATGACCTGACAAAATACAGTGAGGAATGAGTTGTTTGACCAATGACCTGACAAAATACAGTGAGGAATGAGTTGTTTGACCAATGACCTGACAAAATACAGTGAGGAATGAGTTGTTTGACCAATGACCTGACAAAATACAGTGAGGAATGAGTTGTTTGACCAATGACCTGACAAAATACAGTGAGGAATGAGTTGTTTGACCAATGACCTGACAAAATACAGTGAGGAATGAGTTGTTTGACCAATGACCTGACAAAATACAGTGAGGAATGAGTTGTTTGACCAATGACCTGACAAAATACAGTGAGGAATGAGTTGTTTGACCAATGACCTGACAAAATACAGTGAGGAATGAGTTGTTTGACCAATGACCTGACAAAATACAGTGAGGAATGAGTAGTTTGACCATTGACCTGACAGTGAGTTGGACTTAAGATTTTTTTTAATTATCATTGGTTGATGAATAAATGACAGGCAGTAGGTGAAAAATGTACTAATATTGATGTTTGAATGGCTAAAAATAACAAAAAATGACTGTGCTACATTAGATCATAAAACTTTGTAATAAGAATGTGTTAAATTTTCTAATTTGAGATATTTGGTGTTAAAAATATGAAAGGATTGTTTAAAAGATTTTTTTAGTGTATATCATTGACCAGGTGAACAAAGATATCTTTCTGTTTAATATTGAAAACTGGTCACTGATATGAAATATTGATGACTGGCTAAATTGATTTTTTTTAAATATATATTTGGTAAGTAAAACTAGCATTATGAAATATTTGATACCAGTAATTATCCACACATATATTTTCTGTCTAATCTATCCAACATATTACTAGCTTGGGTCAACGACCTACCGATGTGTAGTTTGATGGTGGCAGCGTTATCTTACAGTTGCTGACGTAACGCTGGTCAGTGGTGGAGTTTGATTCACATGTCCTCTGTTTGATGACCACCAAGTTGACTGTGGAATCGGCTGATTGCTGATTCAAATAAACAACACAAATAGAATTGTATTACTACTCACTAGCAGTGGCCTCGACACACGGTCTAGTTATACAGACATGGGGGGTACCCAGTTATACAGACATGGGGGGCACTCAATTATACAGACATGGGGGGCACCCATTTATACAGACATGGGGGGCACCCAGCTATACAGACATGGGGGGCACCCAGCTATACAGGCATGGGGGCACCCAGTTATACAGACATGGGGGGCACCCAGTTATACAGACATGGGGGGCACCCAGTTATACAGACATGGGGGGCACCCAGCTATACAGACATGGGGAGCACCCAGTTATACAGACATGGGGGCAGCCAGTTATACAGACATGGGGGCAGCCAGTTATACAGACATGGGGGCACCCAGTTATACAGACATGGTGGGCACCCAGTTATACAGACATGGGGGGCACCCATAATTCATAATGAGGAAAGGGGTCACCCTCAAAGTTTCACGAAGGGCTGTTGAAGCAATTGGTCACTAAGACAATGAAATTAAATATATGTAATTTAAATAAATAAGGTTTAGTCTTTGGACTATAGTTTAAGGCCACTGGCAGTGACGTAACGAGCTTAACTCGCGCCCGGGGCACAATACCTTTTTAGTACATTTTTAGCGCCCCCCACCATTCGAAAATTCATATAATATTATATGTGAAATATAAATTTGGCGCCCCATTGTGAGTAGCGCCCAGGGACATATGTACCCCCCTCCCCCTCCAGATACGCCTCTGGCCACTGGTCGTTCTTTGAAAATGCAGTTGTGTGTTTTTTATCTTTAAAAAAAAAGTTATTTAGGGTAAGAGTACACAATGTATTAGAATATATCATGTATTAGAATACACCATGTATTAGAATACACCATGTATTAGAATAGATCATGTATTAGAATAGATCATGTATTAGAATATATCATGTATTAGAATATATCATGTATTAGAATATATCATGTATTAGAATACACCATGTATTAGAATATATCATGTATTAGAATATATCATGTATTAGAATATATCATGTATTAAAATACACCATGTATTAGAATATATCATGTATTAGAATAGATCATGTATTAGAATAGATCATGTAATAGAATATGCTATTTATTAGAATACACCGTGTTTTAGATTACACCATGTTTTAGAATGCATCATGTATTAGAATGCACTATGTATTAAATGGCACTATGTAGTTTTTCACCCACTAAAAAAGCTCATTTTTTTTTAAGTTCATGATTGGGTTAAATGTGATTGAAGTTCTCACAGGCTTTTCGTACAAATGCCCAACTAAAAAGAAATGTATGTTCATAATACCAAAGTCTATTTAACCTGAGCTCCCCCAAAATAGACTGTACTGTAGCAAAGTTTATTTAACCTGAGCTCCCCATAAATAGACTGTACTATAGCCAAGTCTCTTAACCTGAGCTCCCCCAAAATGGACTATACAATAGCAAAGTATTTAACCTGAGCGTCCCCAAAATAGACTGTATTATAGCAAAGTCTATTAAAGCTGCACTCCCCCAATAGACTCTACTATAGCCAAGTCTTTTAAAATAAGCTCCCACAGTAGACTGTACCCTGTTATAACAGTCTTCTATAGTTGAGATCCCATGAAGCCTCATAATGTAGATTTCCTCCCTAGATAATTGAGGATAGAATATTTTTATCTCCACTAATTCAAGTCTCAGGTCGAAGGTCACTCATTCATACAGCTGGGCCCGTCAAGGCCCAGTTTAAGTTTTGAAGCTAGTAAATTAACAAGGATAGGATTTGTTCAGCCAGTACTTGGTAAGTTTGTTACCAAATGAAATAAAAAGTTCCCAGAATTCAACGGAAATAAAACCTTAAGACAACATTAGAGTGGAGAATACCAACAACGTTAGAGTGGAGAATACCAACAACATTAGAGTGGAGAATACCAACAACAAAAGTTGTTTTTTGCTGAAATAACTCAGTTTTTATTTAGAATTAAATTAGCAATCGTTAGAATTTCAAGAAACAAAAGTTAGTGGGTTTAAACGTTGTGGTAATTTGCACAGTTTTTACATAACTTAATCTGATTAAAATGGATTACTGGGCTTGTTATAGTAATGAATAGTTGTTTGCTAGCCAGGTCAATATATTAGCTTGTAATTAGCGTGTCTAGTTATGTACACTAATGTACAGGCTAACTTTTTTTTTTTGCTAAATATAGTCCTAGACAAATATCATGGCTAGTTATCATCTTAAATAGTCATAATTAGTTATCACTTGCCTAGTTTTAGTCATGTCTAAATATCACCCTTACTATCCATAAACTTGGCAGGTTCTGGCCAGTAATCGTCTTAGCTAATTACAGTCATGTTTAGTTATCGTCTTGCCTAGTTCTTCTTGACTAGTGAATTTCTAGGCTAGTTATAGTCATTGAGCCCATTCTTTATATCTATGATTGAGCCAAAGTGTACTGTTACAGTAAAAGTAATAGTAACAGTAACAGTGATAGTAATGGTAATAGTAATAGAATTAGTAATAGTATAATAGTATTAGTAATAGTAATACTACACCTAATTAATTATTTGTGTATTAATATGACAATGTTACATTACATTGTAACCTATATCTTTATTAAGAGAATCAACTCCCTGGTTACCTTGACCCCGCAATCAGGTTGTTGATACAGGAGTCCTGCACTCAGATTGATCTCCAGAATGTAAGGGTCACTAAAAACACCCCTGCCAGTGACGACACCAGCTCGTAGTCCACATGTGGATCTGTTGATTAAAATATGTGTGTACTACACGTGGCAGACGTCTGCAGCACAGATCATCAAAAGTGAACTTAAAATATTCATAAGGAATTTTTTTATGACAGTGCAATGTGAGAATTCTTATCATAATTTAAACCTAACATGGACAATCAGTAAAATCTAAAGTAGACAAATGTAAGTGTATCACATGGGTCGACAAATCTTAAATTGCGTCTCGTGTAATATTTAAATTGAGTTAGTTTTTGTCTTAATTATTAATACTTACACACACGCTATATGAAATGTAAAATTTGGATTTTGTAGCACAAGAACAATAAACCAAATTAGTTTTTTTTTTAATAAACAATCTTCTAAATGCCCATAGTAACAATGATTTCATCTCTTCCTTTCAGGGACTTCACACACACACACAATATTTAAACTCTTTCATACATTTCAATGGACATGTCACCATGGTTTGAAAAATTCCCTTGGTTCTTACTGGAGATCGATTACATATATTGTACATTTTGTTACATATTAAGAATGGTTGTGTAAGGATAACATATATTGTACATTTTGCTACATATTAAGAATGGCTGTGTAAGGATTACATATATTGTACATTTTGTTACATATTAAGAATGGTTGTGTAAAGATTACATATATTGTACGTTTTGCTACATATTAAGAATGGTTGTGTAAGGATTACATATATTGTACATTTTGCTACATATTAAGAATGGTTGTGTAAGGATTACATATAATGTACATTTTGCTAAATATTAAGAATGGATGTGTAAGGATTACATATAATGTACATTTTGCTACATATTAAGAATGGTTGTGTAAGGATTACATATATTGTACATTTTGCTACATATTAAGAATGGTTGTGTAAGGATTACATATAATGTACCTTTTGCTACATATTAAGAATGGTTGTGTAAGACCAAAATGAACCATTGTGAAGTATAAAACTAACAATAAGAAATGACGACTCACGCTCTAGACTCTGCATAAATGTCGTAAAATGTCAGGTCACCAATGTAAACAAACTGAAGAGTTTTTGTGACGTTATTACATCTGAAGTAAGCTGGAAGTGAATAGTTTTGTTATAAGCTCAATCAATAATAAAAAAAATATTACCCCTATTTGAATGAAATATTTTTATTTTGGTTACATCTTGCCATTGGTAGTTTCAACTAGTTTTTTATAAAAAAAAAAAATTCGACGGCTAAGTATGCTTATTTGTAAAATAGACAATTTATGTTCCAGAATTATGTCATTAGTTTTACACTGTAATGTTATATAGAAAAGATCAATTTACAACTTAATATCGGTCTATGGTAAATAACAATTTACTAGGGCCTACCGGAATCCGATTCCGGTTCCTGTTAAGCCGGATTCCGGCAGTTTTAATAACTCCGGTTCCGATTCCGGTTCCGATTAAAATGTGTCGGATTTAAGCCGGATTTCTTTGTTGTTTGAAATTTCGGTGTAAGAAATATTTATATAAATAACTTGAAGATACATTTTTAATTGAACATTAAAGTGATATTGATTTAGATTTGAAATGCATTTTAATTTGCGTTTTATGGGAAATAGTCAGATAATGATTTAAAGGAAAGTATGAATGAAATAACAAGGTTTGGTGACGTCACTATGGAAAACTAAAGAAAAATAAGCTATCGGGTGGTGCCACAGTATATATATATATATATATATATATATATATATATATATATATATATATATACATATATTGGAATTCATTTATTAATAAACATGTTTATTATACTTTCTAAGATATGTTACCCATTTCTTTGTTTGATTATAATAGAAATCAAGTTAAATTTAGGTACAGCTTTATTAAAATAATTTTTCAAAACAAAGAACCTGTTATTTTGACAGAGTTATCTTTCTTAACTCAATATTGGGTAAGGGGTTTTAATCACAGTCTTCAAGATCTAAATGGTTAATACTGTTTGTTGCTATCTAGAACTTAAAAACTAAATTTTTATTATATTTTTTCTTCTTATATCTTTTTTATGCTAGGCGAGAAATTACTACTTCGTTCGGAAGAGTTACTATTTAATCTGGTAAAATCCGGTTCCTGTTCCGATTCCGGCTGGATTCAAATATTAAATCCGATTCCGGTTTCGATTCCTGCAGGATCTAAAAATTACAATCCGGTACAGCCCTACAATTTACTATGGATATAACTTTCAAATATTCTCAAAGCAGTTTCTGATATATGACAATATTAAAATGTAATGTTAGCTATCAATATTAAAATGTAATGTTAGCTATCAATATTACAATGTAATGTTAGCTATCAATATTACAATGTTATGGTAGTTATCCAGCAGCAATATTTACCAAACTCTTGACCGTTCACCAGCTGTTTGTGCTGTGGACAGATTCGATATTTTAATTAGCCACCCTGGGGCCACACAGATGCAAATAAATAGTTCATCAATCTCTCAAAATGTCTTCAAAAGAATAAGAACGATATAAATCAGAAGATGTAAAACAGCAATAAATAGTTTCAAGAAATACTACAATCATATGAGCGATATAAACCAGATGATGTAAAACACCAATAAATAGTTTCAAGAAACACTACAATCATAAATACTCAGAAAAAAACGAAAATAATATATTTTTGAAATATTATTGGAAAAAAAAAGAATCAATTAAATAACGCATACTAATAAGTTTGAACATTTTTAAACAAAATAATTGTGCAAATGACATAAGTTTATTTTCCTTTTAAATCAAACCAAAATATATATTTACCTTTATTTATTTTTTGTCAAAATAGTTTTACAGAAATAAAAACAATTTTAATGGAAAAACAGTAAATCCCATTTTTTTTAAACTTTTGGCTTAACTATAAGAAAGATTTCATATGAAGACATACTATCGAAATGTGACTTACTGCAGTTAAAACTACTGTCAAGATTATGTATCGCCACATGGTGAAATTGTCTCAAGTCGTTGAGTGGAGGACCAAGTAGAGCCAGAAGTTTTCCAAGTGGTTGACATTATATTCAAGTTTGGTTTCTTTAAACCAAATTATCTGCAGAAAGGAAAAAAAAACTTGTTCCAATTGATTGGCCCTGGAGTCTTGGGTAAGTGATACTTCAAACAAAAATAAATATATAATAATCACTGAATTCTTGTGTTATTTCAGATCCCGAGTCTTGTACTGAAGATGTCAAGATGTTGAACAAATTACTTGTGCGAGCCTGTCATGTTTCAACACATTATGGAGTGACGGCGTAGGTGTAATGAATTCTGTGTTCAGGTGTTGACTTTAAACACTGGTGGCTGTGGGGAGAGCGTGTATTGTCATCCATTGAGGAGTTGGACATGTTTTGACTAGATTGGATCAACTTGGTTTGACTCAGTTGTTTTAACAGAACATCCATGTATAACTAACTGTACGCAGGAATAGAATAAACATTGGCTTTAACTGGTGAATCACGTTGGAAGAATTGACTGATCAGACAACTGGTCATATATATACATGTATATATATATATATATATATATATATATATATATAATATTTTATTGCCATAAATTCCAGATATATTTTTTTAGTTGTAATTTACTGAATAACAACATTTTTAATATGTTTATTAAAAAAGTCATCAGTCATTGTATGCAGACTAATGCAGAGTCATGTACTAGGTGTGGAGAGGGTAATAAACAGATGCTTCCAGAGGTGATTGGGGGGAGGGGGCTATACAGATACTTCCAGAGGTATTTGGGGACAGGGGCTAAATAGATGTGTCCAGATGTGATTGGGGGGAGGTTGCTACTGATCACTCACTAACCTAAGATTTAATAGGAATACAAATTGTAAAATAATTTTATAAAGGATTCATGTGAGGAATGGCTTATTCTGGAGTCAATTCTAATTGTATCAGCATGATGAACCTACCACTTACAACCTCAATAAGTGTCAAGGAAGCATGATGTACCTACCACTTACAACCTCAATAAGTGTCAAAGAAGCATGATGTACCTACCACTTAGAACCTCAATAAGTGTCAAGGAAGCATGATGTACCTACCACTTAGAACCTCAATAAGTGTCAAGGAAGCATGATGTACCTACCACTTACAACCTCAATAAATGTCAAGGAAGCATGATGTACCTATCACTTACAACCTCAATAAGTGTCAAGGAAGCATGATGTACCTATCACTTACAACCACAATAAGTGTCAAGGAAGCATGATGTACCTATCACTTACAACCTCAATAAGTGTCAAGGAAGCATGATGTACCTATCACTTACAACCTCAATAAGTGTCAAGGAAGCATGATGTACCTACCACTTAAAGCCTCAATAAGTGTCAAGGAAGCATGATGTACCTACCACTTACAACCACAATAAGTGTCAAGGAAGCATGATGTACCTACCACTTACAACCACAATAAGTGTCAAGGAAGCATGATGTATCTACCACTTACAACCACAATAAGTGTCAAGGAAGCATGATGTACCTATCACTTACAACCTCAATAAGTGTCAAGGAAGCATGATGTACCTACCACTTACAACCACAATAAGTGTCAAGGAAGCATGATGTACCTATCACTTACAACCTCAATAAGTGTCAAGGAAGCATGATGTACCTACCACTTACAACCACAATAAGTGTCAAGGAAGCATGATGTACCTACCACTTACAACCACAATAAGTGTCAAGGAAGCATGATGTACCTATCACTTACAACCTCAATAAGTGTCAAGAAAAATATTATTTCCCGATAAAATTCTGGATAATTAACAGTTGTTCTGTACAGTCTGTGTATCAACTGGGTTCTACTTGGGTGGTTCACGTAAATTTGTCCTTAAGTCAACATCCAACCCCAGGTGGCCCACTTGGATACAGTGTTGATCTAGTCAACTGTTGCAAGAGTTGACTGTGGTACATAGACCACACTGACAGTTGTACCAAGGTACACAGACCACACTGACAGCTGTACCAAGGTACACAGACCACACTGACAGCTGTACCAGGACTCCATGTAAAATTGTGGTGATTGGTACGTTCATATAATAATATAATCAGCTGGTACGTTCATATAATAATATAATCAGTTGGTACGTTCATATAATAATATAATCAGCTGGTACGTTCATATAATAATATAATCAGCTGGTACGTTCATATAATAATATAATCAGCTGGTACGTTCATATAATAATATAATCAGCTGGTACGTTCATATAATAATATAATCAGTTGGTACGTTCATATAATAATATAATCAGCTGGTACGTTCATATAATAATATAATCAGCTGGTACGTTCATATAATAATATAATCAGTTGATATATTGGAATAAATCATCACATGTATTACATCTTATGTAACAACAGTTATTATTTTGAGCCCCGTTTTCCCCCCTCATAAAAGCTTCACATGGATAAACATCACATCTATGTCAACATATAACACACATTTATGACATACTATAAAAGATGTGTCAAAATATAACAGCCGTATATAAATACAACATCCTAACACGGGTGTTCGTGTGGTAAAGCAATCGACGTGAAGGTCCCTGGTTTCAGGAACGATGGATAATTTAGGTCATGGTTAAAGTCCCGCAATGTCTACCTTAGTGTATCCAGGGCCGTTGCACTATCGAGCTATGGTGGGAATGGAAGGAAGGGCATCATAAAAACAACATTAGTGATTGGTAGGATCTAAGAGATTTTATTTCATCCTTATAGGGACTCACAAACACCAAATATGTCAACTAATAACTTAATCATATATATATATATATATATATATATATATATTATTAGGGTGGTCCAAAAAAAACTTTTTTTTTTTATTTTGAGATTGCACACCCTGTCATTTGTTTCCTTATACAAAAGTAAAATTGCATGCAAAATTTCATTGAATTCAGACAATAATTACAGGTCACTCATTAACCATTTATTTTTTGCATGCTGTGTTGCATTTTTATATTCCCTCTCGTCGCAGTAATCAATTACATCACAGGTCAATGCGCTAATTATTGTTCATTTTGTTAATATTTTTATTTTAGTTTGTTCAAGAAAGATTCATGTGATGAAAACATGCGCACCAAATATACTCTAGATTATGTAAGTGGTCTCATGCACCACTCTAGATTACGTAAGTGGTCTCGTGCGCACCAGATATACTCCGAATTACGTAAGTGGTCTCATGCGCACCAAATATACTCTAGATTACGTAAGTGGTATCATGTGCACCAAATATACTGTGGATTACGTAAGTGGTCTCATGCGCACCAAATAAACTCTAGATTACGTAAGTGGTCTCATGCGCACCAAACATACGCTAGATTACGTAAGTTATCTCATGAGCACCAAACATACTATAGATTACGTAAGTGGTCTCATGCGCACCAAATATACTCTACATTACGTAAGTGGTCTCATGTGCACCAAATATACTCTGGATTACTTAAGTGGTCTCATGCGCACCAAATATACTCTACATTACGAAAGTGGTCTCATGCGCACCAAATATATTCTACATTACGTAAGTGGTCTCATGCGCACCAAATATACTCTAGATTACGTAAGTGGTCTCATGCGCACCAAATATACTCTACATTACGTAAGTGGTCTCATGCGCACCAAATATACTCTGGATTACGTAAGTGGTCTCATGCGCACCAAATATACTCTACATTACGCAAGTGGTCTCATGTACACCAAACATACTCTACATTACGTAAGTGGTCTCATGCGCACCAAATATACTCTACTTTACGTAAGTGGTCTCATGCGCGCCAAATATACTCTGGATTACGTAAGTGGTCTCATGTACACCAAAAGTCCTCAAGAAAAATGTGTATGTTGTCCCGGTAGCCGCTTGTAATAGATATGACATTAGTAAATCGCAAAAGTAATATTGAATCGCACATTATTTACCCTTGGTCCCACAACCCAGTTTTTAGAGCATTTTCGAAAAAAAATGCTCTATTGTCCCCGTTGTGTCTGTCTGTCTGTCTGTCCGTCATCACCCTAGATCTCAACAACCATAAGTCCTAGACCCATGATGTATATATCATTTTGTAGGTCTTGGCCTGCCATGTGTGCATCAAAAGTCCATTTCGCGATCTGACCTCTGAGGGTCGAAAAAGGGGGCTTATTAAGTGCCGTTTTTACTATATAAGCTATATTAACAAAGGAGCGCCCCAGATCTCAGCAACCATAAGTCCTAGACCCATGATGTATATATCAATTTGTAGGTCGTGGCCTGCCATGTGTGCATCAAAAGTTCATTTCGCGATCTGACCTCTCAAGGCCGGGCTTCAGGGTTTCTTAGGGTACTATATATGGCTAATATATTATATATAGATTATAAGCTAAACAAAGGGGCGTAATCATTATTTATTTTTGTAACAGTTATTAAACATTACTTATTTCCCTCTCTATTTATACATGAAAATGCTCTAAAACGTCCTGTTTTTACAGGCTTAATTTTTGCTTGTTTTTTTTTTTTTTGCTAGAGTTCTTCGAGGGTTTTTTTTGTGCTATTTTGTACTTTTGTAGGATATTTTTGTGCTACGTAACGCGACAAATGCACTTACGTTTTAGTCTGCCAGTAAAAATTGTGAATAGTGCTAATTTGTCGAAGCTGCAATATAAATAACACCAGGTGTGGATTATAAGTCAACTTTGACCCGTAATCGTAAACAAAAGACAGTTGTCATTGATTGTGATGCCCCTGGAGTATCTCTGAATGCCAGAGACAAATTTCGTATATCTGCTTTCTACGCCATTGTTTACAAACTTGTGACAGAGATGAGTAGACGAGGACACGTGTATAATGATGTAGCAGTTTGATTTTCTTGTTTGATCGATGTATCACAAACATCTCAGTGTTGTGAAGGACTAATAAATGATTATCCTAAAGATCTGAACAATATTTTTTTACTGAACTACAACAGTTCCACTCATATATTCACCACAAGTTTCATGTATCAAAATCTGAAAACAAACACGTTCAGTCATGCAGAATTATACAAAAATTATAATTGTTAGAGACAACATCGAGTGTGATTTTCCAAAATTACAAATCGTATTGCGCATATTTTTAACATTAATGGTTACGAACTGTTCCAACTGAGCCCTCTTTTTCTCAATTGAAAAGTACCAACAAGTCCAAGTAGATGGCATTGAAACGAAAAGTGCTTGATTTCTAATCTCTGCAGATGGTTTAGGCTAACTTGTTGCGCCAAATTAACTTTGATGATGCATTCAAAAACTTTTTCAGACGTAAATCTTGAAAAAGAATTTTAAAATGTACATTGTGATCTCTTTGACTTTCTTATCTATTAAAAAATTACATTATTTTGTACATTTTTATTACAACATTAATTAACTATTAATTGTAATACAGAAATACCTTACGTTGGTGACTCCATGTTTCTACATCATACAACATGAAGGATTTGACATAGAATATCCGAAGTTTATATTTTGTTGAGAAGGAATATGCTGTCCACACAGGCCTAAGGGAGATAAAGACATGTCTTGCCTTACAAATTCTGGCTTTGACATCTTCGTCTGGTCCGCCTGTGTCAGAAACAATACTACTACGTAGGTAAAATGGTTTACTTCCCTGAGATGCTAATCGCCAATGGTGATCGTTGCCTGATTGCTGCTATAGTTACACTGTTACACTGTTACATAGAATTGTCCTAGCAAAATAAAGATAAAAGGAATGTTTCATTTTTAATTATATTTTTTCCGTAATCAAAAGTGCACCGGGTTGGCAATATTTTCTTAGTTAATTCTCAGCACGATGTATTGTGTATAACAGTAAATAAACCAACTGCTAAACAAAAGTAGCGAAAGGCTGGCACTCACTCAAGTCTCTCTTTTTTTTTTAAATATATCATGTTGAACATGATAAAACACAATGACGAACTGTTTGGAAAGGAGTCCTTTAAAATACTATGAATGAATTAAGATTTATCAATGATATGGTGTTTTGTGCGCAAATTATGTATAGTTGGGTGTTAGATTAAAAGTTTAATAGTCGGGGGTTGTTTTTGTTAAGCTTCTGTACCCATAAAGAGGATTATTTTCTTTGGGATGAACTATATAACTTATGAACTTTATTTCATGTATTATTAAGTGTCCCTTACACTAAAATGTATTTTACCCAAAATTATCTCTTCGTGTCCTTTGGGGTCACTTCGAGTGCATAGATATACGATTTTTTGTAAGTAGACTGATTGTTAAAGCGCTGAAATATATCACCATTTTCAACGCCAACTGCGTGCCTACAAGCTGGTCTGGGTACCGGGCCTTTGTTTACCAGATTTTGTAACACACGAACAAAAAAATTAAAAAAGGGGGATAATATATGTTAACCTCCCAGATTTTAATATTACATAAGTAATATCCCATGATCCAATGAATTTAAAAGTCTTTAATCATTTTAAGTCTCGCATAAAAATAGACAGCAAATGTTTTGCAAATACATTCTTTATTAGAGGCAATATGTACATGTTTGTAAATGTCTAAATTAAGTAACAATAATAAGAAATTATACGTTATTAGATTGTAACTTTTTTTAAATGATTGACTCGTTAGTATGTTTTTTCTTATATTCGACATCAATTAGGTAGGCTTACTATTTAGTATTTACAATCTTGCTTAAGAGAAAAATGGTGCAATGAGAATTGATTCTAGATATAGTTTGACTATTTTGAATGACCAACAGAAGATGATGTTTAGGAACTCAGACGTACAATATAAAAAATATAAATGTTATTTAATGAAGCTCTTCTTTAAAAAAAAAAAAATAATTCAGATAAATTTAAAAAAAAATTAAAGCAGCCATGTTCAAACTACGGCCCGGGGGCCAAATCTGGCCCACCTGGCAGCCTAATCCGGACCGAGGCCCGCCACTTGTTTCGTTCCTACTTTTAACTTTCATGTACAGGGTGCAGAGGCGTGCGTAGCGAGGGGTGGGCAAGGGGGTCATCATGCTCCGGGTCCTACTCACAAAGGGGGCGCCAAATAGTATATTTTAGATATAATATATGGTCTTTGATTGGGGGGGGCACTGAAAAGGTAGTGAGCCCCGGCGCGAGTTAAGCTCGCTACGTCACTGACAGGGTGGCCCAAAAGTAGATTTGCAGTTATCTATTTATTTAAAAATTCAACACTAGAACAGCGGGAAATTCGTTATACCTGTTAACATACAGTTAGCTTTACATAATAAAATAAATTACAATCAGCAAGGAATTTTTCATATTTGTATTGCTAAGCAAGTGTGTTAAATCCCTGTAAGGATGAGATGAAATCACTTAGTTCCTATTAACCACTAATGGGACGGTTTTTATGGTGCCCTTCTTTCATCCCCACCATAGGCAATGGAGGCACCACGGGAGACAGCGAGGAATAAGCCATGACCGGAAAATTTTCCAAGGTCCTCACCGGAGATCGAACCAGGTCCCGTCAGGTCGACAGTCGAGCGCGCTACCATACTACCATCCGTCCCCTTACACGACCATCCGTTCCCTTATTATGCAAGTAACTTCAACCATATAAAAGGTAGTCTAATAACTGTAAACCTACTTGTGGGCCACCATGTAGATTAGTTCATGGTTACACTCGATTATCTGCTCTTGCTCGACCACCCCCTGATCTCAGGCATCAGTTCTGTGTCTATTCTTAAAACTTTTTAGTAAATTAGTTCAGTTTAGTGTAGAAGCTAGTAAATTTGAAAACTTTATTGTAGAAGCTAGTTAATTAGTTGAAGAAGAGTTAGTCTTTAGTTTAAGTTAACTACGGTATGTAGTTATTTAGTTTAATGATGAGTGGGTCTTTTTTAATGTTATTAGTTAGTTTTAATCAGGTTTTTTGTCAAGCATTAACACTTCTTCAAGCTGGACAGTTTCTGCTCCTGTGGTGCAGTATCGAGCTTAGAACACCATGAATCAGTTTCTGCCAATATAGAAAAAATTTGTACATAGTTATTTTCTAGTGGGGGGAAATCAAGACAGAACAAACAGAATGTAATAGAATATTCTTCAAAATGTTGAAGTTATTTCCTAAATGTTTCTTAACATTTTACTATTAGGCCTTTGCTAATTTCTTTAAAAAGTTAATTTCAAGTGAAATAAACAACAAAAGCATGCATCAGTTAAATGTGAGACATATTGATTTGTATTGACACATATTGATTTGTATTGACACATATTGATTTGTATTGACACATATTGATTTGTATTGATACATATTGATTTGTATTGACACATATTGATTTTTATTGACACATATTGATTTGTATTGAGACATATAGATTTGTATTGACACAAATTGATTTGTATTGCCACATATTGATTTGTATTGAGACATATTGATTTGTATTGACACATTATGATTTGTATTGACACAAATTGATTTGTATTGACACATATTGATTTTAATTCATTTTTAAATACATTTTTGTTGTTGTGGTTTTTTAATTCCTGACAACTGAATGTATTACTTTGAAGTCATAGTCTCTGATCTAGAAAGACCTTTATAATTCAGTTGTAAATATAAAGTTAGTTGTTTGAAGTATTGAAGATTTGTTTCAGATCTTAAATACTTGGCCCTCAAACAAGACAGTGTTTGCTACAGAGTCTGCAGTAATAGTATATTTTAACAGCTAATGTGATGTTTGCTACAGAGTCTGCAGTAATAGTATATTTTAACAGCTAATGTGATGTTTGCTACAGAGTCTGCAGTAATAGTATATTTTAACAGCTAATGTGATGTTTGCTACAGGGTCTGCAGTAATAGTATATTTTAACAGCTAATGTGATGTTTGCTACAGAGTCTGCAGTAATAGTATATTTTAACAGCTAATGTGATGTTTGCTACAGAGTCTGCAGTAATAGTATATTTTAACAGCAAATGTGATGTTTGCTACAGAGTCTGCCTCCACCTCCTCTAACCATCTGCTTCTTGGTTTGCCCGTAGGCCTTTTCTCATTGGTTGTTGCCTTATATAATGCTTTTGGACCTCTGTTATTTTCCATTCTAACAGTGTGTCCTACCCACCTCAATCTATTCATTTTAATGTCAGCTGTTATACTTGGTTCTTCGTATAGTTCTGAATTCGTTCTACTTCTCCACTCGTTATGTCCTTTACTGGCTCAAATATTTTCCTTTCCCAAGTATTTCAACCATCCATTTTATCTAATTGGTAAAATGTAATAAATGTGTAGAGAACGACTTAGAATAGATTATCTACACCACTACAGGAAGAAGAACTTTGTAAAATTAAGAAAATAATTTCCAAATACATCAATTTGTTAGAATACATCTCTGTAATTCTTAACTTACAAAACCTCAGGATTAATAGAAAGATAAAATTATAAACTGTCAAAGGATTTCTGATAAAAAGTGAGATTCATAAATGTTTAAATTAACTTCTATCAGTTGTGCTAGAAACATAATTTGGCAACACTTGAAAACCATAATCTACGCTGGCGTTACACTTTATTTATAACATGGGACTCAGAGCAACTCACGATCTGGTCATTTGGTTTTATTTTTTTTTAAATACATAATTACATAAGCTTTTTTTAAAGTTGTTATTACATACCAAAAATATTTGGAATATGACTAGGAGAGACAACTGTGACTAAAAATGTTTTCAAAATAATTACACAGTTATCTATCTTTACAAGTTCGGTTAAAAAAAACACTGGTCCTTAAAGGCCTTCAGTACTAAACTCGAAACACGTAGAAACACGTACGGCACTTCAATAAACCAAGCTAATATAGTCAACTAGTTACAAGTACCCGGCTTTGCCCGGGTTTAAAATAAGGTTTTCTGTTTACCTTCTGTTTTCTCCCTACCCCCCTCTCTCCCTCCCTCTCTCCCTTTCCCTCCCTCCCTTTCTCCCTCCCTCCCTCTCCCCCCTCCCCTCTCTCTCCCTCCCTACTCCCTCTCTCCCTCCCTTCCTTTCTCTCTCCCTCTCCTCCCTCCTTTTCTCCCCCCTGTCCATCCCCCCTCCCTCCTCACTCCCCTTCCCTCCCTCCCTCCTTTCCTCTCTCTCCCCCCTGCCCTCTCTCTCTCTTTATCTCTCCCTCCCTCTCTCTCTCTCTCTCTCTCTCTCTCTATATATATATATATATATATATATATATATATAATCCTTCTTCATTCCTTTACCTTCCTCAAACTGTACAAATCAGGGAGCATGAAAAAACATCAACAATTCTTTGCATCACAAAGGCACAATACAGCACCAGCGCGCAAGTTCATCGGGAAATGACGTCGAGATTACTTTAATATAGTAAAATACTAAAATAATCAAAATTAATTACAATTAAACTAACCATCGAGATGAAACGAAACCTGTCCTATAACCTTCCCCATGTAATTATGTGTATGTGTAACAAATTTCACGTTATTTGGTTGTATGGATCTTGAGTTATAAGGAAACAGACAGACAGACAGACAGCAAATGCCTCTTATAAGTATAAGAGATGTACATGTATGTACTGTGTTTCGTCCAGCTAATATAGTCAATGTACAAGTATGTACTATGTTTCGTCCAGCTAATATAGTCAATGTACATGTATGTACTGTGTTTCGTCCAGCTAATATAGTCAATGTACATTATGTACTTTTTTTTAGCTTTGATCAGAGGCTGCATAAACAGAACGCAATCAGCTGGGCCTTAAGGCGAGTGTCCTGTGCAATTAGCTGGGCGAGTGTCCTGTGAAATTAGCTGGGCCTCAAGGCGAGTGTCCTATGCAATTAGCTGGGCGAGTGTCCTGTGCAATTAGCTGGGCGAGTGTCCTGTGCAATTAGCTGGGCCTCAAGGCGAGTGTCCTGTGCAATTAGCTGGGCCTCAAGGCGAGTGTCCTGTGCAATTAGCTGGGCGAGTGTCCTGTTCAATTAACTGGGCGAGTGTCCTGTGCAATTAGCTGGGCCTCAAGGCGAGTGTCCTGTGCAATTAACTGGGCGAGTGTCCTGTGCAATTAGCTGGGCCTCAAGGCGAGTGTCCTGTGCAATTAGCTGGACGAGTGTCCTGTGCAATTAGCTGGGCCTCAAGGCGAGTGTCCTGTGCAATTAGCTGGGCGAGTGTCCTGTGCAATTAGCTGGGCGAGTGTCCTGTGCAATTAACTGGGCCTCAAGGCGAGTGTCCTGTGCAATTAGCTGGGCCTCAAGGCGAGTGTCGTGTGCAATTAGCTGGGCCTCAAGGCGAGTGTCCTGTGTAGGGCCTGAGACAAACGTTTAGCTGTGTTGTGTTACAGTTTGAAAATCTCCAAGTGCGGGACACCCTTCAAGTGTGAGGCTTAGGAGAGGTCACGTTTTGTGATTTTTTTTGTGTGTGTTGTGATAGCACCACCACATTGGAGATGGTGTTCATACTATGAATCCTTGGCTTAATAAGGAGGCAGCGGAAAAACCAAGGTAATTAGAAACATTGTCACAGCTGTAACGTGGCAGACTAGTCGGCTTATTTTATTGGTCTCAAATAACGTTAAGTGGGTGAAATGGCTGAAAGTTTCAAACCACTCATTTTTCTAAACAATGTCGCTGGTAATGTAGCCGGAAATTTTTTGAAAGTGGGAGAGACAAAATTGGTATTTATTTTTTAACATTTGGGGCTACGGCCCAGCCCAAAGAGCAGCAGGTCACTATTATACTACACCGTACGGCCCAGCCCAAAGAGCAGCAGGTCGCTATTATACTACAGTGTGCAGGGTTAGCCCAGCCCAAAGAGCAGCAGGTCGATATTATACTACACTGTACGGCCCAGCCCAAAGAGCAGCAGGTCGCTATTATACTACAGTGTGTAGGGTACAGCCCAAAGAGCTGCAGGTCGCTATTAGACTACAGTGTGCATGGTACAGCCCAAAGAGCAGCAGGTATACTACATTGTACATTAGGTATATGACTTCAGAACAACACTTGTATGGCATACCATCAACAAATGACTTTTTATTTTTTTATTGTAGAAACACAAAACCATATCAAATTTATTTTAAAAGTTGAAAAATGTCACCCACCAAACATTTTGAAGTTTTAGAAAAATTGACATTTGTTAATAATTTCAAGTATTGTTTCATAAACTTTTATTTTTAAAAATAAAAACGTAAATTCAGTTTCTCTGGTGAGTGGCAAAGGGTAATAATATCTTGCAGAACTTTTATTGCTCATTTTATAGTAATGATGATCACTAAACCAGGCATCACTCCATTGTCCATTGTCCACAGATAAATTCACACAATTTCTGAAGGTTCTTTCGTTCATTATGCAATAGTATGAAAGGCAACAATGCAAAAATTGCTCGAGAGTTCCATCGGGCATTGCTGAGGCCAGGCAGTGCGCTAAAATTAACTTTTGGCATTTGTTGAGAACTCTTAAAATGCTTAAAACGCAAATTAGATGGTGCAAAAATTTCATATAATCTCTCCAACCTATTCCCTGTTTTTCTAAAATTGGAGCACATTTCTTTGTTTTACTTTCAAAATCTTTTTTTAACATTTCATAAACTTTAAGTATCTTATTTACAAATGGATAATTTATGTTAGGAGACTCAGTTGAGCAATGCATCACACACGTTTCTAAGAACACGATCAAGTATATGGTGCTGACAACCTATAAAGACTGGTGCAGACTCACCATGTTGAACAAACAGTTTCTGAAGTTTCACCAAAACACCAGACTTCGACCCTGTATTAACATTTGTAATCTCTGACACTATCATCTTTATAGCTGACCATAAGTTATATTCATCTAAAACTTTTTGAAGGGCCGATCCAATCGTAGCAGCTTTGCCATCAGGTAAAATTAACTTCTTTTGCTTCATTTTTTTTAATTCAACTACTTGGTGTTCTTTTTTCTTAATAATTTTACCATCAAAATGTAAACTCCATACGCTATTACGCAAAGTATTTGTTAATGTTTCTTTTAGTTTACTTGCGTCTCTGACTACAGCTCGATAGACACCTGACTGAGAAGGAGTTGCTATTTTTACGCCGGACTTGTAAAAATTTTGATTACTAATGCTGCTCTTCGAACTGGTAGTTTCCCAGATTGAACTAATGAAACTGCACTAGAAGTAGATTGCTGTGATTGTTTCTTATGTGTGCTTGTATCCAAGCTTTCTGTGGATGACTGCATTGCATCAGCACCATTTTTGAGAATTCTCGTTATCACTTGAATCACTGGAACTTTTAAAACTGCTTTGTTGTTGTTGTGCCTCATTAATTTTGCAAACAATTTTCCGTTTTGATGGATGAATTGTACTTTGACTAGCAATTTTAGTTGTAGCATATCCAGTCTTACCTCCACTTTGAATTTGTATTTCGTAAAGTTTTTTGTCCTCAGCACGTAACCATTGACCAGTTTTGTTTGTGACATCAAATAACTTATCAAACTGCTCCCGTATGTCACCCACAGGTTTTTTCAAATGAACATCATACCTTTTAATTAAAGTTTCAATTTTTCTGCTCACTGATCGCAAAGACAGTATTGGGAAATTCAAAAAGCTCCATAATAGCTCTACTTCTTTCCTGAGTGCTGCAACTCTTTTCAATCTGGATTTTTCCATAGAGCCCAACCCATGTAGCGACCAATTATCATCCATTCTTTTGGCATTCTGGAATGTGAATGCAATGGCTCGATCTCGATTCCAATTTTGTTTCTTTTCTTAAGAGTGTTTTGAATTATTTTTTTAAAATTTACTCGCCCATTTGTCCTTATTTCTAGCAACGGAAAGTGATGATTTTTTGTAAGACATTTTTAAGAATAAAATTAAGCAAAATTAAAATAATTATTCAAACTCAAGTATAATTGAAAAATCTAACATGGAGAACAGGAAATAGAATTTTAATGGTAAACAACAGGAGTAAAAGTGAACTTCAGTAAAAAGAGCCAAATGGATTATTTGAAAACTAAAAAACTTATAAAATTACAAAATTTGTTTTTTCTGGTCATATACCTAGTGTACAGGCTATGGCCCAGCCCAAAGAGCAGCAGGTCGCTATTATACTACAGTGTGCAGGATCCCGGACCATTGAATTATTTGATAAGTTTGTATTTTAAGATGGGGAAGACTGAAATGAACCTAAACATGTAGGCCTACTAATGAAGCTACAAAACTATTGCAGTCCTAGTAAAAAAAAACGAGGTCCTTGAAACATTCCGGTTCTGGAATGTAAAATTTGTTGTTCCATTTGATCAGTTCCTTACTCAGCTGAGAGTGGAGGCAGATGATTGCGACTTCAGTTATAGAGGCAGGATGTTAAGAGATAAGATTGTATTCTCGGTGTGGACAATACACTGAGGACCAATGGATAGTTCAGGTCATGACTAAAATCCCTGAGATGTCATTCAAGTTAGCTGATTATGGCATTGTGGATTGTCCCTGAGATGTCATTCAAGTTAGCTGATTATGGCATTGTGGATTGTCCCTGAGATGTCGTTCAAGTTAGCTGATTATGACATTGTGGATTGTCCCTGAGATGTCGTTCAAGTTAGCTGATTATGACAATGTGGATTGTCCCTGAGATGTCATTCAAGTTAGCTGATTATGACATTGTGGATTGTCCCTGAGATGTCATTCAAGTTAGCTGATTATGACATTGTGGATTGTCCCTGAAATGTCATTCAAGTTAGCTGATTATGACATTGTCGATAGTCCTTTAAATGTCATTCAAGTTAGCTGATTATGACATTGTTTGATGCAGAGACGGTCTTAGCATTATAGCTGAATGCGCGTGGTATGTGTCGCATACAAGCAGACCCACTGAGAGGGGGGTGGGCAAATGCCTAGGACCCCGGCGAGTTTTAGGGGCCAGGACTGAGCTGACCAATCAACTTTTGAAAATATTATTATCAGCACGGGGGACCCGTGACAGCCCGGCCCATGGGCCCGAAATTTCTGTCGGTGGGCCTACATACAAGGCCTAGAGTGGTAAATATTCGCTCTATATCTCTAAACGCTCTTAAAACGAGTACCCTTTACGGTGAAGGGCCTGAGGGGGTGGCGGTCGCCCTAATCGCCACCCCTAAAAGCCAATACTGTTATTCATGACAGCTGATTGTGACATTACTGATTGACCCTGGGATTTCATTCAAGTCTAAATACAGACAAAACAGAAGTCATGGCCTTACTTAGCAATAGCCAGGCACCTACCACCCTTGGCGATGAGCATTTAAGAGAAGTAAACCACTTTACGTACCTCGGTAGCATTGTTTCAGCTACAGGCAGATAAGACGAAGATGTCAAAACAAGAATATGCAAGGCAAGACATGTTGTCTCCCTGAAGCCTGTATGGAAAACATCGTCCCACTCAATCAAATATAAACTCCGGTTTTGCTACAGCAACTTCAAATTGGTACTGTTATACGGGGCGGAAACATAGAGAGTCACCAACTCATTAACCAATAGACTACAGACGTTCATAGATGGCTGTCTTAGGAATATCCTAAAGATAAGGCGACTAGATAAAATCAGGAACGAAGATTTCTAGCAGCTGGCAAACCATGATCCCATTGATCTACAAGTGTCCAGAAGAAAATGGAGATGGATTGGCCACTAACTCAGGAAGCCTCCAGAAGACATTACGAAAATGGCTCTGCTGTGGATCCCTCAATGTCAGAAAAAGGTCGGCCGCCCAAAAACCACTCGGAGAAGGTCGTGCGAGCAGGAAATGAAAATCTGCAACCAGACATGGGGAGAATTGAAAAAGGCCTCCCAAAACAGAATGCGCTGGAGAGTGGTTGCAGAGGCCCTTTGCTCCGCAAGGAGTTCCAGGAATTAAGTCAAGTCAAGTCTAATGAATGTGACATTATTAATCATCCCTGATTGGCGTAATGTGACATTGTTAATTTTCCTGATCCAACATCATGACGGAATGAACTTTGCCCGCGGTACGTTGTATACCCATCTCTGATTCAAGTCAGCCGATGATATTGATGTATATTGTTATTGATAGGTCTTATATGTCAGCTGGTCGTATTAAATGATAATTCTCCATGAGATGTCATTTAAGTCAGTTGATTGTATTAATGATAATTCTCCATGTGATGTCATTTAAGTCAGTTGATTGTATTAATGATAATTCTCCATGTGATGTCATTTGAGCCAGTTGATTGTATTAATGATAATTCTCCATGTGATGTCATTTGAGTCAGTTGATTGTATTAATGATAATTCTCCATGAGATGTCATTTAAGTCAGCTGATTGTATTAATGATAATTCTCCATGAGATGTCATTTAAGTCAGTTGATTGTATTAATGATAATTCTCCATGAGATGTCATTTAAGTCAGTTGATTGTATTAATGATAATTCTCCATGTGATGTCATTTAAGTCAGTTGATTGTATTAATGATAATTCTCCATGAGATGTCATTTAAGTCAGCTGATTGTATTAATGATAATTCTCCATGAGATGTCATTAAAGTCAGTTGATTGTATTAATGATAATTCTCCATGAGATGTCATTTAAGTCAGTTGATTGTATTAATGATAATTCTCCATGTGATGTCATTTGAGCCAGCTGATTGTATTAATTATTATTCTCCTCGAGATGTCATTCAAAAATTATTGTCATTGGAGCCCGGCGAACTAAAATTTTCCTTTTTATGTTTTCAGCCAGTCCATTATCCCTAGGTTACACTTTAATTTCAAACAGTAAATAAATTACTCTGATTATCATTGATGAACTGAAGACGATAAAAGATGATAAAAGATGCATGATAAAAGATGATAAAAGATGACACAGGAACACAATTAATGATGGCTGCGCAGGACGACTTATTGATTAATTCATTCGAACACAGAGTTAGCTATTTATAAATCTTGACTTCTCAAAGAAGATTTTCTATTTATAAATCTTAACTTTATAAAAAAAATCTTGGGAATAAAACAAATCTAATACAAAAAAGTATGTGATTTACATTAATTTATACAATTAATCAATCACTAATACATCTCTTAATAAATTGTCTTTACCCAGCACAAATAAATTTCACTATAAACACTCTATAACTATTTCCAGAAATGGTATACTTCAGGGGTGGGCAAACTACGGCCCGCGAGCCGCATGCGGCCCGTCAGAGTATATTCTGCAGCCCGTGTGTATGTTGCGATCCTCTGTCGATGATAATTTTCTTTGTTTAGAGTTTTCTCAGTATTTTTTTATTTAATTCCGATTACTTGATTCGAATCTATGGATATTAAATCGGTTTTATGGCTCGATAATATTAGTTAGAGCTGCTAGACCTACAAGCAGATTATGACCTGAAGGAGAAGTTTAAGTCAGTTCTTCTGTTGGAGTTTTAAGGATGTTTGCCAGCTGTGGCATTTCCGCCACCTAAAAAACTTTGCTGCCAAGCTTTTATCTTTGGGTTCACATACATTTGTGAGCAAGCGTTTTCGTGTATAAAAATAAACACGTCAAAGAAAAGATCGATGTTGACTGACTTCAATGTATATGCTGTCATGCGAATCACAGCCAGTAAACTGGTTCCACAGTTCACAAACATCCAAATTGTGAAAAGTTACATACTTCTCATTAATTATAAATGTACTCTGTGGTCAGCTTGTATGTAAATTAAAATCCCTTGTCTTCATAATTATTATGACAGGTAACAAAAAATTTTAGTTGAATTAATATGAATAGTAAAGTTGTTTTTTTTTACCAAATTACCACTGAACTGATTTAGTTCGTTTTTTTTTTAAAACGTAATGTGCTTACAGAAAACTTACAGTGTGATTGTGAAATAAAATGACAAATATATAGTTATTATCATAAGTTCATATTTTCATACGCTGTAATTTGTAATTGACGTAGAGAAAAGACATGTATATAGGCGGCCCACCGATAACAATCAAGTTTTCAATGTGGCCCTACGTAGAAAAAGTTTGCCCACCCCTGGTGTACTTGGTTTTAAGAAATACCGATACTCGAGTAGTACATTTTTTGGGGTACCTGGTCTTGTAATTGAACCTCATAGTTTTTTGTTTTCATTTCAAAATTTAAAAAAACGTGTGTTCTTGTTCTTTTATTCGTGCATATATTTGCATGGTCAGAACTTGTAACATCTCTGCAGTACTTCTAACACCTCTGCAGAACTTGTAACATCTCTTCAGTACTTGTAACATCTCTGCAGAACTTTGTAACATCTCTGCAGAACTTTGTAACATCTCTGCAGAACTTTGTAACATCTCTGCAGAGCTTGTAACATCTCTGCATAACGTGTAACATCTCTGCAGAACTTTGTAACATCTCTGCAGAACCTGTAACATCTCTGGAGTACTTGTAACATCTCTGCAGTACTTGTAACATCTCTGCAGTACTTTGAACATTTATGCAGTACTTTGAACATCTCTGCCTATTACTAGAACAATTTATTCAAAATATTCTATATCTAGTAAAATCAATAAAACCTCATATTAAACAGTCTATACCCAGTGGCACCGAGAGCCATGCGGGCCCCAGGGCAGGACATCATTGCGGGCCCCTTAATAAACAATGAGTCGTGAAAAAATTGACATGGTCGGGGCTGCCGGGCCCCCTTACAGATGCGGGCCCCCTGCCCCCCTCTCGGCGGCCCTGTCTATACCTAGTGCAATCAATAAATATCACTATAACAATCTCCACCAAGTACTATCGATAAATATCACTATAACAATCTCCACCAAGTGCTATCGATAAATCTCATTATAAACAGTTACTGTATCTCAATGTAAATCATTCTTGGTTGTTTTTGTTTGTTTTTTAACTGCTGTCAAAGTTTTCTTCTCGAGTTATCGATCAGTTCTGCCGTACAACACATAGCCAATCTGTAATCTATTTATAGGTCCGAGCTTCACTTCTTGTGGAGTCTCTTCTATAGTTTATCGCTAATTCCTATTAGCCCGTATATGCAAATTGTCTTGCCCTCCTGACACGTGATAACTATTTAAAAGATGAGCTTATAATTATTTTTAATGTTCTATGTACATAACCTGAACAGCATCACTTGGAAACAATGTAATAAACAACTTGAACAGCAACACTTGGAAACAATGTAATAAACAAAACTGTGGGAGGAAAATGTGTCAGCCTTGATAGTTTAAAAAAAAAAGGAAGGTAGTCTTCTATACCCTAGTAGCTGAGAGAAAGCTATTCTGGCCAGTGACTGATCGATATGTCCCAGGTTTTCCACGCGAAGAGAATCATCGTATTGACTGCCTGGAACAGTCGACATTTGGCCGCTGGCGTGTGGTAACGAGATGCTATTTCGGGCTGCGCGTGTCTAAATTAGGACTGGAAAACAGCTCTCTTTTGAGCAAATATTCCGGCAGGACTTCCTAAAATAGCTTTGCTCGGGTTGTGAGCTGTTAGGGCACGTAGCTGTGAACTGTCCACCCGTCGGTGACTCATCCTTTGTGTAATAAAAGACACAGGGTGAGAGAGAGATTTCGTCTTCTTCCTGTTTGGCCATAGATCCGTGAAAGTGGTATGGAGAAACCAAGTAGTATGTGTAGAGATTATTTGATTACCATGATGCGTCCTATGACATTTCATCTAAAAAGATCATTTTTTTAATCGGGTGCGACACATTATTAAATGTATGTCGTAATCACACAAACACACTCATACAATATATATATATATATATATATATATATATATATATATATATATATATATATATATACTGCATTTACATTCAAGTTATTAACACACATACAAAGAAGGAATTTACAAAACATAATTTCAAATCCAAATATATTGATAAATCAAATCAATTAATCTGCCCCTTAGTCATCACAGTTAATTTTTCAAATTAGTTTATTTTTTGCTGTTTAAAAAAAAGTAGAATTAAAGCGTGTGACTTTAAGGGATAATGTAAAATGTGTAAATAGCTGATTAGCTGGAAATGCAGAGATGCTTTTACTATAATAAGCAATATTATTGTTAGCAAGAAGTTTCCCCACAACGGCGTAACTAGGAAGGGGCATTGGAGGGGGCTGTCTGCCCAGGGCTGCCATTATTTCGCCACCAGAAAGGGGCTACCTTTTTACCACTTTAGGGTGCACGGTGCACCCCAGGCGCCAGTAAATGTTAGTTAATACTAATACTGATTGGACACGTGTAAGTGTTAATGCTAGTTAATACTAATACTGATTGGACAAGTGCAAGTGTTAATGTTAGTTAATACTATTACTGATTAGACACGTGTAAGTGTTAATGTTAGTTAATACATATATATTAGAGTGGCCCAAAATATTTTTTTTCGATTTTTCTAAATTTAAGGCCCGCATTGTGTTCTGCCAGGAAAAAAAAGTGTTTTCTGAAAAAATGAATACAATCGTGAAATATTTAGGTGTTGCACAAAGGCAATGAAAACATCGATTTGGTACTAAATAGTAATTTAATGGTTTATGTTAATTGTTTAGTGTTAAACATGAAATAACAACCTCAAAACAAATAAAATAATAGAATGCAACAAAGCAAAGTGTTTACAATTTATAGATGTCATATTCACTGACTGCTTTTTGCTAGTCCAGTAATCACTGTGGTCTTCTTTGCATCCGGATATAATCGTCGGTGTTCTTGCACACCAAAGTAAGAATAGCTTCTGGTCTTCTTTTCTGCATAAATTTCATTGAAATCCTGAATCAGTTTCACTCCTCTTTCGGCTGTGTCATTAACAACTTTCAAATTGGTTACAACCTTTTCCTCATGTTTGTATTTATTGTTGCTGCTCCATGTTTCAGGGGACATCTCCAGGAATGAATGTGGCAAACCAAGAATGGAGAAAAATGCCTTTGTATTGTTGGTAACAAAGAAGCTGATGGGCTGGTCTGCATAGAATCCATTGGAATCAAGACGTTGAGCTCGATTTTTAGATCCGGGTTTTTCTTGCATATTTTTAAGCATCTGAACCTTTTACTTGGGATCAATATTTTAATTAAAAAAAGCGAGGCCCACTGTAATTTACTTAGATGTCATAAATGTCGACTGAAAGCTTTTTTTGCTGCTTTTCCAATAACTGAATTAACGGAGTTACATTTTTCTAAATCCTTCAGAAAATGTAGGTCATTTGATGGCGCCTTTGCTGGCTGTGGGGCTTGAAACCAGTTTCATATAAGTACTGGAAACAAAACAGAGGAACTGAAACAGTCCTTGCTCTTCAGAAGGCTTCAGCTTAAACTGCTTCTTAAACATCCACATCTAGTAGCAATAAATTATTCTTGCCATCCAACGTGCTCTGTGTACAGCTCCTGGAGCATGGAAATGAATTCCACGTGGTGGTGTTCCTCTAAGAAATATGACAGCCAGTTCCGAAAATTCTCTGTAATCATCTCGTGGGTGATGAATTTGAAGATTGTCATTTGCAAACTGAAATGTGCTCTCTTTGAAAAGGTCTACTTCAGTCATCCCAACTGCAGTATCATAGGATACCTTCTCCATAAAATGTCACTGCTCTTTAAATCGTTTGAAAAGTGAAATATCAGGTCCAGATGAGGGCCCACTTATCTTCAATGCGGGAACACTTTTTCCAGAACAACTTCCATCATATGGTGGCGGCATGCAAGATGAATAAGACTTTTTTCAAACAGCTTTTCAATTAAAACACATGCCCCTTTGAAATCCGCAGTGTTACTTGCTGTTGTGTCAAAATTTAATGCTACTACTTTTCACAAATTTCCCAGTACTTCAGACATTCAACTACAGCTTGAGCTTGACTGTCACCTGTCCCTGAAGCCAATTTTGGTACACCTAGCAAGCACTCTATTTGCAGTCCTGTTACAATCACTGGCAATCTCAACATTCTCCCTGGCTGTGAGATCTGAAAGCAATTTTCCATCCCAATGTACAGTTAATGGTACTTGTGGATCAAACAATTCTTTAACTTCATGTACTGTTTTTTTTCCTATTCTCAGCTCCCACACGCTGTACAGTACTTCGACTTAATGTCATGTCACTAACATCGTGACCAAGAGAATGAGCTGTAGCAGCTAGTAAATGGACTGCTGTACGATCAAAAACTTGTGATCTATTTAATGTTGCAGCAACTTTTTTGGACAGAACAGACTTTGTAGGAGCAGTTTCTGCACATTTTCTTCGTTTCTGTAATGCACTAATGAAAAATTCTTCATCGTGTTCATTTTTCTTCAGTGACCCTTTCATCTGAACTGCTGTCAGAAGAAAATTGCAATAACGTGCTGGACATTTGAGAACTTTTAGAGTTTCCTGGTAATTTTTCACTTTTTGTAATAACCTCTCTGATCTCTATTTTCTCTGAGCTTTCCGTTCATTATTAATATTAATGTCAATAAGTGCAAATAGACATTGAGTGCAATAAGGGCAACATTTGCAACCAACACAAATATTAAACAGTTACACATTATAAACATCAAAGAACAAAACATACTTTATTCAGGTTCATCAATATTCGGGATAAAATGTGGTAAATGGAGAACATACCTAAATTTGCAGAGAGCTTGTGCAACCTCTAAATTTCATCTGAAATTATGAAATTTTATATTTCTGACTACTTTTTTGTGGTAATCAAGTGTGGGGTTTAAATCAAAGGAAATAAAACAAAATTTTCACTTTTTTTGGGCCACCCTAATATATATATATATATATATATATATTAGGGTGGTGCACAAATACATTGACATTTTCAAAAGTTTCAAATATGAATATGGTACCTATTAATTTTGTTCTTTATATAATTATATTGAATCCTGCAAAACTTTAGCAAATTTGAATAACTTTTAGAGGTAGCTCATCGTCATTTTTCAATTTTTGTTTACATTATTTTCCTATTTTGATGTTACTGTAATTTTTTTTAATTTGTTGTTTATTTTATTAATAAATAACTTTTAATATGGATGAATTTAATTATAATTAACCATACATTGCCTCATGATTCATATATGAATCAACCATATTAGAAGAGTTCAGACGTTGTAAAGAAGAAAAGCGAAAGAAAGAAGCTGAAAATACCAGTCAAATTGATATAATGCATCTGTCTGACAAGACTACATCTGGCAATGAAACCTCAGATGAGAAATTTATGGAACCAAGAAAAAGTAGTCAAAATGTTGCAAAGAGGCAATTTCAAAGTATGATTTCACCTGAATTAGCCTCTGCTCTGGACCAAAGCTACTTATTTACTGGCAGCTGCAGCAAAATGTTTAGGTCATGACATTTCAGATTTTGCTATCAGTTGTGATACAATCCCGAGAGCTAGAATTACTAATCGAACAAAAATTGCTACAACCATCAAGTCTACATTCAACTCGTCAAACGCTCCATTGACCGTTCATTTTGATGGCAAAATATTGCCAGATATAACTGGAAAAGATTCAGTTGATCGATTAGCAGTTGTTGTCACAGGTTATAATGTTGATCATCTTCTTGGCATCCCAAAATTAAAACGTGGAACTGGTGAAGCAATAAGTGAAGCAGTCATAACAACTTTACTAGATTGGGATATTCAAGAACAAATTAAAGCAATGAGTTTTGATACAACATCTGAAAACACTGCATCCAAAGCTGGAGCATGTACTTTAATTGAAAAAAAGCTTGGTAAAGAATTATTACACTTGGCATGTCGTCATCATGTATGAAATCGTCTTGAGTGACGTTTTTAATCATTCTCTTGGGCAATCCAGAGGCCCTGAAATAGGATTATTTTTAAACGTTTTCGTGACAAGTGGTCATTAATTGACAAAGAAGATTATGAAACAGCTCTAAATGATAAAACGTGTTCTGACATTTTGGCTTCTCACAGCATACTCAAACAAGATGCACTAATTTATTTGAAAACAATTCTTGAATCTACTCGACAATATCGACTACAGGGAATTATTGGAACAAACAGTTTTGTTCCTTGTTGATGTTCCTCCACGTGGAGCTCATGTGATGGCTCCCGGAGCCATACACAGGTGGATGGCCGAAATTGTATATTCAATGAAAATATGGATGTTCAAGAGACAGTTCAAATTAACGGCAAAAGAGGAAAAATCACTTCGAGATATAAGTTTGTTTGCTAGTTTATTTTGGATATCATGTTCCAATCCAACACTGGCTTCGTCGAATGATCTCACTTTTCTGAAGACTATTTTGCAACATAAAGCCATTAACAATGGAATTTTTACAGCTGCAGCAGCAGCATTTTCGAGGCACTTATGGTATCTTAGTGAAGAAATGGTAGCATTGGCTTTTTTTGATAATGAGATAAGCAATGAAAAAAAAAATGGAGAGAATGAACCACAGAAACGAATAAAAATTGAATTAACTTCAACTGAAAATCTGCAACTAGAAAGTTTTGTAACAGAGAACACTTTGAATTTTTTTTAACATTTTGGAATTAGCAACTTCATTTTTTGACAACTGTTGCCCCAGACAATTAGACCAAAAATGAAGAGTTTCAACAGGCTTTAAAATATGTAGAAAGTCTACGAGTTGTTAATGATACAGCCGAAAGAGGAATAAAACATTCAGGATTTTAACTGTTCAATTACCAAAAATGAAGAAACAAAGCAATTCTTGCTGCAGGTAGCATCTGAACACAGGTCAAAGTTTCCTCTGCCACAGAAATCTTTGGTGATCGATGGAACCAAGTTGTCAAAAAACAATAATTAATAAACTTTTTATTTCGATACAATACAATAAATTAGGAACCTGAAACACTAACTATTATTTAGGATTTTTTGAAATATTATCAAGATTTTTTGAAATACTTTTTCTTTAACATAGTGAATGCAAATATGTTATTATATACCAGAAGCTTATAACATTTTCTTTAATTAATTTAATATGTAAACAATAATATAAATAATTTAGTTTTAAAAATAGACCATGTTTTTATTTATTACTATACATTAAAAGTAAAAATATAATGTTGTATTTTTACATCATTTATCATTTTAAATTGCCAACTAATAACCCGAAAAATATAAAAACTTGAATTTGATGAGCGACCTTTAAAAGTTATACAATTATGTCCAAACTTCAAAATTGTTATTATTACACATAATGTCACAAAATGAAATGGTACCATCAGAGAAACATTAAATATATATATATATATATATATATATATATATATATATATATATATATATATATATATATATATGACACCATATGACCAAAATATTGCAGCGACACCAAAAATGAACAATTCTATCATAACAGAAAGAACTCAGTCTAGTCGGGTGTTCTAACCGATCGGAGATAAAAACATTAGCAGAAGCATATGGTGCCACAATGCAGAGCGTCTGGAGCTTGAAGTAACATTGAAAAGCTGCTCGGATATATCTGAATTATTTGCAGACCCTACAATCGACACATTGATGCTACTGTTGCTGCACTAAAAAAATATCTAATTGAAATTAATTTCTTACAGTAGTACCAGCAGACTAAAGGCTTGACAATGTTTTGACCAAGTTAGAACCATAACAACATTTTCTGAACGAGAAGGGAAATAGTTTAGTGAAGCATGCGATGGGACAAGCCTTTCTAAAGTCAGACCAGAATGGAATTTCAGTGAACAGAAGATTGGGGCTCACAAAGAGAAGGGCAAGTGAACAATTAAGAGATGTTGGACTCTTTCTACGAGAATAAAACAATAAGGCGAGTGCATTGACCGTTTTCATTTTGAACTTCAGATCAGATCTACAGCTATCAAGTATGTAGTAGATGTGTTTGGTGATGTTCAATCAAGGTAGTAGCAGATGTGTTTGATGATGTTCAATCAAGTATGTAGCAGATGTGTTTGATGATGTTCAATCAAAGAAGTAGCAGATGTATTTGATGATGTTCAATCAAGGTAGTAGCAGATGTGTTTGATGGTGTTCAATCAAAGAAGTAGCAGATGTGTTTGATGATGTTCAATCAAGGTAGTAGCAGATGTGTTTGATGATGTTCAATCAAGGTAGTAGCAGATGTGTTTGATGATGTTCAATCAAGGAAGTAGCAGATGTGTTTGATGATGTTCAATCAAGGTAGTAGCAGAAGTGTTTGATGATGTTCAATCAAGGTAGTAGCAGATGTGTTTGATGATGTTCAATCAAGTATGTAGCAGATATGTTTGATGATGTTCAATCAAAGAAGTAGCAGATGTGTTTAATGATGTTCAATCAAGTATGTAGCAGATGTGTTTGATGATGTTCATGATAAGAGTCTGCTATATATAAGCAAGTGAAGAAGAATTACTGTTCTATGTCTCCAAATTGACAAATTTCTATGATGTGTTGTTCAAAGTTGAACTTTAAAAGAGATAGCAAGATTATGAAGGCATCGGAAGCCAGCAGATAGTGATCTTACTTGACACCGCCAAAGAATAGTCAGTATTCGATGCTAAGAAATTAATTGTTCATTGTGACATGTCATCTGCCAACACTCTCGTTGAGTCTGCAATTTTACAATATCTGTGTGTCTGTGGCGTCATGGGAGCTTTTCAAAATTGAAACTGATACAAAAAATTACCCGCTATTCCCTATGGGACAGTCAAGGCTTTCCGATCATGCTCTAATATCCATTGAAAGTGTTATGGTGAAAGATATTGATTTTGATGGAATAATTGACAGATTGGCAGATTTGCTTTGAAGACCAGGAAAGGAAAATTTTAATGAAATTTTATCGTCAAAATAACAAATAATTTGACTTTGCTTTGCTGGTTGTTGCAGTTTTAAAATGCTATCGTGTTAAATTACATTGTGTAATTTGTTTTATCTTACGTCATTAAAACTCATCAATTTTTGGACTAATAGGACAACGCATTTCACAGACGACTATAGACGACTATCTATGGCCTAATGAAGGGAAATTGGAAATATGTTCCAGAGTCCTTGATGAAAGTCTTGAAGTCGGGGTGTTGGGGTGACACCCTGATTTTTCACACTAGGTTACACAAACCATGGTGAAGCCACTGCTTATAAGTCTATGTTTGATAACTTACAATTTTACAATACGGAAATTTTCACTAGCTAGTATTTAGATTTAAACTGGAATCCGATGTATAAATATTATCGTCATTAAATCACTTGCCTTTAGCTTTCTTGTAATTATATTCTGAGACCTTCAATGTTTTAAACTTGCTGATTGTATTGTGAAACACATTTTATATTATACAGATAGCGCAGCGCATCGGTATATAAATAGTCTTCGGTTTTGTGTTAAAAACTCTGGCGCCATTGTTGTTATTCGCTTTTGTTTCCAATGACGCTTTCCATTCATAAAAACCAACAGACCTATTTACACCTCTTAGTTGTTTTTTTTTCAAGACATGAAATATGAATAAAAATGCTTTCAATTTGCTTTATAAATATAAAAAAGTGATAATATGTTATTTAATTCATTAGTTCATAGGTTTTTAGGAGCATTATATATAAATAATAAACATTTTATTCAATGAAAGGACTGAAGAGAGTAAATAGTAGTAATGGCGGTGATGAAAACTTTGTTTCAAAACGAGGCTTGCGCAATGTGTATAATATCTAATCTGTGTTGTGGAAGTACTTTGCCATTTTGTCAGGTTCACATTGTTGTACATCTGATGATCTCTAAACATAGAACATAGAGGTGAAATGTCCATTCATTTCCAACGAGTTTGGTGTTAAATACATGCAGCAGTCTTTCAAAAACATTGCATAACTTATGACCGAAAAAAGTAGACAATTTTCAGACTCTTATGACTTGAAAATTTAACAATTCTGACCGTTTTCACATATTCGAAATCTGTAGATGAAAACTACCTTAGAGCACTTGTTAAATAACCAGGCCCGTAGCCAGGAATATTGGATTGGGGGGCCGAAGTCATTTTCGGGGGGGGGGGGCGAAGAAATTTTTTCGGGGGGGGGGGGCGAAGAAATGATCGGGGCGGATCTAGACAACTTTGACCGGGGGGGGGGGGCAAAACATTGACCCCGGGGAGGGGGGCAAAACTGTTTTCATTGTTGAAAATTGGTCTTAGAACAAAAAATATTTCGATAATTTAATAATGTATTACCTAAACTTGCGATAACGGGGGGGGGCATGGGCCCCCCGGCCCCTCCCCCTAAATCCCCTCTGGGTGGGGTAGAAGAAATGTTCGGGGGGGGGCGAAAATGTTGGCGCGAAGCGCCGAAAGCTTGCGAACGGAGAGGAGGGGACTCACTGAGATCCCCTCCCCAAGAAATTTTTTGCAGTTCCATATCTGGAATGGTGCATTTTAGTACCGATTGTTTAGCTATTAATTAAAAATATATAATTTTAACTACGTTTAAATAATGCATGGCATTATTGCAGTTTTGTTAAAAATAATTTAAATAGTAAAGAGTTTTAATGATAAAAATTTATTGAGGCTGAGCGATTTCTGATTCCTGTTATAAATATATTGACCAATAGTTCTGCTACACAATTGTTACATAATAGATACCTGATTTATATTATTATACTGTTTGTTTAACGTACAACCCGGGAAGAACGACAAAGATGTATGAATAAAGCTTAGCTATTTGTGTGATATTTCTTATAAAATATTGAAAACAACAGGTCTATCATCAAAAACAGTCGCAATTATTCAATTTGAAATAAAATTAATTCTGCTAAAAAGTAAATTTGCAAATTAAATAACATCACTCACAAATCACGGAGTCTGTACTTTATTATTTTATTATACATATGTATAAAAATGAAGTCAGAAGCCAATGTTATTTTATTAACTAATTTAAGTTGCTAGTTGTCCTCAGAAGATATCAATATATAAAACTATTACAAGGTTGCGAACAGGCCCATCGACAGAAATTTCGGGCCCATGGGCTGATATTAATATTTTTAAAAGTTGATTGGCCAGCTCAGTCCGGGTCCCTAAAACTCGCCGGGCCCCTGGGCATTGGCCCCCCTGCCCCCCCCCACTCGTCGGCACTTGTTGCGAACTTATATTATTATACGTTTCAAATTTGCAAACTTCGCTAGGTGTGGAGTGTCCCCCCCCCCACTTAAAAAAGAAGAAAAAGAAGGAAAAATAAAGAAAAAGTAAAGGTGCCCCCTTGCTGGGTATTGGTGCCTCCCTGTTTACTTTGACCTGGCTACGGGCCTGGGTTTAGCACGGAATTTACCTAAAAATGCTTCAGCATTCAGATTGTCTGTTAAATCTTTTTCAAATGCAAGCAGGAAAAGATTGCTTAGACGCTTTGGTAACATTGATCTGCGATATGGGGTGAGCATTCGTGTGAGGGTTGAGAAACTGCTCTCACACTCGGCTGTTGAAGCACCAAATGCCAATGCTGCCCAAAATACCCAGAAGTGAACTTCAATAAGATTCAATCTTTTATGCCCAAAAATTAGATAAGCTATATATGTAAGTATATATAAATAGCCTGAATGATTGCCAAAATATACACTTTTAAGTTTTTTATTATTATTGATTATTAAACAAAATGATTGGTGTTTTATAGCCGTCATTATTAAAATTTTGTCAAAAAACTCAAATCATGCACGGGGGGGGGCTCAGGTCATGCACGGGGGGGCTCCCTCTGGCTACGGGCCTGTAAATAACAAGTAGGAAAATTATTTTTTGGTTTAATTAGTGGCCTACAATTTGTTGGTTTAATTAGAGGCCTACCATAGATATTTCTATGAGACCTACAATTTGAAAGCGGTAACCTTGACAGCATTTTTTGACTAAAGCCTCGAAAATCGTAAGAACGGGTTCTGCCTGTTTGGCTTTATTGAAAATATCATTCTTTTGATTGCCCAGGGCGACCATTAAGTATTCCTGATTCTAACGAACGTAAAACGTTTTTTTTTTAAAGTGACCAATGGATTCCTTTGTGAAAATTAATATTTATTATAAATTAGTTGCCGTGGCGCGGGGTGGGGGCAGTGAGACGGGTTCACCTAGGGCGGCAAAAACTCTGGCACCGGCCCTAAAACAAAGTTTTTCGAGAATCTTGATTCCCATCAATGATTCTACATATCATTTTTTTTTTTAATCGAATTTTACATTTCGCAGTTACCTGCCTTCGTAACTTATCCTTTTGAAAAAAAAAATGACGCAGTACAGTTTTCCTTATGCCGGACCAGACAAATGAACTCTTTCATTTAAATATACATCTGAGTGGGCCAAATTGACATTTTTAGCTACGATTTTGTTTTAGGGTTCGTTGTTTTTATTTGACGCGCGTTCCAGAATTCCAGGACTATCAGTGTTAGCACGTTAGTTGTTTTAAGCTATTGCTGTATTAGAATTCAAAATTTGTTACCCCTAATGAAAAGACAAGAAACGTAGTATAAGATATCCTGTAACATTAAAGAAGTTGTGAATATGAAAATCAATTATAGCTTTTTAAAGAAAGTTATTTTAACAATGAGATTTTGTTGCTAAAAAAAAGAGGATTTTATTATATATTCTTATTGAAGGCAATTCAAAGCATCACTCATATAAAAGCGCTTTCGTAACCGTTGAATTACTTTTTTATGCAGTGATCGCGACTTCTGTTGACTTTTATATGCTGTGGTGTATAAACATACATGAATGCCAGTACTTTGCCCTTTCGTACAACACAGGGGTGCACAACCTTATGACCCGTGATGGCTGCATTAAATGTTCTATTCTAGTTATGGCTGCAGCATTGACTGTTCCATTCTAGTTAGGACTGCAGCATTGAGTGTTCCATTCTAGTTATGACTGCAGCATTGGATGTTCCATTCTAGTTAGGACTGCAGCATTGAATGTTCCATTCTAGTTATGACTGCAGCATTGAGTGTTCCGTTCTAGTTATGACTGCAGGATTGACTGTTCCATTCTAGTTATGACTGCAGCATTGAGTGTTCCATTCTAGTTAGGACTGCAGCATTGAATGCTCCATTCTAGTTAGGACTGCAGCATTGAGTGTTCCATTCAAGTTATGACTGCAGCATTGGATGTTCTATTCTAGGAGTCAATTGTAGCGGCCGTCCTAACTTGTAGTGAGGACTAAGGAGTGTCAAGCAGGCACTAATTTATCAGTTTTGCACTTAGCATAGTCCTATTGGTACGTACGTTTGGAATGTTGAGGCCCATGCCGCCGCTGTATGGAGATTGAGGAAACCGTGGAGCGTGGCTATTTGATTTCCAGGGCTGGCGAACCACAGGGTGCACCAGTCGAATACCCAGCTGGCTATTAGTCTGCATGGAAGCTCCCTTAAGATGAGGAACACGGCGAGTTTGATCTCACGGGATCTAAGAGACTTAGTGTCAGCTCGCAAATAAACTGAACGTTCAAAGAGCGAGTTAGGACATCCACCGACAGATCTATATCAATACAAAAATATCTACGAGACCGGAGCACATTGAACAAGGCCGACGTGATAGGATTAAAACCTCAACATCAGTACCCTCCCCTGATTTAATAAAAAAAAAAAGGGGGGGCAAAAACAATTTAAATAAAACTAAATACGGTAAAAATAATTGTAACATAGAAATAATCTAATTTTATTTTTTAAAAATGTGTTATATATATATATGAAACCCACATGCCAAAATGTGAAATAATTCCATTTACAAATAGTTTTTTTTATTTTTTTGTATTTCTACAATATATTGCATCTTTAAATTGTAATAAAATCATGAAAAAATCGGATCTGTCCGAAACCAAAAATAACGTAGCCTAAAGATCAATCCTAAGGGAATATAAATCTATGCAGAGGTTTTGCAGGGTACAGCTAGTTAGTAATATAATAGGCATGCTTGTATACTTTGATAGTAACAATAAAACTCGAACAGTCAATAAATAGGAAAATATTTTTAAAGGCTTTGTATTTTATTTATGGATTAGCAAGCCTTCATATCTATTTAAGGTTATTTACTTCTTTTTTTTAACACCTGCATTGGAGCCTACGACGCTAAAATTGGTTGAGTGCGGCCCCCGAACTTTATTTATTACGTTTGCAACGTCAAATACTTAAGTCAATAATATATCATTTGCGAGTCTGATTGACATGACAATATTCTTAGTATAGAAAATCTATCAATTATGATTATGTAATTCAGAGATTAGCCGGAGCAAATGCCAGAAAAAAATACTCATTTTTTTCATCTTAAAACTTTAATACCGTTAATTAAGTAGACAAACTTTTCTCCGATGAAAAGGCGGACACACATATGATGGTCACTTTTATGGTCAATTTTATACAATGAAAAAAAGATGCACATATAATGCAATTATACAATGAAAAGAAGGGCAAACATCTAATGGTCAGTTTATACAATGAAAAGAAAGACGCACTTATAATAGTCACTTTTAGACAATGAAGAGAAAGACTCACAAACAATGGTCACTTTTATACAATGAAGAGAAAAAGACGCACATAAAGTGGTAATTTATTTTTAGTACAAAGGGGGACAAGCTAATGGTAGAGATATATCGCAAATTAAACAAACACTATTCGTTAGCAGGAATAATACAAATACACTAAAATAAATGATTAATAAAACATTTGTAACAATGTTTATTTTACTATGTTGATGCGCCTTTCGTTACTAGTAGTTAAAAGAGTATGTATCCATTGGGTAAATATTTTAATCAATAACCCATATTCTGACAAATTTATATTTCACTTTAAGGGCTGCAGTTATAGAGCATCAACATGCAGTCTCGGTTTCTCACTTGTTCAAACATTTTTAGCCATCAAAAAAAAATTGACTGTCTACTGCTTTAGTTCAAGTGCAATTAAACAATTTTAATATTAGCATCTCTTTAGATAAAAACGCAACACAAGATTTAATACTTAAGTGAGCAACGTATTCGTTCGACATCGATCGAATACAGATATTTTTCTTTAAATAATAAAAAGGAGGGCACATCTCGCGGGCCGGGTAGACCTTAAAAAAGGAGGACACATCTCGCGGGCCGGGTAGACCTTAAAAAGGAGGACACATCTCGCGGGCCGGGTAGACCTTAAAAAGGAGGGATGTCCTCCTGCAATGAGGACGGTTGGTCACCTTACATTTTTTGTTACATTTATATTTATACATGGTTTACATTTCTAGCATTGTAATCTATTATTCTATCTGACCTATTATATAGGATGCATACATGACATAGTTTTGTAGTCTACTTTGCACTTGCCCTGGGGAGGAAAGGGGGGGGGGTCACACAAAACACCCTAAGAACAATTTAGTCATTTTATCCTTTGCCTTAGCAGTCACGGATGTGGTAAGGATGCAGAGAGGACATGGCAAACATTCATATTGGTCACAAAATATGACAACACACTGTCTAAGCTTACTGTTTACCAAATATGACCACTGTCTAAACTTACTGTTTACCAAATATGACCACTGTCTAAACTTACTGTATACCAAATATGACCACTGTCTAAACTTACTGTTTACCAAATATGACCACTGTCTAAACTTACTGTTTACCAAATATGAGCACTATCTAAACTTACTGGTTGCCAAATATGACCACAATCTAAACTTACTGGTTGCCAAATATGACCACTGTCTAAACTTACTGGTTACCAAATATGACCACAATCTAAACTTACTGGTTACCAAATATGACCACAATCTAAACTTACTGGTTGCCAAATATGACCACAATCTAAACTTACTGGTTGCCAAATATGACCACTACCTAAGCTAACTGATTACCAAATATGACCACAATCTAAACTTACTGGTTACCAAATATGACCACTGTCTAAACTTACTGGTTGCCAAATATGACCACAATCTAAACTTACTGGTTGCCAAATATGACCACTACCTAAGCTAACTGATTACCAAATATGACCACAATCTAAACTTACTGGTTACCAAATATGACCACTGTCTAAACTTACTGGTTACCAAATATGACCACAATCTAAACTTACTGGTTGCCAAATATGACCACAATCTAAACTTACTGGTTGCCAAATATGACCACAATCTAAACTTACTGATTACCAAATATGACCACAATCTAAACTTACTGGTTGCCAAATATGACCACAATCTAAACTTACTGGTTACCAAATATGACCACAATCTAAACTTACTGGTTGCCAAATATGACCACAATCTAAACTTACTGGTTGCCAAATATGACCACTACCTAAGCTAACTGATTACCAAATATGACCACAATCTAAACTTACTGGTTACCAAATATGACCACAATCTAAACTTACTGGTTGCCAAATATGACCACAATCTAAACTTACTGGTTGCCAAATATGACCACTACCTAAGCTAACTGATTACCAAATATGACCACAATCTAAACTTACTGGTTACCAAATATGACCACTGTCTAAACTTACTGGTTACCAAATATGACCACAATCTAAACTTACTGGTTGCCAAATATGACCACAATCTAAACTTACTGGTTACCAAATATGACCACTACCTAAGCTAACTGATTCCCAAATATGACCACAATCTAAACTTACTGGTTACCAAATATGACCACTACCTTAGCTAACTGATTACCAAATATGACCACAATCTAAACTTACTGGTTGCCAAATATGACCACTACCTAAGCTAACTGATTACCAAATATGACCACAATCTAAACTTACTGGTTGCCAAATATGACCACTACCTAAGCTAACTGATTACCAAATATGACCACAATCTAAACTTACTGTTTACCAAATATGAGCACTATCTAAACTTACTGTTTACCAGATATGACCACTGTCTAAACTTACTGGTTACCAAATATGACCACTGTCTAAACTTACTGGTTACCAAATATGACCACTGTCTAAACTTACTGGTTACCAAATATGACCACTGTGGTACTGTCTAAATTTTCTCCTCACAGGAACAATGTTTGTTTTTTTCCCCATGTTTCTTTCTGTGAAGACATACTTTCTCTACAAATACATCAATGTTCTCTTATGTTACTGTGTGTGACAACTTAAATAGCATGTTACGGTTATGGAATAACTAGCTGAACAGGCCAGGTACCCGGACCGGCTATTAGGCACGCAGTTGGAGTTGAAAATTGTGATATATATTCGAGCGCTTTAACAATCAGTCTATATACAAAAATAGCATGTCTATCTACTCGATGTGGCCACAAAGGACATGAACAGATAATTATTGTAACCAAAACACTTTTAAGGGACAATTAATAATACATCAAAGAAGTTCATATTTTATATAGTTCATCCCAAAGAAAATAATCCTCATTATGGGTATAGAATCTTAACAAAAACAACCCCCGACCATCTTAGGCCCACACCCATCCTTCCTCCCTCTCCCGCCCGCCAACCCCTTCCACTCAAGACATGCTCGAATCGCAGTGGGTCTCAATGTACATACGACAAACCCTGTTATAAATACCACGTGGCACTTCTCCCTACCTCCCCCCACCCCCGTTAAACGCTCCTTTCCCAGCCCTACACCCCCATTCCAACAGTTCTTTTTTTTTATAATTTTATAATTTATCATGTTTAACATGACTTTTTTTTTTTTTTTAAAAAGAGAAAAATAGCGGTGTTGCTTCTCGAATCGTCTGCTTGACTTCCCCCCCCCTTCCCTTTCCGCAACCATTTGGTTTATTCCCACCCCTATCCCAACCAACTCGATAATATATATTTGAGCGCGTTAACAGTCAGTCTATATATAAATAAAAGCTTTTTATATAATTCATCCCAAAGAAAATAATCCTCATTATGGGTACAGAAGCTTAACAAAAACAACCCCCGACTATTAAACTTTGAATCTAACATCCAACTTTACATAATTTGCGCATTCCAACTTTACATAATCTGCGCACATTACTCCATATCATTTAAAAATCTTAATTCATTAATAAGAAATCCTTGTTGTGCTTAGAATTCCCCAGCATTTCATTTTTATTCAAGAAAGAGCCATTTGATGAACAAAATGCGCACCAAACATACTCTCATTTAGTAAGTTGTCTCTTGTCAGTTACTATAATTTTGGAATTCCCCAGACTATTTTTATACTGGCGGTCGACGCGCGCTGTTTTTTTTTAACTCCGCGAAGGTGTGACTTTTTTTTTTTAGCAATGTACTCTTTCAACTCGTGCGGTGCCGTGTATTTGTAACGTGCAGACATGGGCTTTTATTGCCATGAACATATTTTACACCGCACGGTGTGAAGGTCTGTCGAACCACCATCTATGTTAGCCGATTATGTATATAGATATTTGACATAAAACATAAAAGGGTACCTTACAATAAGTTGGGGGAAAGAGGGGGGGAGGGGGCTGGGTGTTGTGCTGTCTATACCGAGGTTGCTGAAACACATGAATTGTACGATTCATGGATATGACGTCATATATCGGCCACATCGAGTATTTTTCCCTAGTTTCCTTACTTTTGGCCAATACTGTGTGAAACATTTTCTTGCTGCAAGACAGCGACTAATATTGCATGTTTTCCATTGCAAGACAGCGAGTAATATTCCATGTTTTCCATTGCAAGACAGCGAGTAATATTGAATGTTTTCCATTGCAAGACAGCGAGTAATATTCCATGTTTTCCATTGCAAGACAGCGAGTAATATTATATGTTTTCCATTGCAAGACATCCAGTAATATTGCATGTTTTCCATTGCAAAACAGCCAGTAATATTGCATGTTTTCCATTGCAAGACAGCCAGTAATATTGCATGTTGTCCATTGCAAGACAGCCAGTAATATTGCATGTTTTCCATTGCAAGACAGCGAGTAATATTTCATGTTTTCCATTGCAAGACAGCCAGTAATATTTCATGTTTTCCATTGCAAGACAGCCAGTAATATTGCATGTTTTCCATTATTTCTGTGAAGTACGAACCCCATTATTAATGGGTCCCATCAAGTCCCATCCCATGGAAGATGATGTCTTTGGGACGTCCATTTCAACTCGTCTGCTCCTGGTAAGCGTCTTTGGTTTGGCAACTGCACCAGGCCCCGGACCTGACAGGATACCCCCCAGGGCAGACCCGTAGCCAAGGGGGCACTGGGCGGCCGTGCCCCCCCCCCCGCTAGGTGTGGAGTGCCCCCCCCCCGCTTAAAAAAGAAGAAAAGAGGAACAAATAAAGAAAAAGTAAAGATGCCCCCCCTTGCTGGGTATCGGTGCCCCCCTGCTGACTTTGACCTGGCTACGGGCCTGCCCCACTGTCCATCGATGTGATGACCCAACTTTTAAAGCAATGCTGGCCAACTGTTGTAGTTCTTGATGACCCGACTTTTAAAGCAATGTTGGCCAAGTGTGGTATTCAGTGCTCGATTTACCGCCGGGGATGCCGGGGATATCCTCGGCACTGAGGACTGTCATCCCCGGCTCTGCTTTAGCTAATGCCATTCCTGCCGGGGATGACATTTATCTTTTGCGGTGTCATGGAAGAGGTGATTGTTTGCTTTCTTATAAAAGTAATTGGAAAATAGAGTTTGGCACATCAAACCAAATTACAAGAGCCCTTACAGCGGTTATTCTCAAAGGTGATTTAATTATGATTTTTTTTTAACCCAGGCCATTTAAAATCATGGATGAATTAAATTAAAAATAAATCAATAGATGTAGAAGGCTATTAAGTAATAAAAACAAATACTGGACATGTGTTGACGAGTTCATAATATTTTTGACTCGAATTTACCATGCTTCTTTGAACCAATGGTGGCCACATGCTGCTCGTAGAACCGCTCTTCGCTGAGCTGTGCAGTTTGCAATGAACCATATTTTAAATTACTGTATGTATTTATAACTTTTCATCACAAAATCTTGATGAATGGTCTATGGCGCGGCTGTCTTATCAGAGGCATACCTAGGGTGTGGGGGGGATCCTAATTCGAAAGTCCCACCGCGGGCCCCAGCTTGGGGGGGGGACCCAAAATTATTTTTTTACATTAACTATTAAGTACAATACCTCATGTCATGGTGTCGAATGTCAAAATGCAGGGGCCCCCAAAGAGGCCAAGCCCCACGAGCCCCAAATCCCTATGTTCTGCACTGCGTCTCATTTTTCATTTGAGAAATACCCTTCGACTTAATTTGTGTCCCTCCTCCAACCCCCTGCGAGGAAAAAACAAAACCAATCTGTGGCCTAGAAGCATGACCCCCCCTCCTAAGTAGTCGGTGTTGTAACTAGCGTTAGCGGCACCCGGGTCGGACTGCCGCTCTATTCACAAAATAATAAAATCACTGGCGGCGGAGCAGGGGGGCAGGGGGGGCAGCGGCCCACCCTAAAACTTTTAAGGGGGGCGGCGCCCCCCCCCCTTGAATTTCCAGTCTGCCCCCCCCCCCTAAAGTTTTAACTTTTTTAACTTGGTAATTCATTTTAGTTTATATGTATCATTTTCATTTTCATAATTCATTTAATTTATTTCTTAAATTTAATATTTGAAAGAAATGATAATTAATTGACATTTTACAGTAATCACATTATTGAGAGTTGTTGTGGCATATTTTAAAATTAGTTGCAAGAACCCGGCTTTGCCCGGGTTTAAAATAATGTTTTCTGTTTATTTAAGAAGCGTAATTTGACGTTTAATTAAGATTTAAAATAAGACGCGTAAAAAAGGGTTTATTTGCATGCAAATTGCAATAAAACGGTACATTTATCTTAAAGCAATGTGATACACAACATTTTTGGCAGTTCCTCTCTCTCTCCCTCCCCTCCCTCCCTCATTCCCTCCCTCTCTCTCCTCCCTCTCTCTCCCTCTTTCCCTCCCTCCCTCTCTCCCTCCCTTCCCCTCTCTCTCTCCCTCCCTCCCTCCCTCTTTCCCTCCCTCTTTCCCTCTCTCTCTTCCTCTCTCTCTCTTTTAGGCATGACTGTATCAAAAGATGACAATTCCTATGGATGAAGGAATGGAATGTAATAATGTAGTAAGTAATGTGATATTTCGTTCCCCGTACCGATCATATTTATAGTAAGTTAGCTATGTGGGAGAGAAGCTCGTAAAACCTGAAATTGGGGTAAAAGTTTGCCAATTTTCATGTCTTTGATATCCAAAATAATTAATTACAAATAAAGTACCCATTGAGATGGAACGGAACCTGTTTAAGAACATTCCCCATGTAATTTTGTGTACGTGTACCCAGTGGCGCAACCAGCAAAAAATGCTGAGGGGGGGGGACTCACATATTGAAAAAAGACAGTTTGACAGTTTGACAGTTTGACAGTTTGACAGTCTTTTTTGTAACTTTATAACGTAAATTATGTATTGATGATTTGGCCTGGGGGGGTGGCTCAAGCCCCCCCCCCCCCGGTTGCGCCACTGCGTGTATCAAATGTCACGTTATTTGGTTGTCTGGATCTTGAGTTTTAAGGGAACAGACAGACAGGTAGCAAATGCGTCTTATAAGTATAGAGAAGTATTGCCATCTACCGAATGACAGCAAATGTAATTTTTAAAGAAAATACAATTATTTATTATCTTTTCATACATTACTTTTTGTTTATTGAGTTTCCCGTTTCCGGTTTCATATTCATCATCATTCATGATAATTATCAGTAATTTTCTGATCTAATTTCACTATTAAATTTGTAAACAAAGTGACATTACGAATCAGTTGACGACAGAGGTGCTCAATGTTCATTTTTATCTTTTTGTATATATTATTTTTTAATAATATCGATTAAATACTTGCTACAGAATTACTATATTCTATTATAGAATTAAGGGGGTAAAATATGTCTTTCGGTCATATTATGTCTTGCCCCCTCCTTAAATTTTCAGGGGGCGCCCCCCTTGAATTTTGGATTCTGCCCCCCCCCCTAAAATATTTTTGTTCCGCCGCCGGTGTAACAGTATTTGATACCCTTTACCCCCTACTAAATGATCCATTTTGTACAACAATCTATGACGCCGCCGTTATGAGATAGTTTATATTAGTAAACGTATAATTATAGAAATAAGTCAATTGTGGACATATTTTACCCCTTCCCCATTTAAATAACTTTATTTAATTCAAAAACAATCCCTAAATTATTTTTAGGTCATGTATAATTACCAGGGTATTGTCCGACCCTGTTTCTAATAATTGGTTGACATAACGATACTTGCAGATTATTCTGGATTATGACTCAATACAGATTTGAAAAAAATGTTCACAGATGCTTTCGTGGTTTTAAAACAAGTTGCCTTATAATGATTGACTAAATTGGTCAGCACGTGAGCCTGCTGGTTTGACTAAATTGGTCAGCAAGTGATCCTGCTGGTTTGACTAAATTGGTCAGCACGAGCCTGCTGGTTTGACTAAATTGGTCAGCAAGTGATCCTGCTGGTTTGACTAAATTGGTCAGCACGTGATCCTGCTGGTTTGACTAAATTGGTCAGCAAGTGATCCCGCTGGTTTGACTAAATTGGTCAGCAAGTGATCCTGCTGGTTTGACTAAATTTGTCAGCAAGTCATCCTGTTGGTTTGACTAAATTGGTCAACAAGTGATCCTGCTGGTTTGACTAAATGGGTCAGCAGGTGATCCTGCGGGTTTGACTAAATTGGTCAACACGGGAGCTGCTGGTTTGACTAAATTGGTCTGCACTTGAGCCTGCTGGTTTGACTAAATTAGCAAGTGATCCTGCTGGTTTGACTAAATTGGTCGGCAAGTGATCCTGTTGGTTTGACTACATTGGTCAGCAAGTGATCCAGCTGGTTTGACTAAATTGGTCAGCAAGTGATCCTGCTGGTTTGACTAAATGGTCTGCACGTGAGCCTGCTGGTTTGACTAAATTGGTCAGCACGTGAGCCTACTGGTTTGACTAAATTGGTCAGTGATCCTGCTGGTTTGACTAAATTGGTCAGCACGTGAGCCTGCTGGTTTGACTAAATTGGTCAGCAAGTGATCCTGCTGGTTTGACTAAATTTGTCAGCAAGTGATCCTGTTGGTTTGACTAAATTAGTCAACAAGTGATCCTGCTGGTTTGACTAAATGGGTCAGCAGGTGATCCTGCGGGTTTGACTAAATTGGTCAACACGGAGCTGCTGGTTTGACTAAATTGGTCTGCACTTGAGCCTGCTGGTTTGACTAAATTGGTCAGCAAGTGAGCCTGCTGGTTTGACTAAATTGGTCAGCAAGTGATCCTGTTGGTTTGACTACATTGGTCAGCAAGTGATCCAGCTGGTTTGACTAAATTGGTCTGCACGTGAGCCTGCTGGTTTGACTAAATTGGTCAGCAAGTGATCCTGTTGGTTTGACTAAATTGGTCAGCAAGTGATCCAGCTGGTTTGACTAAATTGGTCTGCAAGTGATCCTGCTGGTTTGACTAAATTGGTCTGCAAGTGATCCTGCTGGTTTGACTAAATTGGTCAGCAAGTGATCCTGCGGGTTTGACTAAATTGATCAGCAAGTGATCCTGCTGTTTTGACTCAATTGGTCTGCACGTGATCCTGCTGGTTTGACTAAATTGGTCAGCACGGGAGCCTGCTGGTTTGACTCAATGGGTCTGTGTGCGACTGGCCAATGCCGAAGTGAGACAATGGGGAAAGTATCGTGTGAAATAGATAACATCAATTACGAGATTTTTTAACATTTAAGCAAGATAAATTATTTCATATGAAATAGTATTATTATTATCTATTAAGATTTTCCTCTGTATAATTATTATTTGTTATCGTGACAGTTTTATATTTTTTCAGAAAAATCTTCTGGTAATTGTAAAGTTATGAAAGATATATACAAACGTTTATATGGTGAGTGTATATTGATGTATATCATTCAAATTAAATCTACCTAAATGAAAATAATCAAATTAATTGTATCACATACACAGCAATATGAAGTGAAAGAGTTTTCTACACTTGAATCATTTTATTTACTGGCTGGTATTATTTTACTAATGTTTTTGTTCTATGTGGAGCAAGTACGTGATAAACTAAATCTTTATTTTTTAAGCTTATGTTTTACTTTACTAATAAAAACTGTTCATATCAAATATTTCGTTGTATTGTGATACTAACTTAACTTAATGCAATATTTCGTTGTATTGTGATACTAACTTAACTTAATGCAATATTTCGTTGTATTGTGATACTAACATAACTTATTGCAATATTTTGTTGTATTGTGATACTAACTTAACTTATTGCAATATTTCGTTGTATTGTGATACTAACTTAAATTATTGCAATATTTCGTTGTATTGTGATACTAACTTAACTTATTGCAATATTTCATAACTAACGAAGTTAAGATTAAAAAAATATTGATTGATGCTCTTTTAAAAATGGTGACAATACGTCTCAATACACCTGGCTTACGTAGTGGTCTGTCCTGATGTTACAGTATAGTTAGGAATGTTTTGGTCTTTGGCCGGTCTGTCCTAATGTCACAGTATAGTTGGGAATATTCTCATTTCAATACAAATAATTTGCTCAAACATCTGAATTTATTCATTACCTTATATATTAAGAAATGTATGATTCCATTCTTGTCACTTTTCATTCCTTTAGGAATTCATGAGACACAAGTTTCAGAGAATGGAGAATCTGGTCTCCTCAAATTTTTGTCAGCTGCACTAAATATCCTGGACACAAAGAATTTATTCCCGCCAACAATTTTAAAATAAAGCATTTGCCTAACAACAGACGTGACGGGGACGTGTATAGATGCATCAAGGCCTTGATAAATGTCACTGTAAGGCTAGCAGTGCAGCTGACCAGTCCTTCAAGGCCGAGATTTTGGCCAAATACAGACGTACCTTATCCCTCCAACGATATAAGAGGCAAAACTAGACTTAGAACCGGCACTGGTCGAGTGTCCCGTGTTATGAAATTTAGGAATGGCATCGAGGCACGGACCTGTAGACTGGATAAAAAAGTTGTTAGTAAATATAAGACATGTCCCTGTACTACCTGCCAAAGTTCAATGACCCCGAGCACCTTCTGGGCCGAGATTTGGGTTTACACGGCCCGACACGTTGTTTACGATGACCAGGAAGCATCCGTGACCACATGCAGACTGTACTTTAATGATAGAGACAGTCCGGTTGTCCTTCTTAGTGGCCTCAACTTACCAGGCAGATATTGAAGAAGACCGGTGCTGGTTGAGGTGTTTTACATGCGACCTGGACCTCATTAATAAGTTATACCGACAATGGCGACGTTTTGACGAGATCTGGGACATTGTGGATTCAAAATATTGGAACTCCAGTGACATGGACCTGGCAGTAGCTGTATCACACCCTCATGGTTGTGCTAAACACGTGACCATTGGTCAGTGGATGCACAGATTTCAGGTGGGAGAGTATGAAGACCTTCAGTACAGTTACACAACCAACACATGCCCAGGTAGCAGTGGTGCTAGCGTATTAATCGTTGGTCTCAGCGGTGGTAGCTGGTGCTACAGTCAACCTCTCCACAGAGGAAAGTTTGACTCCAAACTCAATTGCAGCGGTTTGAGTTGGGACTACTATTACCCCGACAAACTGAGTCCAGATGACCAACCGAAATTTGAATATATCTGATTAAAATGTACAGCAATACAGAGAGTTTGAAGGAAACAGCTTACAAAATATTAATGTGAAAACTGTTGATGAATTTAGAACACGTTATATGTTGTCAAAGTTGGTCAATTGTATTTATTTTAAATAATTTCTAAAAGCCAGGGCCTTATGTATTTCACACATAATAATGTTCAAAGGGACAGAGTCTAATTTTTGAATTAGGTCAAGTGCACAAATACTTTCTTTACTATTGAAAGACTCAGTACTGATAGCATTGAAGTCTATTTTGAACACACCAGAAAATCATGTTTTAATAGTACATTAGTAGTTTTTGAATAGTACAATATTTATATGAAGGTCTATGCTCACGATGACATGGTTCAATGAATCTCTATTTAAAGTAAGGAGAGACTGACACAAAATGTTGTTTACTTGTTTTCAACAGCTGCCAAGTTTCATGGCTTGTTTTCAACAGCTGCTAAGGCTGTGACAATTACAAGTTGAGAAAAAATTATCATTTTAGTGTATCGACTATGAGACTAATGGATATAATACATAGTGGAGGAATTTTCATAAAGATGTGCTTCTTGACATGGAAATATGTAGGCTTTTTTCGGGTGGTCTTAGGCGGACCACAGATAATATTAGGGAGCGACCGATAATCGGATCGGTATCGGACCGATATTGGCACTATCGGTTAATATCGGATCGACCAATTTTTCTAGGGAGCGGCCGATAGTCGAAACGATATTGGCACTATGCAGGCCCGTAGCCAGGTCAAAGTAAGCAGGGGCACCAATACTCAGCAAGGGGCACCTTTACTTTTTCTTTATTTTTCCTCTTTTTCTTCTTTTTTAAGCGGGGGCACTCCAAACCTAGCGGGGGGGGCACGGCCCCAGTGCCCCCACTTGGGTACGGGGCTGGCACTATTGGTTAACTATCGGACCGGCCGTCTTTTGGCTGCCGATACATTGTTTTTTTTTCACAACAGAGTTGCAAAAAAAATCCGTAAATAACCCAACTCTGTAAACAGATCAGACAAGATTTAAAAAAAGAAAAAAAACCCGTACACAGAAATTGTCACGTCCACAAAAATTGCATCAGCGATATGACCTTGAAACAATAGGATTGGCATTTCTTAATTCTAATGTATGACCTTGAATGATACAATTAGTGAACATCTGTGTGTATTTTTTTTGGGATGGGAAGTTGGGGGAGGGTAAACAAGACACGCGTGGGCGAAGTGTTACGAAATATGACAGGGAAGGGGTGAACATGGGTTGGCATACGTCATTAGATTGGGACTACAGCACGAGAAAAACACGTGTTTGGCATTGTTGTTGATTAAAAAAATATCGGTATCGGTAAAAATGCTGGAGAAAAATATCGGTATCGGACTATCGGTAAAAAGTCATATCGGTCGCTCCATAGATAATATAGTCTTTAAAATTTAAAAAAAGACACAAACAAACTTAAGAAGTTTAGAATGCAAGCCGATGAAGTTACGCGTCTTAAGTCTAAAAACAAACACATACTTGTTGTCTCAGAATGTAGTCACAAACAAAATTAACTGAGTTCTCATCACACTCATTAAACTGCTTGCGATGTTTGACTTTTTGAGTCCATCTTTAAAAGTGATTCATTAATTCCATACAATGTAATGTTAACTTATAGTCTATCTCAGAGCAAGTCATGAAGAGGTCCATTCATTTATCTTTTGTTAATTGAAACCTCCCCCCCCCCATCCCATCTTGTATCTCATCACTTATGTTAAACTAAATAGAGAATAACTTAACACGCAATAAGTATACACTAGTATGTTTTAGGTACCACCTCTTTATTTTCGGTGAAAATAATATACATGAGTAGGTTCTCTAGGCAGAATTTTTTAAACAATAAGGATTTGATTTACATTTTTCAACCGATTTTAAATGTCATTTCAGGCTAATGTTGTCATGATAAAAGATCATTTTGCTGCCACTTTAATATAACAACCAATTATTTCAGCAGGACAATGTATCCTCTCCATAGCGAAATAACTAAAGTATAATGGAATATAAGGCATATAATTCCGCATTAAATTTCCAACCAACATAGGTGGATGCAGACAATAGCAAGTAATTACCTGCTCACTAATTATGAATCGCCAATGTTAAAGACAGTTTAAATTGATGTATGGTATACTCTCTTATTGACTTTGTTGAATATGTACTGTAATCTCTATTTTCAAATTGACATATACACCTTTCTCAAAAGTAGTCCCCTTCTGAATTGTTTGTTAAAATGGACAAGATACACTTCCGGTACCAATTAATGTACGCGAATTTGCGAATAATAAATTTCAGTTGCCGCTATTTATTTAATTTTAATCATGAAAATCAAATAATCAAAATTTAATATATTTTTCAGTGTGATCATTTATTATTATTATCTTAAAAGTTGAAGCTAAAAAGTAGAATGGTTAAAAATAATATCATTGACCATCACTCATCATAATGAGGTAGTAGTTTCAAAACCTTTACTACCGATTTTTAATTACTATCTATCGCACAATATATGCTAACCAAATATACTGTTTTACATATGACCCTACATATGACCCGACATAAGTCCCTACATTAGTCCCTACATATGACCCTACATAAGTCCCTACATATCCCTAATAAGTCCCTACATTAATCCCTACATAAGTACCTACATAAGTCTCTACATATGACCCTACATAAGTCCCTACATATGACCCTACATAAGTCCCTACATTTGACCCTACATAAGTCCCTACATTAGTCCCTACATATGACCCTACATAAGTCCCTACATAAGTCCCTACATATAACCCTAATAAGTCCCTATATTAATCCCTACATAAGTACCTACATAAGTCTCTACATATGACCCTACATAAGTCCCTACATATGACCCTACATAAGTCCGTACATATGACCCTACATAAGTCCCTACATTAATCCCTACATAAGTACCTACATAAGTCTCTACATATGACCCTACATAAGTCTCTACATATGACCCTACATTAGTCCCTACATATGACCCTACATAAGTCTCTACATATGACCCTAATAAGTCCCTACATTAATCCCTACATAAGTACCTACATAAGTCTCTACATATGACCCTACATAAGTCCCTACATATGACCCTACATAAGTCCGTACATATGACCCTACATAAGTCCCTACATTAATCCCTACATAAGTACCTACATAAGTCTCTACATATGACCCTACATAAGTCCCTACATATGACCCTACATAAGTCCCGACATATGACCCTACATAACATATGTCTCTACATATGTCCCTACATATGACCCTACACAAGTCCCTACATAAGTCCCTATATAAGTCACTACATAAAGACCAACTACGAAGACTGGAATAAAATCAGTGGCGTAGCTAAGGGTGGGGGGCGAGGGAGGAGGACCGCCCCGGGTGACAGCATATGGAGGGTGACACTATGTCACCTCCAACAAAATTTTTCAGCCAGGCTATGGTGCGAAAATAGTCTGAAAATAGAATTGTTATAAAAATCCAACCAACACAGGAAATATGACCGGACGTTTCGCATTAAGATCTCATGTCAATCGTAATTAGATAAATACACATCAGCGGTGGTACAGTTGAAGTGTGGGAGTCATTCCTTGGATTTTTTCTTCTGAAAGGTAAAAAGCTACTGCATTGACTGGCGATATCCTCGAGAAACTAGAAAACGAAAGACTGGATATTCAGTTATGCCGCGTCCAAGGGTACGATAATGCAGCAAGCATGGCTGGAATCCATGGTGGTGTGCAACAAAGATCAAAGGCATTAATCCGAAGGCAATTTTTGTACCTTGTTCCAAACATTCTTTGAGCTTTTGTGTCAAACTTTCGTTTACTAACAATCCGTCTTGTGTAACGATTTCTGGAAGTCTTGAGGCGCTGTACATATTTTTTGCTCTGTCGACCGATCGCTGGGATGTACTAGTGAAATACACATGTCTAACAGTGAAGAAACTGTCCACAACTCGCTGGAGGGCACATGCTGATGCAGTGAAGCAAGTGATACAGAAGTTTAACCAGTTTGTGGGAGCATTTGAAGCTCTGTGTGATGTCGAAGAAAGTGTCGAGACAAGAGGCACTGCGCACTATCTGTTGCCAGCTATATGCGACTTTTCTTTCATTTCGTTTTTGTTTTTCTGGGATGACATTTTACAAGAAGATGACTTAGCACAGAAGTACATGCAAACACCCGGTATTACTGTGGACATGGTTGCAACCAAACTAAGAGATCTCAAGGTCTTTGTCGAAGAGCATCGTACGTAGGCCGACTGCACCAGGTTAATGTGTGAATGGGCCAACTACACCAGGTTAATGTGTAAATGGACCAACTGCACCAGGTCAATGTGTAAATGGGCCGACTGCACCAGGTTAATGTGTAAATGGACCAACTGCACCAGGCAAATGTGTAAATGGGCCGACTGCACCAGGTCAGTGTGTAAATGGGCCAACTGTGACCGGCTAAAAAGACGTTGTAAACAGTAATGAATATTACAAACTTTTTGATTGTTAGAAAAGATTAAAACAAAATAAATTAAATGCAAACAAATTGACAAGTGGGCGTGGCTGACTGATTTATTTAATATGAATGGATTAGTTGTGGTTGTAGTTGTGGTTGTAGTTGTGGTTGTAGTTGTGGTTGTAGTTGTAGTTGTGGTTGTAGTTGTGTACAGACTAATTCAGATAATTAAAACGGCTAATTGTTTTTCTTTCAACCGTTGCTAAGCAATAGGAGAGTTAAGTCATACATAAATTTATATAACATTTTTTATAAATGTTTATACTCTTTAAATGTGTTGGGTGTATTGGGTAGTGTTTTGGGTGTTTCAGGTGTATTATGTGTGTTGGATGTATTGGGTGTATCAGGTGTATTGGGTGTATTGGGTGTATTACGTGTATTGGGTGTATTGGGTGTATCAGGTGCATTAGGTATATCGGGTATATTAAGTGGTGTTTTGTGTGTGTCAGGTGTATTACGTGTGTTGGGTGTATTAAGTGGTGTTTTTGGTGTATCAGGTGTATTAGGTGTATTGAGTATATTGATTGTATTCAAACGCAAAAAAACTTTGGAATATACGTTTAATGAACATATTTCAGATGTGGCAAGATTAAAAACATTACCTTACTTATCTTTTAAAATATTCACTTGATGTCTCTCTCTCTTTCTATCTCTCTCTCTCTCTTTCTATCTCTCTCTCTCTTTATATTGTGTATATATGAAAAGCTTTTTTCTAAAAACCTTTTTATTTCATATTTCAAATAAGATAAAAAAAGAACATAATATTTGTTAAATTCATGTAATTTTCCGTGGTGTCTCTGGGTCAATGCCAGGACCTTCTTAAACTGAATGTGAGTGTAATGGTGTAGTGTATTGGTGTAGTGTAATGGTGTAGTGTAATGGTGTAGTGTAATAGTGTAGTGTAATAGTGTAGTGTAATGGTTTAGTGTAATAGTGTAGTGTAATAGTGTAGTGTAATAGTGTAGTGTAATGGTGTAGTGACATACTGAATGACTTAATTGAGAGGAACATCCAGTGACATACTGAATGACTGAATTGAAAGTATTTCGAGTTTCATGATAAATGAAGTAAAAATAGAAATTCAAAGTTGTACTTATGTTGCTATTGTCATAAAAATAGAAATTCAAAGTTGTACTTATGTTGCTATTGTCATAAAAATAGAAATTCAAAGTTGTACTTATGTTGCTATTATCATAAAAATAGAAATTCAAAGTTGTACTTATGTTGCTATTGTCATAAAAATAGAAATTCAAAGTTGTACTTATGTTGCTATTGTCATAAAAATAGAAATTCAAAGTTGTACTTATGTTGCTATTGTCATGGATGAAACGACTGACGTCTCAATTAAATCAAAATCATCCACTTTTTTTATCAGTTATTGAAGATGGAAATATCGAGAAAATATGTGAGTCAGGAAAAGCTTATAGCACAGACGTATGATGGTGCTCCAGTCATGTCTGTTGAATATAGAGATCTACAGACTTTAGTGAAAAATAAATACAGTTGAGCAATATTTTTATCTGCTGCTCTCACAGACTTAATTTCATTTTGGAGAGGTCTGTGACCTGCATTTAAGAAAGCAAGATATTCTTTCAGATTGTGTCAAGATTTTCTACTTTCTTCAGCAAATCATCAAACAGATCAGAAGCTCTTGATCGGATAATAAAAGATGCATCCAACCGTTTCCAATACAAGATTAAATTATTAATCCAGAATATATTTTACGTCATTTTAAAATAATTTATAGAAGATTCAAACGAATGTGACAGTGAAACAAGAGTGTGTGCATCCAATGTGACAGTGAAACAAGAGTGTGTGCATCCAATGTGACAGTGAAACAAGAGTGTGTGCATCCAACGTGTAAGTGAAAAAACATCCAATGTGACAGTGAAACAGGAGTGTGTGCATCCAATGTGACAGTGAAACAAGAGTGTGTGCATCCAATGTCACAGTGAAACAAGAGTGTGTGCATCCAATGTGACAGTGAAACAAGAGTGGGTGCATCCAATGTGACAGGGAAACAAGAGTATGTGCATCCAATGTGTAAGTGAAAAAACATCAAATGTGACAGTGAAACAAAAGTGTGTGCATCCAATGTGACAGTGAAACAAGAGTGTGTGCATCCAATGTGACAGTGAAACAAGAGTGTATGCATCCAATGTGACAGTGAAACAAGAGTGTGTGCATCCAATGTTTAAGTGAAAAAACATCCAATGTGACAGTGAAACAAGAGTGTGTGCATCCAATGTGACAGTGAAACAAGAGTGTGTGCATCCAATGTGACAGTGAAACAAGAGTGTGTGCATCCAACGTGTAAGTGAAAAAACATCCAATGTGACAGTGAAACAGGAGTGTGTGCATCCAATGTGACAGTGAAACAAGAGTGTGTGCATCCAATGTCACAGTGAAACAAGAGTGTGCATCCAATGTGACAGTGAAACAAGAGTGGGTGCATCCAATGTGACAGGGAAACAAGAGTATGTGCATCCAATGTGTAAGTGAAAAAACATCAAATGTGACAGTGAAACAAAAGTGTGTGCATCCAATGTGACAGTGAAACAAGAGTGTGTGCATCCAATGTGACAGTGAAACAAGAGTGTATGCATCCAATGTGACAGTGAAACAAGAGTGTGTGCATCCAATGTTTAAGTGAAAAAACATCCAATGTGACAGTGAAACAAGAGTGTGTGCATCCAATGTGACAGTGAAACAAGAGTGTGTGCATCCAATGTGACAGTGAAACAAGAGTGTGTGCATCCAATGTCACAGTGAAACAAGAGTGTGTGCATCCAATGTGACAGTTAAAAAAAGTGTGTGCATCCAATGTGTAAGTGAAAAAATCCAATGTGACAGTGAAACAAGAGTGTGTGCATCCAATGTGACAGTGAAACAAGAGGTGTGCATCCAATGTCACAGTGAAACAAGAGTGTGTGCATCCAATGTGACAGTGAAACAAGAGTGTGCATCCAATGTGACAGTGAAACAAGAGTGTGTGCATCCAATGTGTAAGTGAAACAAGAGTGTGTGCATCCAATGTGACAGTGAAACAAGAGTGTGCATCCAATGTGTAAGTGAAAAAACATCCAATGTGACAGTGAAACAAGAGTGTGTGCATCCAATGTAAGTGAAACAAGAGTGTGTGCATCCAATGTGACAGTGAAACAAGAGGTGCATCCAATGTCACAGTGAAACAAGAGTGTGCATCCAATGTGACAGTGAAACAAGAGTGGGTGCATAAACAAAAAATCCTTAGGCACAAACCTAATATCTCGAATCTATCAAAAGTCTAAAAACTAATAAATAATAAACTTTTATTTTAAAAACGTATTTAAAATTATTTTATTAAATGAGAAATCAATTCGATGGTCTTAATTTAAAATATAAAAAGAAAATTTCAACCTCACAACCTTAGTTCTGTCAAGTTTTTTAACTTTAAACTACACACACAGAAATAATACATTTAGTCTTAGACGGAAAGTATCAGACACAGTCTGTGACGTAAATCGACAATATGGCGTCTAATCCTGGGCCGTTCGGGGCCTAATGGTGATCCCTGCTGAAATTATTTTAGAAAAAAAGAAGCATTTTCAAATTTGACAAGTAGCCGTAGATAAAATCCTATTTGTCACCTAGTGTTGTTTTTGTTGACGAAAACTAAAACTAAAACCTTCGTTGACGAAAATGTTGACTTTTCGTCAACGAGAACTAAAACTAAAACTAAAATTAGAAGCAAGACTAAAACTAGACGAAAACTAAAATTATTACAGAAAAAACGAAATAAAAACTGAAACTAAAATATGCCCTGGGACTAAAACTACACTAGTCACCTCTATATTAGATAGCGCAACAATTTTGCTAATTATATAGAGTAATATAGACCATAATATAGAAACAACCAGTGCTTTTTTTCTGGCGGAATCACCGGAAAAGGCGTTCAGGCACCTTCATTTCCGTATTTTCAGTTTTATTTCTTTATGACACGACGACAGCGTTCCGGTATAGAAATAGCTGAAAACAACAGAATAAATTATACAGAATGTGCATCGTCGATTTAAATTGAAAGCCGCCACATATATCTGAAAGCCGTCACATATATCTAAAAGCCACTACACATATCTTAAAGCCGCCACATTTATCTGAAAGCCGCCACATATATCTATCTGAAAGCCGCCACATATATGGTATTGTGTATAAATATTTAGTTGCTACACTTTTAAAAGGAAAATGGCTGCATTATTTTGGTGACTTGTTGAGGACCTTTAAAATGTGCTTTCTGTAGGATAAATATTCTCCAATAGAATTTTTGGGAATATGGCTGAAAATGTCTAAAGCAAAGGGTGACCCCACCGCAACCCGCGGGCTTCATGCGGCTCTCAACAGGCGGAGATGCGGCCTGGAAAGACAGTCGAAAAAAATATTAGATAACAAGTGAAAATAATGCTACAAGTGCATTTGTATAAAGGTCTATTTCGTTTTTAAGACAATACTCAGGTCTAGTTTATTAGTGCTAATAAAACAATGGCTTATAATAAACTCTTTAAATGGACATGTAACCAGAAGATGTATATGTTGTGAACAAAGCGAGGTCACTCAATTTGTATTTCATTACTATATCTGACCGTCTTTTCATTTTGAAACATGTTGGCAAATTTTATACCCAACAAGGAATGAGCTTTATAAATAAAATATTTATCTGAAATAAAAAAAAAACCAGCTTACCAAGTTAACATTTGCTTAATAACAACTATTATAAACTAGCTTTGTTTGCAAACTTAATAGATTCAAAATTCAAAAATGATTATTGGCAATAGAAAGTGAAAGTGAAAGTAACACTTGAGGGTCAATGGAGCAGAAAGCGTGTACGATTCATCGGTTTCGGTAGCCACAGCATATTAACAGGTTGTGTGGCTAGCGTAATGGAATTTCAGCGATGAGAAGTAAAAAAAAACAAAGTTTATTACACAGCACTGCTTAGTGCACCGAGAAACATTATGTCCAAGAGCTTCAAAGATGAAAAAATATGTCATGCAGATTGCCACCAAGGATTTACATTTCGCATTGCTCATGGAAAGTACAATTCTATGAAGATAAACTTAATATTTCAATTGTTCAATTAGACTATGGACACTTTTATCCCTCTCTTTATTTGTCCAATAAGTGGTATAACAAAAGTTTAGTTTTGTTACAGTTAAGTGACTAAATTCTTCAAGCACTTCAGACCCAAACGTGATAGAATTCTAAAAATTAAAATGTTTTGATACTGATTTTAATGTTGTCTTCCTTTTTTAAAATGGAGATATAGCGGAAAATATTTTACACATGATGCTACAGAAGTATTGTTTCTGTTCCATGTGACACATGTAATATAGTTTAGCCAGAGGCGTATTTACCAAAACTGTGGCCCTAGGCGCATGACCAATTTGGGGCCCCCTCGCCTATAAGGCATTTAAAATGATCAGAATACAACAATAGTCAGAACACTCATGTATTATTTAACATGCATACTACATAGTTATGCATACTAGCTAGAACTTACAATTGTCAGTTTATTACAGTTATATAACTTTTTTCCTGCTCTTCAATTTCGCGAACGTGTCAATGTGCGCATTGAAATCGTATTCTAATGTCTCCTTTGATTTAATGCATAAAATAGACAAATCTCCCAGCCTACATTGGCTGATGGGATTCCGCAAGTAATTCAACACAGAAAATGACCGTTCTTCAGTTGCGTTTGATATAGGAATGGTGAGAAAGATTCTTAGAAGGGTTTCCACATTGGGAAATGTACATTGTAGTCCACCCACTGCTATAAGCTGGTACATCTCTACTGCAGATTTAGCGCCTTCTTCTTTAGCGAAATGCAAAAACTGTTTGATTTCATCGGCAGTGGTATCAGAATTAACATCGTCTTTGTATTCTTCGATCAAGGCCGAGATCTTTGTTTTCAAGTCGTCTACATTGTTCTTGAAAAATAGACTGAACAAATCATGTTTATCTTTGTATGCATCGATTCTGTGATCAAGTTCCGTGATCAATTTTTCACAAATTGCGTTTACTGTGTTAACAATAAAATTATCACGACCAGTTAAAATAACTTCCGGTTCATTGCTTTCATCAGAAAACGGTTTTCCTTCTTCTTGCGGCTCACTTCATTTTGATATTTACAGTCTTTGAGATCCTCGTTCATAAGCAATGCTGCTCGCTCTTCAATACGAGTGAAATCGTTTCGGACTTCGTTGTTAATAAATAGCTTCAGTGATTCTAAAAGATTTACACCAGCATCCTAGATATGAATTTTGCAGGGATTTGCTGGTTGTATTCATCCGCTGTAAAATTGTATCCCAAAGAACAGTCATCAATGCTGTTTCAAAAAGATCCATTTTATTAGCAAGAGAGCTAGCCTCATTTCTTACAGCTGCCTTCTGATCACGATCTTCGACTGCTTGAAGAAGAGCTTCCGGAATAACAATGTAGTTCTGATGCAATGCAAACACTGCATCTGCTCTAGCTGACAATCTTGTGTCCGAAACGTTCTTTATGGTGCATCCATTTTTGACTAGATGACTTTTAAGGATGTTCCACCTGTGTGTGAATGCTGAGAACCAAAAATAAACATGTTGAATAAAGTCAAAGTATGATACTGCTGAAAGCGACGATTCTGCAGCCGCATTACCAACTAGATTCAAGCTATGGCTGGAGCAGGGAATGTAAACTGCATTGGGACTGTGTGCCTTGATTCGAGCCTGCAAGCCCGAGTATCTGCCAGACATGTTAGAAGCATTGTCGTAGCTCTGCCCCCTGCATTTAATGATATCTAATCCCCAGTTCTTCAAAACGTCTAGTATCACTTGCTCCAGATTTTGAGCGTTATGAGCATAGATGTCAACAAAAGTTAAAAATCGTTCTTTATTTTCGCCATCAATGAGAACATATCTGAGTATCACAGTTAGCTGGTTCACGTGGCTAACATCAGGTGTTGAATCAACAATCAAAGAGAAATATATCGATTTCTTTACTTCTGATATAAACTGATCTCTGACAGCATTACCCATTATTTTAATAAATTCGTCACAAGTAGCATGTGACAAATAACTGACAGAACCACTTCCCTTGTTACCGTACCGTGCATCATGATTTGCTTAGAAAGGGTCAAATTTTTACAAGTAATTCAAGCAACTGGTAAAATTACCGTCATTGTTGGCATGACCACAAAAGGCCAAGCCTTCAGAGGAAAGAAACTACAGTTGCTACAATCCTTCGTAGAACTTCTCTCCAGTATTGCCTTTCATAATCTAACTGTTTGGCCATCGGTTCGTCAATACGCCCTTTTGCGTTCAAGCGTTTAGTGCACATTGCTTGAACGTGGCCATACGAATTCTCATGTTCAGAAATTTTGGCGGCAATATTTTTCCAATCAGAACACCCGTTTGTTGAAAATCGACTAGCTTTATTTGGAAACAGTTTGCATACATAACAATACAAGCTTCCACTAGTTTCACTGAACACCAACCATTCACGTCTTTCTTTTTGGCCATTCGCCTTGGTTAAGTAAAAGTTATGTTCAGACAAATGAAAATATTTTCTGTCACGATCTGTCATCAACATGCCAGCCCGTGAAAGGTCGCCAACATTTTTTGGTTTGGAATCCAAAACATAATTACGCATGGTTTATGTCAAATTCGCTGGCCACATAGCAATATTTGTCAAAATTTCACCACAGTTGTTATCATCAACAGTTTCACTACTCACGACCTCCGGTATAGGACCTTCAGCCGGCTGTTCAGGTTCTGGCAAGTCTGTTGGCTCAGGCTCAGAATCCATACTGGCTGTTGCCGGGACGACTGGACTTGGATCATTAGCTGTTATTTCTGTTTGAGTAGTTTCTGATGGTGGAATTACCGGTCGTTTCCTAAAATGTCAACAAGGCGCCTTCGTTTTTCGCATCTTCTGCTTTTCTTTTCTTTTGGATATCACGCTTTTTTGCACCTGAGGGATATTGTCTCATAGATATAGTTTTAATAAAACGATTGTGTCGCAATCAGCTACAATAGTAAAGGAAAAATGATCAATGATCATTCATCCACACAAAGCGTAGTGGGTAGCAAGAACAAAATTATCCAGATAGTGTAATAAACTGGCAATTAACAATTAGTTATTGCAATTTGCAAAAAAATAAAATTTGAATTAGAATTATTAATTAAAATCTGTGACGTAAGGTGCGCCAACTACTGGTACGTACCGTACGTTACTTGTCACTTCGAACATTAGCGCCAACTTTATTAATACGTCACAGCAAGCAAGACACACTCAACTACGTTCGACAACTCGCATTGTTTACCAGTCTGAAAGACTATTTATAGATTTGTGGAATTCCCAAAACCCTCACAGCAACCGGATTTTTTATTTCTTTTATATAACCAGGTTTTCGGGGCCCCTAAATTATCTGGGGCCCTAGGCGCGCGCCTAGTGCGCCTAGGCCTAAATTCGCCGCTGAGTTTAGTGCTGATTTATATATGTATACTATTTATATATTATGTTGTTTTCTTTTCTACTAGAACCATTTCATAAATTCCAAGATTGGTTATCCCGAAGAACTAAACAATGATACTTATCTTGAAGAATTTTACTCAAATGTAAGTGTTGTTTTGCACATTTTACAGTTTAATTTTTATCAGCGAAGCGTATTTGCAATACATTACAATACATTACAATAATTACAATACATTTATTTTAGATGAAGCTGTAGAATGTAGTGGGCGAGTAAATGATTTTTGTTGAAATAAACTTTCTTTTTTACTATTGACATATTAGTTATTTTTTTGGTTATAAAAGTAAAATATAACTCGATAATAAAATAGTTTTGAGAAAGTCTGGATATTTTTAAAAATCAATAAGTTTGTAAATTGATTACAAGATGAATCCTGAAAAATACTATATAAATACAATATTAATGTCAGTTAGCGTGGAGCAACTATATTCTAAACTTTCAGAGATATTTGTACATAATACCTTCCGGGCTGTGTTAACATCAGCAGATATAATAGAATTAAATACTGGAAGTGAAGGCTCTGTTAGCACCAGATATAATAGAATGAAATACTGGAAGTAAAAGCTCTGTTAGCACTACATCTAATAGAATGAAATACTGGAAGTAAAGGCCCTGTTAGTTCCTGATATATTAGAATGAAATACTGGAGGTAAAGGTTCTATTAGCACCAGATATAATAGAAATAAGTTCTGCAGGTAAAGCCTCTGTTAGCACCAGATATAATAGAATTAGATTCTGGAGGTAAAGCCTCTGTTAGCACCAGGTATAACAGAATTAGATTCTGGAGGTAAAGTCTCTGTTAGTTCCAGATATATTAGAATGAAATACTGGTAGTAAAGTATAAATTAGAGCTACTGTTGACTAATTTTTTTTATCGAAATCTACTGTATAATTGAAAAATGTAATCAACATTACACAAGTTTAATGAATGCAAATTAATGAATGTATTATTTATATTCAAACAATGTTGTTTGTCTTTGGTGAGTTTTGTGCGGCTTCCAAAGAGAAATTTTCTTTTATCTACTACATCTAATAGAATTAAATACTGGAAGTAAAAGCTCTGTTAGCACTACATCTAATAGAATTAAATACTGGAAGTAAAGGCTCTGTTAGCACCAGATATAATATAATTAAATACTGGAAGTAAAGGCTCTGTTAGCACCAGATATAATAGAATTAAATAATGGAAGTAATGGCTCTGTTAGCACCAGATATAATAGAATTAAATACTGTAAGTAAAGGCTCTGTTGGCACCAGATACAATGGAATTAAATACTGGAAGTAAATGCTCTGTTAGCACCAGATATAATAGATTTAAATACTGGAAGTAATGGCTCTGTTAGCACTACATCTAATAGAATTAAATACTGGAAGTAAAGACTCTGTTAGCACCAGATACAATAGAATTAAATACTGGAAGTAAAGGCTTTGTTAGCACTACATCTAATAGAATTAAATACTGGAAGTAAAGACTCTGTTAGCACCAGATACAATAGAATTAAATACTGGAAGTAAAGGCTTTGTTAGCACCAGATACAATAGAATTAAATACTGGAAGTAAATAATTTATGTTTCTAAATTAATATTGCTGCTTTTTTATGTAAAATATCTAATGTATTTATTTTCCTTTAGTTGACATTTAACAAAGAAACATTCTTCGAGAATATCTTCATTGACGAAAGAGAGTCATTTTTGGAGAATCTAAGGCAGCTGAGGTTACCTATTGATAAAGAAAAGTTAGTATTGTATGCATTATCTCTCTTTTATTTTATCCAGTATATCTCTCTTTCTCTCTCTCATAAGTCAGTAATCTGCTCTCGATATTGTGTATAAAAAGATTATGGGGAAATGGGCGATAACTCATACAGTTTATCTGCAACTTGAAACAGTCTCATAGTGGTCGTACAGTTTATCTGCAACATGAAACAGTCTCATAGTGGCCGTACAGTTTATCTGCAACTTGAAACAGTCTCATAGTGGCCGTACAGTTTATCTGCAACTTGAAACAGTCTCATAGTGGCCGTACAGTTTATCTGCAACTTGAAACAGTCTCATAGTGGCCGTACAGTTTATCTGCAACTTGAAACAGTCTCATAGTGGCCGTACAGTTTATCTGCAACTTGAAACAGTCTCATAGTGGCCGTACAGCTTATCTGCAACTTGAAACAGTCTCATAGTGGCCGTACTTAGTTAAGGCTTGTCCTTGTGTACCTATTTTACATTTCTAAAAATGGTTCCATTAATTATTTTTTGAAATTCTTCTTGAATCTTTGACAAGTTTAAATATTCTGCACTAATGTGTATGTAAATTTAATGTAAAAATTATGAAAATGTTTTGTACAGATGGAATATACCCCCATCAACTGTTAACGCTTACTACAGCTCCGTGATGAACCAGATCTGTAAGTATGTTAAAGATTGAAATGGTAAAAAGTACTCTCATAACTATAGAGAACTATTTTGTTGTTTTAATACAATTTACTCACATAATATTTTACACCTAATTCATGGTCATTTTAAACTAAACAAACAATTAAATGTTCTATTGTCTGTATTTTTGTACTTTATCTTCAGTTTTTCCTGCCGGTATTTTGCAACCACCTTTCTTCAGCAAAACATATCCCAAGTAAGTTCCGACAATATTTCATATGTGTTTAGTTAGGGCTTCTTTCCTAGTACTACATAATTCACTTCAAATTATAGCTTATTACATGCTTTCTGGGATATTGGCTCATCCCTGGATATCCCGGTATACTTTCTAAATCACTATAAGTACTTAGTTGTTTTAACTCGACAATGAAATGAAAATAAATTAGATAATTCATAAGTGCCGTCTGAAAAAAAACTAAAAAACTCCTCGCGGTTTTTTTAACGGTGTGGAATATGTTTATGTAATAACAGTAGAGATGGAACAGATAGAGTAGAATTGTTCAACGAAATACGTCATCTACGTCAGAAACAAATGACACTACAGTTATCTAAGGATGCTGATTTATTTCCATCAACGCGCGATTAATGCGTTAGAAATATTAGCTTTTACAATTTTTCGCGTAACGCCTAAATGCGTTAATTTAATCCGATTCGGAGTTTCAAAAATAAAAAAAAAGTAGATAAACCACTAATCAAATTCATCACTGACCAGAACTAATCAAATTCATCACTGACCAGAGCTAATCAAATTTATCACTGACCTGAACAATCACGAAGGAAAACGTGGGAACTGACATGTTAACTCAAAATTATATCTGCTGCTCGACCTAGTAATTTCTGAAAGTGAACATTTCTGCATTCTGCATCTTTTTTACAAGTTCCTATTCTCATTTAGACAAAGATTCACATGATTCCATTCTTATGAAATACATTATTAAGTAGGAAACCGAAACGTCGCCTAAGAAAAATTTCAATAATTGTCGCACAAATGTTAAAGTAGAATTTTTTTTTATATTTATTGGTCTAACGTTGTGAAACTTAGTGAAACATTGGTATATATTAGAAGTTTAAAATATGAACGAAAAAATTATTTAAAATTTAAGGTTTTAATGTAATTGACCGCCATGTATATTTTTGTTTAAAATTTTTATAACTACACACTTTTATTTCACCAATATAATAAATATTTCCTATTATTATTATTAAATAAATATGTTAAAAATTTATCTATAACAAAATTTTGATACATCAATTACTTTTTTTTCTCATTTTTGTACCAGTCGCTATGGCAATTAATGACAATTCTAAAAGGAATTTTTAAAATAGATGACATGTTCCCGTTTTGTCTGTCTGTCTGTCATCACCCTAGATCTCAACAACCATAAGTCCTAGACCCATGATGTATATATCATTTTGTAGGTGTTGGCCTGCCATGTGTACATCAAAAGTCCATTTCGCGATCTGACCTCTGAGGGTAGAATACCAGGGCTTTGTAGGGTACAGTTTTTTACTATATAAGCTATATTAACAAAGGGGCGTACAAAGGGGAGTAACTCATTATTTATTTTTGTAACAGTTATTAAACATGACTTACTTCCCTCTCTATTTATCAAAACCCATACCACGAAAATGCTCTAAAACACCTATGTCCAAAACGGTAAGGCTTAAATTGCTTGTTTTATCTAAATCAGCCGTTTCTATTAAGTGTTAAAATTCATAGCAATATGTCAAGAAACATTTTCAGTCACTACTCATTTGCTAACTTCACTACAGTCTGGTGCATTGCTTTCAGTGTAATAAAGATATTTTCGCAAAAAAATTTTTTTTTAATTTTTAAATCAAGAATAAGTTCAACTTTACAAAAATGGGTAAAATGAATTGTTTCTATTTGTACCCCAATTCAGTTAACTGCGCTCCCGCTCCAACTTCTCAACATAAGTAAATAAATAAAAACAAATCTTGATAAATGGGAAAACGGTTTTATTTCGTTTTTTAATATTGGACATCGCGAAGATTTAAGAAAAAATTAAAGTATAGATTTGTTATACCAGTTTTGTTCCCTTATAGCTCAGAAGCATAATGTAATAAAAGGCCTTATAACAGCGAATGTACATGTAAATCATAATGTTTACTTAGTAAAGGACTGTAAAATAAACTTTTACTATTTTCTCTCTGGTTAATGTAAATTCTGTTGTAATAACTTGTAAAATAAACGATTACTGTTTCCTTCCTTGTGTATGTAAATTACATTTTAATAACTTCTAAAATAAATGAGTTTATCCCGAGATAACCCAGTTTCATTCCACTATCCAGGGATTAAGAAAATTCCGGAAAATGAGAAACTCTTATTGTAAGTGTTGTGCTTTTTCAATAGTTTTTACTGTTTTGTTTAAATCTTTGTTATCTTTGTGTATGTGTTCAAATATTAGTCATCTTTAGTTAAGACTAGGAAGGTCACTTGCCAAACTATTTTTGGACCATGATATCAGTTTTCTTCTTGTTATTTTCCTTATATATTTGTATCAAACACATAATGCCGCATATGATAAACATTTCGTATAATGAAAAAAATAATTGTTTACTTCATGAGCATTTTAAAATTTGCTGGATTGTTATTTTCTTTTAAATTTGGCCAAATTCGCTTTCAATTCACTTTGATTGTTTATTCCTTTCTCAATCAAGTGAACTAAATTTTATCATCTTAACATTTATTTTGGCAATGAAAAAATGCTGAATTTGAAGTGAATTCGTTTAAAATCACTTCTTTGGCCAGTTTATTTATTAATTTTTTTAAAGATAACAGGACGAAAATTGTTAGCATAAAAAAATGAAATTAAATACCATTTGTTGTTTACTCTTTGAAATATAAATTATTTTTTTTTTATTATTGATGTTTTAGTATCTATAATACAAATTTTACATCATATGTTCCGGTTTCCGTCTGTCATCGCTACTTCCGTCTGTCATCGCGACTTCCGTCTGTCATCGCTACTTCCGTCTGTCATCGCGACTTCCGTCTGTCATCCAACATGGCGGCATAAACAATTCATCCAAGATGGCGGCATAGACAATTCAAAGATGGCAGAAACATTTACTGTTTTCTTCTTGACATGCATAATCCGGCTACCAACTGGCCAGCCGAGTAAAAAGTCTCCTACATGGCTGCCAGAATTGACATTGGACCAGCCGTATGTTTAGTGCCGAGGTGACAAAACACCGTACACTAACATACGGCAGGTAAGATCGTGAATGCCAAATGGCAATCACAATCTAATACTGTTTTCGACCGCCTCAATCATTACCAAATGGCAAGAAGCGATCTTAGGAGAAGTAACACAAAATCATGCCAAATATTCTGTGATACTCTCCGAAACAAATGTGTAAGCAAATGTGGTTCCAAAGGCCTATCTATATCTCACAGTAACGTAATAAATCTATGGTGTTCAATTTGTTAATAAATGAGAAGCGATCGTAAAAGAAATATTTACAGAAATCGTTCAATTAATATTCTGTGTTATGTTTCACAATCTCAATTTTAAACCAAAATTATGGATAGCTAAATATAATGTAATATTTATATTGTTTAAATTGTTATTATTTCTAAAGTATGTCTATTTCTAATGTACAATTATTTCCCTTTATTACTAACCTTATATACGTCACTTTTTTTTTATTTTTTGACTATTACGTCACATGAATGAAATGAATAAGGGTTGAGATTGAGTAGCGCCGTACACAACGTTTACAATGCAAACTAATCATTTATGATGGGGGCTTCACACAGAGGGTGTATGGAGGGGACCCAGTTTCAGGAGGGCCCCCCAAAATATTTTTTAAACTAAATATTAAGTACATTATCTCATGTCAAAATGTAGTGGCTCCCGAAGATGCCTAAAATCCCTTGGTTCGGCATTGGCTTCACAGAACTATAATGTTGAAAGCTTTGATATGTCTTTCTTTTTTAAGAGGCCTAATGTTTTCTGCGTCTGCGGCCTCAACTGCATTGATGGAATACTATGTTTTTAATTGAAGGTCAGCTAAAGCTACACAACGATTCTTTCTTCTCGGGACCAAGCTTGAGAAGCGTCAAAAAATTATCTCATGCCAAAATGCAGGGGCAGCCCCCAAAGAGGCCAAGCCACCGGGCCCGTAAATTCCTAGGTTCTGCACTGCCGGGTCGGCAATTTTTCTTAGTTAATTGTACTATGCTACAATGTAAAACAGTAAATAAACCACCTGGTAAACATGTAGCGTTTTGCTTAACACAAGCACTCACTCACGTCTCTCTTTTTTTTTTTAAATACGCCATGTTGAACATCATAAAACATTAAATGAATAACTGTTTGGAAAGGAGTCCATTAAAATATTATGAAGGAATATGATTTTAAGAGTTGTTGTTTATGTCTACCCATAGTGAGGATTATTTTTTTTGGGAGGAACTATTTAACATATGAATTTTATTTGATGTATTATTAGGTGTCCATATTTTCAAATGTATTTTGGCTACAATAATCTGTTCATGTCCTTGGGACCACTGCAAGTATATAGACCAGAGATGAGCGGACAGCGAACGCGTCCGCTTGCGGACGCAGAACCGCAGACTTTTCCGAATCAGCGGACTGACAGCGGATGCTTCGTATGGTTAAGTTGCGGACTCGCGGACTGACGCGGATCTTCTTTAGCGTTACCATAAAAAATTTCAAGTCATTTAAACAGCTAAATTTTAGCAATGCGGACTGACTGCGGACCAATGTTGTAAGATTCTGCGGACGCGGACGCGGATCATTGATAGAAATCCGCGGACGGACGCGGACGCTAAATTTCAAGATCCGCACACCTCTGATATAGACTGATTGTTAACGCGCTAAAATATATATCACTATTTTCAACTCCAACTGTGTGCCTACTCGCCGGTCCGGGTACCGGGCCTTTGATAACTAGTCTATAATACAAATTTTACATCATGTGTTCCGGTTTCCGTCTGTCATCGCGACTTCCGTCTGTCATCGCGACTTCCGTCTGTCATCGCGACTTCCGTCTCTCATCCAACATGGCGGCATAGACAATTCAAAGATTGCAGAACATTTACTGTTTTCTTCTTAACATGCATAATCTGGCTACCAACTGGCAAGCCGAGTAAGAATAGTCTCCTACATGGCTGCCAGAATTGACATTGGACCAGCCATATGTTTAGTGCCGAGGTGACAAAACACCGTACACTAACATACGGCAGGAAAGATCGTGAATGCCAAATGGCAATCACAATCTAATACTGTTTTCGACCGCCTCAATCATTACCAAATGGCAAGAAGCGATCTTAGGAGAAGTAACACAAAATAATGCCAAAATATTCTGTGATACTCTCCGAAACAAATTTTAAAACGAAATGTGGTTCCAAAGGCCTATCTATATCTCACAGTAACGTAATAAATATATGGTGTTCAATTTGTTATTAAATGAGAAGCGATCGTAAAAGAAATATTTACAGAAATCGTTCAATTAATTTTCTGTGTTATGTTCCACAATCTCAATTTTAAACCAAAATTATGGATAGCTAAATATAATGTAATATTTATATTGTTTAAATTGTTATTATTTCTAAAATATGTCTATTTCTAATGTACAATTATTTCCCTTTATTACTAACCTAAAATACGTCACTTTTTTTTCATTTGTTGACTATTATGTCACATTTATGAATTGAATAAGGGTTGAGATTGAGTAGCGCCGTACACAACGTTTACAATGCAAACTAACCCATTTATGATGGGGGCTTCACACAGAGGGTGTATGGAGGGGGCCCAGTTTGAGGAGGGCCCCCCAAAATATTTTTTACACTAAATATTAAGTACATTATCTCATGTCAAAATGTAGTGGCTCCCGAAGATGCCTAAAATCCTTTGGTTCGGCATTGGCTTCACAGAACTATAATGTTGAAATCTTTGATATGTCTTTCTTTTTTAAGAGGCCTAATGTTTTCTGCGTCTGCGGCCTCAACTGCATTGATGGAATACTATGTTTTTAATTGAAGGTCAGCTAAAGCTACACAACGATTCTTTCTTCTCGGGACCAAGCTTGAGAAGCGTCAAAAAATTATCTCATGCCAAAATGCAGGGGCAGCCCCCAGAGAGGCCAAGCCACCGGGCCCGTAAATCTCTAGGTTCTGCACTGCCGGGTCGGCAATTTTTCTTAGTTAATTGTACTATGCTACAATGTAAAACAGTAAATAAACCACCTGGTAAACATGTAGCGTTTTGCTTAACACAAGCACTCACTCACGTCTCTCTTTTTTTTTTTTAAATACGCCATGTTGAACATCATAAAACATTAAATGAATAACTGTTTGGAAAGGAGTCCATTAAAATATTATGAAGGAATATGATTTTAAGAGTTGTTGTTTATGTCTACCCATAGTGAGGATTATTTTTTTTGGGAGGAACTATTTAACATATGAATTTTATTTGATGTATTATTAGGTGTCCATATTTTCAAATGTATTTTGGCTACAATAATCTGTTCATGTCCTTGGGACCACTGCAAGTATATAGACCAGAGATGAGCGGACAGCGAACGCGTCCGCTTGCGGACGCAGAACCGCAGACTTTTCCGAATCAGCGGACTGACAGCGGATGCTTCGTATGGTTAAGTTGCGGACTCGCGGACTGACGCGGATCTTCTTTAGCGTTACCATAAAAAATTTCAAGTCATTTAAACAGCTAAATTTTAGCAATGCGGACTGACTGCGGACCAATGTTGTAAGATTCTGCGGACGCGGACGCGGATCATTGATAGAAATCCGCGGACGGACGCGGACGCTAAATTTCAAGATCCGCACACCTCTGATATAGACTGATTGTTAACGCGCTAAAATATATATCACCATTTTCAACTCCAACTGTGTGCCTACTCGCCGGTCCGGGTACCGGGCCTTTGATAACTAGTTGATAGTACAAAAAATAAAGAAATTGTGTATAGTAGCATTATAAAAAAATGTATAACGAATTATTGGAGCTATATAAAATATAATCAATTCAACTTGTGCCACATATAAATACTTTGTTTCTGCGAAATTTCTTTTAAATCATTTCAACCATAAAAAATACTAAGTGTATCTTTAAATGTAAGTAAGTGTTAACAAAGAATCAGAAATATAAAAAAAAACAATGCCTTATGGTACTACCATACATCCCTTTCAAATAATATTATGAATGGTCTTTGTTATAGGTCACTAAATTTTGGTGGAATAGGTGTGGTCATTGGTCACGAAATAACACATGGTTTTGACGACAGGGGTAAGTACATATCTGTGTGTGTCTATACTTCCATCTATCTATCTATCTATCTATCTATCTATCTATCTATCTATCTATCTATCTATCTATCTATCTATCTATCTATCTATCTATCTATCTATCTATCTATCTATCTATCTATCTATCTATCTATCTATATATATATCTATCTATCTATCTATCTATTCATCTATATGTCTATCTCTCTCTCTCTCTCTCTATATATATATATATATATATATATATATATATATATATATATATATATATATATATGTATATATTAGGGTGGTGCAAAAAAAAAATTAATATTTCTCTGATGGTACCATTTCATTTTGTGACATTATGTGTAATAATAATAACAATTTTGAAGCTTGGTCATGATTGTATAACTTTTAAAGGTCGCTCATCAACTTCAAGTTTTTATATTTTTCGGGTTATTAGTGGGCAATCTAAAATGATTACTAATATAAAAATACAACATTATATTTTTACTTTTAATGTATATTAATAAAAAAAACATGGTCTATTTTTAAAACTAAATTATTTATATTATTGTTTACATATTAAAATAATTAAAGAATAAAGTTATAAGCTTCTGGTATATAATATTATATTTGCATTCACTATGGTAAAGAAAAAGTATTATAAAAAATCTTGATATTAGTTCAAAAAATTCTAAACAATAGTTATTTTTTCAGGTTCCTAATTTATTGTATTGTATCGAAATAAAAAGTTTATTAATTATTGTTTTTTGACAACTTGCTTCCATCGATCAACAAAGATTTCTGTGGCAGAGGAAACTTTGACCTATGTTCATAGGCTACCCGCAGCAAGAATTGCTTTTGTTTCTTATTTTTATTGTAATTGAACAGTTAAAATCCTGAATTAGTTTTATTCCGATTTCGGCTGTATCATTAACAACTCGTAGACTTTCTACATATTTTAAAGCCTGTTGAAACTCTTCATTTTGGGTCCATATGTCTGGGGCAACAGTTGTCAAAAATGAAGTTGGTAATTCCAAAATGTTAAAAAATTCAAAGTATTCTCTGTTACAAAAATTTCTAGTTGCAGATTTTCAATTAAAGTTAAATCAATTTTTATTCGTTTCTGTGGTTGATTCTCTCCAGCATGTTGCAGAGCCGAAACCATTTTTGTTTTTGTTTCATTGCTGATCTCATCAAAAAAGGTCAATGCTACCATTTCTTCACTAAGATACCATAAGTGCCTCGAAAATGTTGTTGCTGCAGCTGTAAAAATTCCATTGTTAATGGCTTTATGTTGCGAAATAGTCTTCAAGTCAGCAAGTCACTGCAAAGTACAGACATATCCAACAACACTAGAGCAATGATGCTTGGAAGTTTATAAGTGGCCACTCAGAGAATGCAGAATGCTGAAATAAAATCATGGCAAGGGCTACAGACAATGATAAAAGATGGTTGCTCCAGACCTATTTTTTAGAAAAGATTGAAATGTATGAAGACACTACATACTTAACAGTTAATAGAGGAAGGAATCGTTATTTTACACCCGAATTAAACCTGGAATATGTATTGAAAATGTTTGTATTGTAATTGGTGGGGGGGGGGGCGCCCAGCTACGGACTGGGTTTTAATGTAGAGCCATTGTGACGTAGATTGGTAATGTTTCATTATGGCTGAGAGAAATTAAGCTGTGGAGAGTGTGATCATTCTTTAAGGTTTTAAAAGACTTGAATAGGTGTGTGTGTAATCTTTCTCCAACATGGATATTGATAGAGAGATGCAAACTAAAAATTTCTCAAGATTTACAATGATTGAGTGAATAACAGAGTGAACATAGCCAGTAGCCTTCCTATCTGCTTTCAGTCACAATTCAGTTAATGTTGACAAGTTGTTTTAATGTCGAGAATCTTGCTTTGGAAAATAATACATTTGTTGATAAACAGATTTACCAAGTATTTATTTAAAAAGAAAAGAATAACTTAAGAAAACTTTAAATTAAAGATTGGCTAAGAACTATCTGACGTTGTTCTAGATTATTTAATTAAAGTTCGAGTATTTTTTTTTGGGGGGGGGGGGAGTTTTTGCGCCGACACCGAACTGACTCCGGATAAGTACAAATGACAACACCGACTCCGGACAAAATACAAATGCCGACACCGACACCGGGCAAAGTACAAATGCCGACACCGACACCGGTAAAAACTTCCGACACCACCGACACAGACACCGACACCGGCTCCCCAGCCCTGGTATTAACAGTTGTATTTGTTTTGCTATTTCGACTACTACATTGTTATTTGACGAAACACATTTTTATGTCTGTTAAATATGAAAGGTTGTGTGCTATTTCTTACTGGTCCTAATTGTTTTTTTGTAAAAGCCTCATTTGTATAATCGTACTGTTCCTCATTTTTTCTCTCAAATAGAGACCTTTCTAAAAGTCTTTTGATACATTTCTTTTTATATTTTCTAAAAATTCTGCGGGTCTGGGCAAGATTGAAAACCTTTTTATACAGGTGCCGCCAATAACGCTGGTGTGTTAGGCACACTGCACACTGCTAGCAGTGGAGCAAAAAATTATATATAGATTTATAGATGTATAAATATGTATTAGAAAATGTTGTTATAGATAAAAAAAAAACAGTTTGATGAAGGACCTCGCCTTTTGTCATTAAATTACTTTTAACTAACATATAAAGTTTAATTGGACCTAAATATTGTACGTGTGTTGTTTTTTTCAGGTATCACTTTTTTATTTTAGCAAAACTTAATGCTGGACTTAAAAAACTGTTTTGATCATTAGAATATAAATATATATCTATGGCTATTTATATTTAATACCTTAAGCAGAATAATTAAAATTTTATAAGGATATTTGATATTAAAACAAGTATGTTCCTAATCTTTTGAAATATACATACATATATTCCGTTTTTGTTCACATTCTCACAAATATGACTCATTCACAGGTCGCCAGTATGATAAATTTGGAAATTTAATTCAGTGGTGGTCACCAAATGCAGTGGAGAAATTTAAAGTCAAAGCTCAGTGTATTGTTGAGCAATATGGAAATTTTACTGTGAAAGAAATAAATGCAAAAGTAAGTTGCAAACAGAAGAAATTAATAAAACAAAATTGTACCCAAAACAATTAAATGTTTGGCAATTAAAAAAAAGAATATGTTTTGCAACAAAAGTAATACTTTTAGAATAAAATACAATATTATTGTCCATTATTATCTATTACATAACTTGCCGGCTGTGGATCTCCCGCACGACACTTACTTAGAATACTGAACCTAACTTGTTTAAATACAGAGACTATTACACCTAACTTGTTTAAATACAGAGACTATTGCACCTAACTTGTTTAAATACATAGAATATTACACCTAACTTGTTTAAATACAGAGACTATTGCACCTAACTTGTTTAAATACAGAGAATACTGCACCTAACTTGTTTAAATACAGAGAACACTGCACCTAACTTGTTTAAATACAGAGACTATTACACCTAACTTGTTTAAATACAGAGACTATTGCACCTAACTTGTGTAAATACAGAGACTATTGCACCTAACTTGTTTAAATACAGAGAATACTGCACCTAACTTGTTTAAATACAGAGAATACTGCACCTAACTTGTTTAAATACAGAGAATACTGCACCTAACTTGTTTAAATACAGAGACTACTGCACCTAACTTGTTTAAATACAGAGACTACTGCACCTAACTTGTTTAAATACAGAGACTATTGCACCTAACTTGTTTAAATACAGAGACTATTGCACCTAACTTGTTTAAATACAGAGACTATTGCACCTAACTTGTTTAAATACAGAGACTATTGCACCTAACTTGTTTAAATACAGAGACTATTGCACCTAATTTGTTTAAATACAGAGACTATTGCACCTAACTTGTTTAAATACATAGAATATTGCACATAGCTTGTTTAAATACAGAGACTACTGCACCTAACTTGTTTAAATACAAAGACTATTGCACCTAGATTTTTTAAATACAGAGATTATTACACATAGCTTGTTTAAATACAGAGACTACTGCACCTAACTTGTTTAAATACAGAGACTATTGCACCTAGATTTTTTAAATACAGAGAATATTGCACATAGCTTGTTTAAATACAGAGACTATTGCACCTAGATTTTTCAAATACAGAGAATATTGCACCTAAATTTTTTAAATACAGAGAATATTGCACATAGCTTGTTTAAATGCAGAGAATATTGCACCTAGATTTTTTAAATACAGAGAATATTGCACATAGTTTGTTTAAATACAGAGAATATTGCACCTAGATTTTTAAATACAGCGAATATTGCACATAGCTTGTTTAAATACATCAGAATTAAAACTTAAAATCATTTTTTTTTTTGGAAAGCTGGCTTGGGTTGACATCTGTCACAGAATACTTGTCAATATACAGTAAATGTCAATTTGTTGTTGGTTTGTCTGCAAGTGAGATTACGAAGAAATATTTAATAAATCAATGTACATGTATTTGTAAAGAAATCTAACAATACAAGTATTGATCATTTACTAACAAGATACATTGGTCTTGAAAAGAAATTGTTTTAAGTACTGTCAGTTTTAATAATATGATTCATTATATGATAAAGTCATAGTCATAACCCGTTATAATTATATTTTAATTATAAATAAATTAGAGATCAAAGTTGGAAGGTTGTTAATTTAAGTTATATTTTAGGACGGGCTTGTGTATAGGTGTGTGTGTGTGTATTTATTCTTCTTTTTTATAGATGTGTATTGGGGGGGGGGAGAATGTTAGCCAAATCTTGATAAATGATTTGTATACTTGTACGTCTGTATTAACAATTTGCTTTAAGTATCGAATGTGGAATACTTCGATTCCGATACGAGCAGAAATTTATGATTTTTTAGTTCTCGATTCTGATTCCTGTGCATTGTCCCATCAAAAATAATGAATGATTTAGATGACAATCCTAATTAGCAATACAATTTCTGATGAATGTTTTGTTGTTCCAGTTAAATGGCGTGAATACACAAGGGGAGAATATTGCAGATAATGGAGGACTAAAACAAGCGTACAAGGTTTGCCGAATAGAAAATAGTTTAAGCGTATTTCAGTTGTCATTATTAATTATGAAAACAGAAACTACTAAAAACTTTTATCATGATTATTTTAATGTTTCTAGTCATTTCCTCTATATATACTTCACTGGGACTGATGACAGTGTTGTGTAGTGATAGATGTAGTGTTGTTTTAGTCCCAGGTCATATTTTAGTTTCAGTTTTTATTTCGTTTTATCTGTAATAATTTCAGTTTTCGTCTAGTTTTAGTCTTGCTTCTAATTTTAGTTTTAATTTTTGTTCTCGTTGACGAAAAGTCAACATTTTCGTCAACGAAGGTTTTAGTTTTAGTTTTCGTCAACGAAAACAACACTAGATAGATGGCTGTGTTGTTGTGTAGAGACAGATGACCGTGTTATGTAGAGACAGATGGCTGTGTTGTTGTGTAGAGACAGATGACCGTGTTATGTAGAGACAGATGGCTGTGTTGTTGTGTAGAGACAGATGACCGTGTTATGTAGAGACAGATGACCGTGTTATGTAGAGACAGATGGCCGTGTTATATATAGACAGATGGCCGTGTTATGCAACTGCTGTGGACATTATGTACAATTGTGTAATTTATTTTTTTAAATATCTAATGTAAAATATTTTTAATTGATGTTTTTTTTTTAATTTACAAGTTATGTAATTATTGCAGGCCTACAGACACTGGATAAATTCACAAGGAAAAGATGAGCAAAAATTACCAGGTTTAAACTTCTCACACAATCAACTATTTTTTATCAACTTTGCCCAGGTAATTATTTATAGTAACCTGCAAAAATATGCTAAATAGCAAAGAGGACAAAATATTTGTTCTCTTCTCAATGCTAGAATAACTTGACACATATTTAAGATTGTACGTCGTCAAGCCACTGATAAAATCAACTCGAGCCAAAAGTTAAATAGTGTTGTCTTTTTGGATTTGGATAAAGAATTACATTAGGAGAATATAAAGGGCAGTCTTATTTTCTAATAATTCACATTGCAATTTAATTTATTAATTTTTATTATGGAAATAGTGGTGAAAAGATTTATGCAAACTAAAGGTCAACCATCCTTAGAATACTTACTGAATCTAAATTAGGAAGCCTATAGAGCCGTAACGCCATAACGATAATATTCTCAGTATTCAAACGCAATAAGGGAGGAAGAAAATTTGTGCATTCTATGTCAACAGCTTATATACACAGATACACAGATATTAGACGGTAGTCAAGATAATAGAAACAAATCGCAAAATAGATCTACATAAATATCTACCGACGATAACTGATGACACATTAAGTTTCCTATAAATACACGCACAAACACACGCACGCTCGCTTACGTAGAGTCACACGCAAACACACACACACACACACATATATATATATATATATATATATGTGTGTGTGTGTGTGTATGTGTCAGGGCTCGATTTACCGCCGGGGATGCCGGGACCAAGTGCCGCTAGACAACATTACTACAAAAACAGACATTATAAAAAAAGCCTTCAATAGAGCTCGTCCATTAATTACTACAACAACTTAGGAGGACGGAGGAGGGGGGGGGAGTCTGACAATTGTTATCATGGGGGAGATAGTGGGGGACGTCAACAATAGCAATACTTTGGTATTTAAACTCAATGATTTCGATGAGGTGTATTAATTTGATGATTTCATTTTTATGTGTATTTTTTATTATATATTAAGGTAATATTATGGGACACCAAAATCCGAACTGCTGAACTTACAGCAAGATATAATCTCCGATCAATGAAATAAATTGAGATCCTGACTAGGGCTATAGACATATAAAAGATGGATGTTCCAGATCTATTCTCAGAGAGGAAAGAGACGTGTGAGAACACTACACACAGAACATGCAATATATGAAGAAATTGGTCGTACACACTAATTAAACATGAAATTTGTCTTTTAAAATGTTTATATATTGTTAATGGTTTCACACTTTTCAGAATGGTGGGTAGGGGTTGCCTAAAATTACTCGCACAGGGTGCAACAATAGCTAGCAACAGCACTGCATTACTCGCACAGGGTGCAACAATAGCTAGCTACAGCACTGCATTACTCGCACAGGGTGCAACAATAGCTAGCTACAGCACTGCATTACTTGTACAGGGTGCAACAATAGCTAGCTACAGCACTGCATTACTCGCACAGGGTGCAACAATAGCTAGCTACAGCACTGCATTACTCGCACAGGGTGCAACAATAGCTAGCTACAGCACTGCATTACTTGTACAGGGTGCAACAATAGCTAGCTACAGCACTGCATTACTCGCACAGGGTGCAACAATAGCTAGCTACAGCACTGCATTACTTGTACAGGGTGCAACAATAGCTAGCTACAGCACTGCATTACTAGCACAGGATGCAACAATAGCTAGCTACAGCACTGCATTACTAGCACAGGATGCAACAATAGCAAGATACAGCACTGCATTACTTGTACAGGGTGCAATAATAGCTAGCTACAGCACTGCATTACTCGCACAGGGTGCAACAATAGCTAGCTACAGCACTGCATTACTTTACAGGGTGCAACAATAGCTAGCTACAGCACTGCATTACTCGCACAGGGTGCAACAATAGCTTGCAACAGCACTGCATTACTCGCACAGGGTGCAACAATAGCTAGCTACAGCACTGCATTACTTGTACAGGGTGCAACAATAGCTAGCTACAGCACTGCATTACTTGTACAGGGTGCAACAATAGCTAGCTACAGCACTGCATTACTAGCACAGGATGCAACAATAGCTAGCTACAGCACTGCATTACTAGCACAGGATGCAACAAAAGCTAGCTACAGCTGTGCGGATAGTGTGATGTGTACAACAATAGCTAGCTACAGCACTGCGGATAGTGTGATGTGTACAACAATAGCTAGCTACAGCACTGCGGATAGTGTGATGTGTACAACAATAGCTAGCTACAGCTGTGCGGATAATTTGATGTGTACAACAATAGCTAGCTACAGCACTGCGGATAGTGTGATGTGTACAACAATAGCTAGCTACAGCTGTGCGGATAGTGTGATGTGTACAACAATAGCTAGCTACAGCTGTGCGGATAATGTGATGTGTACAACAATAGCTAGCTACAGCTGTGCGGATAGTGTGATGTGTACAACAATAGCTAGCTACAGCACTGCGGATAGTGTGATGTGTACAACAATAGCTAGCTACAGCTGTGCGGATAGTGTGATGTGTACAACAATAACTAGCTACAGCACTGCGGATAGTGTGATGTGTACAACAATAGCTAGCTACAGCTGTGCGGATAGTGTGATGTGTACAACAATAGCTAGCTACAGCTGTGCGGATAGTGTGATGTGTACAACAATAGCTAGCTACAGCACTGCGGATAGTGTGATGTGTACAACAATAGCTAGCTACAGCACTGTGGATAGTGTGATGTGTACAACAATAGCTAGCTACAGCTGTGCGGATAGTGTGATGTGTACAGCAATAGCTAGCTACAGCACTGCGGATAGTGTGATGTGTACAACAATAGCTAGCTACAGCTGTGCGGATAGTGTGATGTGTATAACAATAGCTAGCTACAGCTGTGCGGATAGTGTGGTGTGTAAAACAATAGCTAGCTACAGGTCTGTGTACAACAATAGCTAGCTACAGCACTGCGGATAGTGTGATGGGTCTTTCATTGTGAACCGAATAGTCAAACAAAATTCACTGAAGAGCTACATATAGTTATATAATATTTGAGGGTTGGAGATGGGTTCCAGTTTCTGTTAGACTCATTTTATCTGTTAATCAAATATGACTTCAGTAATTAAAATTAGCGGGAGAGTTTGAAGTTTGTTGTTTAATTTTTTTTGTCTTTTGTAATAAGTATTTAGCACAACGTTCACCTTTTATTGAATAACTATTGTGTTGTTGGCATTATTTTTTTTTAGCTTTGGTGCACATTAATGACTGAAGGTGATGCCTTAAGTAAAATCCGCACCGGTGCACACAGCCCAGGAGAGTTTAGGTAAGACCACTGTCACTTTATCAGTTATGGTTAGGGCTAATGCTAGGGTTAGGGTTAGGTGCACACAGCCCAGGAGAGTTTAGGTAAGACCACTGTCACTTTATCAGTTATGGTTAGGGCTAAGGCTAGGGTTAGGGTCAACAAACTGTGAGACACAGACCCAATCTGTGACGTGACAAAATCAACTGGCAGGACTGTCTAAAATAGGTCAAGGTGGCCATGGGAGGATATGGAAGTAGAGGGTAGGGTAAGTAAGGCTTACGTGAGGGCGAAGTGTACAAAAATATGACAGTGATGGAGGGGAGAGGGGCTAGCATGCGTCATGAGTTTGGAACCTACGCTCAGGGAAAAAAAAAGTTGTTGTTAAAAAAAAATCTGGCATCACTTGAATTGATTAACACATGTCGATAAACTTTGTAAATTAAACTGACTTGTCTATTCTGCCAATGTTTTGATGAATACAAAGACTCACTTGTTTCAATACAAATAAATCTTAGACTTTTGTCGATTAAATGTGCATTAAAAAATTTAATTATCCGTTAATTTCTATATGTGTGTGTGTGTGCGCGCGTGTGTGTGCGTGGGTGTGGGAGCGTGTGTGTCGGTGCGTTTGTATTGTTTCATTTTATTTTTGCTATAAACATAATTGAATTTTTTTCAGGGTCATTGGATCTCTTCAGAATTCGAAGGAATTTTCCGAAGCTTTCAAATGTCCAATTGATTCTTTCATGAATCCAGCACGCAAATGTAAAGTCTGGTAGTTTATCGAGTTTCAAGAAAAGGTGCACAATTTCATTGAGCCTCTGAGAAAAAAAGTATATATTTGTTAGTTTAACGTTTTTAATATATCAATACTAAGAAAATATACACTATCTTTTGTGTTTCATAGCTAAATTGATAATACATTTTTTCATCATTTATATTAATCTTTCATTTACTTCATGTATAAAGAAAAAATAATTATAGATTTCCAAAAGAAATGATTTTTAATTAGTCCAAATGATGGTATATTTATGTTCTTTTTAACCAATATTATTAAAACAATAAATATTTGTTTGCGAAATTTTAACCTGAAAAGTCCTTAATATATTTAAATAAAAAAGTATTAAAAATATAAATTTAAAATAAATAGACCAATTTACTTAGCCCATATTTTAGTGAGTTGTTTTATTTTCTTCATATTTACTTTCTATGATCCTGAAATTCCAATAATATTACATATAAATTTTAACACAATGACGTACACAGAGGCCTATAAACAGGACTGCAAGAGAAATTATGGGTCCTTTTTTTTGCTAGATCTTATCATATAGTTAATTATTATGTACAGATCTACGGCTTTCATAAATATTGGTAATGTTCGAATGTCGCAGCACAATATTGGATCAGATAGATGAAAGTCTACTATATCTTTCCAATAAAATAATATTACAAAGTTGGATTTAGCGAAGTAGTATATCGAAAGATTATATCTAGGGCAATAATAAAACTCATTTAAGAAATATGCTGTCCAGGGTTAACAAACGAAATTGTTTCGCTAGACCAGTGATTCCAAGCCCCCGGGCCGCTGACCTATACCGGTCCTTGGATCAAATGGTACCGGGCGCCCAAGAAACATTGAATTTTTTCCCATTTATGTGTGTTGTGTCTTTCTCTCTGCGACTTTCCATGGACGAGAGGTCAACCGGGAGCTGAGCGGCTACAAGTGGCAGTGGTGTTGTAGCTTCGGTGAAGAATTGATATCCACCAAAAACATTTGCCGTGAACTTCTAGGAGATAGTACCTGTGACTATGTCGGCTAGTACGGCAACTAGGCGCATGGAGGAAATAGCTGAAGACATTCAGACACAATTGTATGCAATCCAGGTTGCCAAATCTACAGATATCCACAGCAATACAATTTTCTTTATTTTGAAGGGAATTTTTAAATGCAATTACATTATTAAAAAACTATCTATAAAATTACATTTTAACCCCCCTCCCCCCCCCCAGCGGGCCGAGGTGAAATGATCCAATGTTGACCGGTCCGCGCGAGAAAAAGATTGGGTACCACTGCGCTAGATCATATCCGCCTTAAGAAGTTCACCATAAACAGCTGAGACATAGTACATCTTAAAACAGACTAACACACGCTATTAGACAATTTCAACATTTTATATGTGTTTATACAATTCTAATGGCTAAAAATAGTTCTAATAGCGTTAATTCATTTATACTACTCGCTAAAAAATGTTTTTGAACTATGTAACATTAATATTTTAGACACCTACAAATTATTTCATTGACACTTATACATTTATTTTATTTGTTTTAGTAACTTCCACTGAATACTTATTTCAGTTTACGTTGTGAATTATCGCTTCTCGCCTTTTGGCTAAGATCGAAGCTGTCGGATAAAAATAGTGTTAGCAGAAAGGCTGACATAACCTTTACCTGCCGTTGGTAGAAGTGGAAGGTGTTTGTTCCCCTCGCCGTTTTCTAACTAATGGCAGAACCAAGAACACTTCGCCTTTCTGGCAGTTTGGTAGAAAATACCCTGCTTGCCGGTTGGCTGGGGTACTCAAAACACCATACATGTATGGTAGCAGGTTTACCCTGCGACTTGAAGGTATGGGGGGAAGGGGAATTACATATTACATAAACAAACTGTACACCTATTAGATTGTTAGAAGTGGGAATGTATTACCGTGATTTGTTGGGGAAGATTATTGGGGTCTTTGGGCCAGAAAAAAAATCTTTACTAGCGACAGTGGTGGTACTGTGGTTAATGAGATTAATCCGAGAACATGGTATGACAGTTGGCAGGGGTGACATGTTGTCGGCAAGCAACACCCTTCCACTAGGTCCCACTCAACCACATTGTCGCATCCTTCGTTTCTGGCAGATAGGATAGGCACACTACACAATCCTCTTCTGTCCATTGCTTGCCATTCAGCAGCTTGGACAAGTTCTAAATTACTTTTTATTCTGCCTTGCCGGTAGATGTAGTGAGCACATTCACCCCGCCGCTCTGTAGGAATGGCAGACATGCATCATGCGCTGCAAATAACACTATTGTGGCAGGCATACTACACCATGTCATGCTAGTGGTGGCGGCGCTAAAAAATAATTCGTTAATTAAATAATTATTAAACAATTATTACAATTAATTATTTTGATAGATGACGCCGAAAATCCTTTACAGCCTCTGTTAGGGAGTATCATTATTATAATTCATACAGTTTATAGGCTTCTTTCCTGCTTTACGGTGAGAAATAGAATTGGAATTTTGCATATATAGATTCTCGATTCTTTAACCATAAACTTAATATAAGACGGATGTCAGAAACCCATCAGGTGGTTGCAATCTAGACTTTGAGAGCCACTGCTGTTGGCTATGACAATCAAAGTTCCAAGATAATACAAATAATACTTGAAATTAATTCCAATACAATGATGGCCACATGCAGCTTCCATATCAGCCGCACTTGATACAAATGTTAGAGGCTTTTCCCCAGCCACATGCAGCTTCCATATCAGCCGCACTTGACACAAATGTTAGAGGCTTTTCCCCAGCCAAATGCAGCTTCCATATCAGCCGCACTTGATACAAATGTTAGAGGCTTTTCCCCAGCCACATGCAGCTTCCATATCAGTTGCACTTGATACAAATGTTAGAGGCTTTTCCCCAGCCACATGCAGCTTCCATATCAGTTGCACTTGATACAAATGTTAGAGGCTTTTCCCCAGCCACATGCAGCTTCCATATCAGCCGCACTTGATACAAATGTTAGAGGCTTTTCCCCAGCCACATGCAGCCGAAAAAAAAAAAAACTAGTTTGCAGAACCTTGGCTTAGATAAGTGGTTCCCAAACTATTTTGACCCATTGACCCCTTTTTATAAACCTGCCCACGGACCCCCAAGTGAAAAAGTTACATTCATAGTATAAAAATTAAAAAAAAAAAACATTTTTGCTGAAGAAATGTTTATTGAAATTATAATTTTTGTTTAAAATAAAATAATTAAAAAAATGACTTGGATGAATTTGTTGAGATGTTTTCAGTGTATTTATGTATGGCTCAATGTTTTCAGTGTATTTATGTCTGGCTCAATGTTTTCAGTGTATTTATTTCTGGCTCTATGTTTTCAGTGTATTTATATGTCTGGCTCAATGTTTCAGTGTATTTATATATGGCTCAATGTTTTCAGTGTATTTATGTCTGGCTCTATGTTTTCAGTGTATTTATGTCTGGCTCAATGTTTTCAGTGTATTTATATATGGCTCAATGTTTTCAGTGTATTTATATGTCTGGCTCAATGTTTTCAGTGTATTTATATATGGCTCAATGTTTTCAGTGTATTTATATCTGACTCAATGTTTTCAGTGTATTTATGTCTGGCTCAATGTTTTCAGTGTATTTATGTCTGGCTCTATGTTTTCAGTGTATTTATATATGGCTCAATGTTTTCAGTGTTTTTATGTCTGACTCAATGTTTTCAGTGTATTTATGTCTGGCTCAACGTTTTCAGTGTATTTATATGTATGACTCAATGTTTTCAGTGTATTTATATGTCTGGCTCAATGTTTTCAGTGTATTTATATGTCTGGCTCAATGTTTTCAGTGTATTTATATATGGCTCAATGTTTTCAGTGTATTTATGTCTGACTCAATGTTTTCAGTGTATTTATGTCTGGCTCAATGTTTTCAGTGTATTTATGTCTGGCTCTATGTTTTCAGTGTATTTATATATGGCTCAATGTTTTCAGTGTTTTTATGTCTGACTCAATGTTTTCAGTGTATTTATGTCTGGCTCAATGTTTTCAGTGTATTTATATGTATGACTCAATGTTTTCAGTGTATTTATATGTCTGGCTCAATGTTTTCAGTGTATTTATATGTATGGCTCAATGTTAGTGAGTTACAACGGTTAATCTTCACGAACACTAATTTATAGTCATAGATATTTCAATAAGCTGCTCTGTATTTGTACGGATTCATCTGTGGGATCTGAGTTTGTCCATGCGCGACAGGTCTACACGACGAGCTGTTAAGTGTTGACAGTAGTTGGCAGTAGGCGAGCAAATCTTCATCTCTGTTTTGCAATTTCGAAATATTTGGAAACTGACAACATTCTCCTCTTCCCAAGCTTTGTTTGTACAGAAAAAGTTTTGCCACATACGCAGACATTAAGCTTTTAGTTATGATTATATTGGTCGCCTTGTACATTCAAATTAGTTTCGTCGAATTTCTCGAATATATCATTCATTTTTTTAAATAAATTAAATTGTGTCGCAAATCATTGTCTTTGCTTTCCAGGAATTCCAACACTGAATGAAAAAGCACATAAAATCGATATAAACATATACCTCTAGATAACCAACATACTTCTTTGTGAAGTAGTAAACGATGATAGTCTTCGTCATTTTTCAAAAAAGGTTGAGAAAATAATCTCTCATTTAAGGCATTCCTTCTAATTTTATTAACTACTTTAATGGCATGATCTAGTGCTCTATGCAAACAATCACTAAGATTTTTTTGCGACCAAATGATGTCAATGAATGACACAATGCAAAAAAAAATACATTAAGTGCAGCTTGTTTTAAGTATGCCAGACAGCCTCAGTGTCTTCCTATCAATGCTAGAGCACCGTCAGTAGCAACAGATATGGTATTCGTAGAGAGTATAGCTTTTACAACGAAACATCTTTTTAATTCAGTAAATAACGTTTCACTTTTATACGAGATTCCAAACGTTTAGCTAAAGTGGACTCGTCAATCTGCATTGAAATTTCAGATGTTCTTAAGTAATTACTTACAGAATTTTCAACGGACTGAGGGTGAGCCATATCGTCAATCCTTCTTTGTACTGTTTTATTATTACTCAGTGTAATTTGAAAACTGTGCGTATACCCCACTTATAGCTGGTAAAATAATTTCTTCCCCAATCAAAAATAAATGTTATAAGAAGCATGCAGTCCATAATCATCTGGCTAAGATGTTGTCACAATAAGTTGTTGCAGTGATGTTATTTTGAAATATTTTTCTTTGACTGAAAAAAAAGTTAAAACTTAATCTTTTTTGTCTAAGACTGGGAAATCTTGTTTATACACTTTGTATCAGCATAACACAGAACTAAATTCCATGTACAACTCTTTAATAGTTTATGTTTATATTGTAGACAAGTTTGTGCAGGGAGCGGCGCTATTCCATTCCTGTATAAACGTGTTTTCGGCCGTCTGTCTCGCACAGCGCCATGTTTGTTATTAACTTAATTAGCTGGAGCTACTATTTATTAATTCTAATTTCCATAATGTTAAAAAAGGATCATAATTTTACAAAAAACATAAGTTGTTCAGGGACCCCCCCCCCCCAAATGAATTTTAATTTTCCACGGACACCTTGAATGATACGGGGGACCCCCAGGATCCGTAGGGACCACTCTGGGAACCACTGGCTTAGATGGAATAGTAGTGACAGGTGAATGGCTTCTTAGAGCCACTAATGAACTGGCTATGGTTTGTAATATACTAATCTAAAGTCATCTACCAACGATGGAAGATCATATAGATTCGAATAGCACTATTTATTATTATTGTTTTATTAATATATTTTTTATTATATTTTATTTTTCTACGTTACATTTAATCTAGTAATTTCTATTTCATAGTAATATAATGTAACATATCAGAGTGCATTTTAATGTTAAGTATTTGTTGTATTTCTCCTACAAATATAGACCATGTATCAAAAATAAACCATTTTATCAAAGTATGAAAATATCAATTATGGATCCTTCATTCCAAGGCAATTTGTGTAAACTTAAAAAGTTCAATATTTCCCTACAGCTCTTTCTGTCCTCCTGCTTTAGATAATTAAATGTGATTTCCCTATTTCCTCATTTGATAGGGAATAAATTTCTGCTAGAACAAAGCTGAGTTGTAAAACAGTATATACAGAGTTGTAATACAATACATAATTCTAATGTTTGCTTTATTACCAATTTTGGCAATCAATGACTTAAAAAAATAGAAGAAGTAAAACCTTGGAAAAAGTTATTTCACTATTTCCATTTGTGAAGCTAAGAAGCATGGGAACTCTAATTTTTTATCAAACTGAAAAATGGAATAAAATATATTGAAGTAAAATTTTCCATCACTTGTAAGTGTATTTGTATTAAACATGTACTACAATGGCACACATCTAGACTTGCTAATACTTCTACATCAATAAAATTTATTAACAATATAAATAGTTGGTAAAAAAAAATACTATAAATAAGCAGACACTCTTTATATTAAGGAGGAATGGATTCATAATGTAAAAAAATATATACAACCACTTCTACGGAGAAAATTTCAGTTTCCTAAACATGGTTCATTTTCTTACAAGACCACATGGATTTTCTGGTTAGAGATTGTAACAAATAACCTATAGTTTTTTCCAAACATCACCCATTTGTACTATTTTAAAAAAGGTTTTTAACTCTGTCAATTGATGCTGAAATGAACAAAGTTTTTTATGCTATCAACTAATGCTGAAATGAACAAAGTTTTTTATGCTATCAACTGATGCTGAAATGAACAAAGTTTGATAAAGCTTACAACTGTCTAGAATCCACCCACAACCTTCTCTTTAATTTAATGTGCATAGGAATAAACCACTGCATGTAGCCAACTGTCATTGAATAAACCACTGCATGTAGCCAACTGTCATTGAATAAACCACTGCATGTAGCCAACTGTCATTGAATAAACCACTGCATGTAGCCAACTGTCATTGAATAAACCACTGCATGTAGCCAACTGTCATTGAATAAACCACTGCATGTAGCCAACTGTCATTGAATAAACCACTGCATGTAGCCAACTGTCATTGAATAAACCACTGTATGTAGCCAACTGTCATTGAATAAACCACTGCATGTAGCCAACTGTCATTGAATAAACCACTGCATGTAGCCAACTGTCATTGAATAAACCACTGCATGTAGCCAACTGTCATTGAATAAACCACTGCATGTAGCCAACTGTCATTGAATAAACCACTGCATGTAGCCAACTGTCATTGAATAAACCACTGTATGTAGCCAACTGTCATTGAATAAACCACTGCATGTAGCCAACTGTCATTGAATAAACCACTGCATGTAGCCAACTGTCATTGAATAAACCACTGCATGTAGCCAACTGTCATTGAATAAACCACTGCATGTAGCCAACTGTCATTGAATAAACCACTGTATGTAGCCAACTGTCATTGAATAAACCACTGCATGTAGCCAACTGTCATTGAATAAACCACTGCATGTAGCCAACTGTCATTGAATAAACCACTGCATGTAGCCAACTGTCATTGAATAAACCACTGCATGTAGCCAACTGTCATTGAATAAACCACTGCATGTAGCCAACTGTCATTGAATAAACCACTGTATGTAGCCAACTGTCATTGAATAAACCACTGCATGTAGCCAACTGTCATTGAATAAACCACTGCATGTAGCCAACTGTCATTGAATAAACCACTGCATGTAGCCAACTGTCATTTGTTAAAATTTTCCTGAATCCATCCCCCTTTTCTCCTTAATCAAAGGGCACCCAATTAAAACACTGCATGTAGCCAATCCTTATTTGTTAAAATTGTCTGCTGCCATGACAGTTTGATGATCTTTTGTTATTTTAAATTTAATGCAAGTTAAAACAGTTTAATCTTAAGTAATAACACAAACATAATAGAACAGGTTTATTAATACTGTTGCATTACATTATTAAATTTTCATAGAACTGAGTTCTTCAGATAATAAATGATAAATCCTGATTTTATGGACTACAAAGTTGGTGATATTCCATAATCTTCTGGATGTTCCTCGGTTACATTGATCTTACTTTGCCTTTTCCCCCATCTCTCACATTTTGGACAAGGTAAACTTTCTGTCATACATGTCTTGTGATATACAGATTTACATCTGTTGCACTGACATAGAAATAAAAATATAAATGCAGATTATTCTTTATGTGGTCAGAAGAATGTTAATCTAGAAAAATCAAAAATGGCTAAATGAATGAAAAAGAAAAAAAAATGTTTTGACTATGCCTTTCGAATTTGACAGAGAAACATATAAATGAAAATGTAAAAGTTATATGCACATGATTTTACAACTCTATAATAAATGGCAAAGTTAGTTTTCCCTGACTTCCAAATGGAAATTTGAAACAGCATTTTTCTAGAAATTGTTTTTTAATTAGGTGATACATTTATTACACCACTTACTCTAATAGTTGTCTCCATTTCAAAAGGGAAAATGGCTTTAGGATTACGACAAATTTCACAAACAAATCCTTTCTGACTGCAAAGCAAGCAATCATATACATGACTAGAGGCAAATTTAACCAAATCTTTGACCAGCTTGTGAAGTATACACGACTGAACTTGAAGCAGATCCTCATAAAGGAAAATTGTGATGATGTATTATTAAATTATACAGACATAGATTTCTGTAAAATATATAAATTTTATTTACAGAGTACATAAAATATAAACTACTTACAGTGACTGAGTAAAGATCCTGCCTGTCATACAAGTGTTCTCTTGGCCAAACTTTCTGCCTTAGAGACTCTGCCATTTTTTGAGAGCAAGTAAACAGATATGATTTCAAATAGCACAGCTGCTGTCTTAATGCCTGCAAAAAGAAAATGTATTAAAAAAATACCATGAAAAAAAGATATATTATTAAGAAATTTTCTTGTGTCAGCAGTATTGAGTATTTTTATTTAGATGTGTTCCTCAGCCATATTTAAAAAAAAATGAATGTTTGTGAATTCTTTTTCTTTGAGCCGCCAATGCTAGCATGAAAAGTTGTTGATTGGCGGCGCATAATGCACATAACAGAAAAAAAAAGGTTTCAGCACTTGACCAGGTTGTCCTGACCAGCAGGATGAGTGTACAGCTCATCGGCCAGAAAGGCAAGGCTATTGTTTTTTCCTGACAGGGTGGGGGGGGGGCGGTAGTGTGCCTAACCCCTCTGCAAGAAATGACAGGCAGCGAGAGTTGCATGAGTATGACAGTGTATAAGGGTGTTGTGTACTGACCCCATTCCTCAACACCATCAGATGCGAGTACCAGGGTCTCGGATGGAAATCACTGACCATGCCACTACCACTGTCACAAAAGTTGTCTTTTTTTTCCTGGCTAGAGTGACAAGGTGTTGCGTGCCTCTAAACCAATGTTATTGGCAGCACTTGACGCATGTCTTTCATGCCTACAGAGCAGCTGGGTAAGTGTACCCGCTACATATACTGGCATGGCAGAAATAAAAGACCCTTAGAATGTGTGTACTGCAAATCGGTCTAAATGTAAGACAATGGTTTATCCTACCACCATGGACACAGAGGGAATGTTTTAAATCAGAATCAACTGTTCAAAAGTTAAGATAAAACTTTCTATTCTGAAATTGGTGACTGTTCAACAATAACAGCAGCCTGCCTGAAACGTATGTGTGTGCCAGTGTGTGAGAATGTACTGGTTACTTGAAAATCAAAGATAGACAGCATTTACAATAGAACTGGTCAAAATGTAAGATAACATTTTCTTTTATGACAATGTCTGCTCAACCCGTAGTGACCATTCAACAAATACCAGCAGCCTGCCTGACATGTGTATGTGTCATAGGGTACCGGTCACTCAAAAGTGAAAAAATGAAAATTGGCAGTTTTAAATTGATACAATAAAAGAAAAAAGACACACACACACGCATGATTTTTATATCATTTGAAATGGATAAAGTAGAACAATAACAAGAAGAAATTTGTGAAACACTTGTAGTGGAAATAGGCACACTTAGTTTTAAATCAATTGATTAGAAAGAAATCAGAACTGATGAAAATTGTCAAGTTATGCCACTTTAGAAAACTTTCTTTTTTAGAAAGATTATAAAAATGTGAAATGAGGTCTGAAAACAACATTCAAAAGTTTATCACAACTTAGAAACAGTGTTTTTACACAAACAGTGACAAATAAATTAAGAAGGTATAAAATACAACTACACCTTACTTAACTAACAATTTTGTCTCAGGTCATGAAACTAAATTACAAAGTTACATGATGTGAAATTTTTAGATTTAGCAACACTCAACAATTTGACCATTATGATGCAAAATATCCTAAATTAAGTGTTACCCATGGTGCTAAGCTCTGTAATATAAAATTTTCTACCCATGATGAGCTATTTTTTTTTACCTAAGGTGACATCAACGAAGCATGGCAGTGTTGGCCTCTTTTATTGTACCAATACAATTTTAGCAGTCTTTACATTTTCATGTTTTTTTTTAATTAGATTTCTGTTTGAATATGTTAAACCTTTTGTTTTTTGAAACTATGTAATTTTTGTTTATGATTTACAAGTTTCCCCATGGTTATAACGTCTCATAACTCCACCCAATGAACTTAATGCTTCTACCATATATACATGTACTTTACCTAAAATCTTGATCTGTCCAAATCTCCTACCTTCAGACAGACTCTTAACTAAACCTTTCATTGACGACATAGTACATTGTGAAGATGGTCACCCTTGCCATTATAAAAATATTGCAGTACTAGATGACTTTATCCAAGGCTCAGATGGGAGAGATGACAGTGCAGTAAAGCATTTGACTGTCGACCTGAAGATTCAATATTCTGAATTCGATCTCCAGTGAGAATCAAAGGAGTTATTCAGGTCAAGGTGAAAGTTCCTACCATGTCTACCATTTCACTCATGGCCATGGTGGGGATGAAAGACGTGCATTACCAAAACAGTCTCAAAGTGGTTTACAGGGACCTCATAGATCTAAGGCTCCACCAGTATTTAACATTCCTATTTGACAAACATTAAATTCAACAGGAGTTTAATAAATTATGTGCAACCGTAAAAAAGGTCCAGTCAGTATCAAAACTTAACCAATCACCGGGACAGAGAACAGGTGTAAAATGGATGTTTCCAGTCTAACTTTACCATAAAATGAATGTATGTCAACTATATTAAATTTTATTTAGTCAAACAAGTTCAAAACGAGGCAAAAGCTTTTCTCTTCAACTTAAGCCTCATATAAGAACTTAGTTTTTAGCACAAAAGGATGAAATTTAAAAATTAAGCATTAGGAATAAAATGTCAGCTTAATATGTCAATAGCATTGAGCCAATGAGCAACGTAAGTCATCATTAACATCAAAAGCATTAAATACCATTGGATTCATGAAATGAGTCTTAGAATAGATGAAGTTTATCAACAAGGTTGCTAGAATTCTACCTTCAGCTCCTTTAATTCTGGCAGGTGACTGTACAATTTAGGATTCAAAAGCTCTAGATCATACAAAGGATGGTCTTCAAGGTCTTGAAGGAACTTGAAATTTTCTTTACAAACTAGAAAAAAAAAACATTTTGACAAGCTTAAGTCTCAATCATATATGACACATAGTGCCTAGAAAACAAACAGTATGTTCCATATAATTAACAAAAGATGTATTATATGAAAAAAAACATTAAAAAAGGCAGAAAAAAATTGGTTTGCTTAACAAGTTACTTAAATTTTATATAAAAAATCAAAAATAGTTGTAATAAAGCATAATTCTTATTATTAATGAAATTAAGTCACACGAATGAAAGAGACAGCAGTCCATTAATAATACATATGTTCTTAGAACAAATGCACTAAAATTGTAGTATTTTAATAAGCTTTTAGTTGGTTAACCTTTCCGTGGTTTTGAGTTTCATCAAATCTTGTAACTCATTTTAGGACCTGTTTAAGTTCAGTGAGAAGGCTCAAATTTGGCACTTATGAAGATTCAACAAGACAATCTTATAGAATGACAATACTTATTCCTATTTAAGTTTTGTTTATAATGGAAAAAAAAAGGATTAGAAAGTCAAAATAAATATGAATCAAGGCACCTGATAAAAGTGAGCTGAAGGCTTTTTTAGTCTTGTATAGACATGACAAATTAATTCAATTATATTCAAGTGTGTAAAAACAATAGAAAGTTTTAATCTTTCAAATCTAAAAAGTATTTAAAAAACTAAAAGAACCAACCTTTTTAAAGTTAAGCCGTATTAAAACTTACAATTAGTTTATAAATGATATATAAATAAATAATTAATAAATAAATAATCTTATTAGATAGGCACCAAGCTAATATTTTTAGCAATGATAATTAATATAAATATTTGTATAATATAATGCGTTATTAGCGCATTTTCCAGAAGTCAAATGTGCTATTGTCCCTGTTTTGTCCGTCTGTCTGTCTGTCATCACCCTAGATCTCAGCAACCATTAGTCCTAGACCCATGATGTATATACTTTTTTTGTAGGTCTTGGCCTGCCATTCCTGCTTCAAAAGTCCATTTCGCAATCTGACCTCTGAGGGCTGGGCATCAGTGTTTTTTACAGTTTTTTACTATACAAGCTATATTAATAATTATGTCATTTTCATGGCCCCATTCTACACTGTTATGATGTGGGTTATTTTAGCACAATAGTTTACGGTTTAGGAACAAAATGTGCGTGGGGAAGGGGTGCATCATTGTGACCAGATAGAAGAATAATTTACGCAAAAGCACGCCCCATCGTCCCCCCTCCCATGTTAATTAGTTGTGAGTCACCGGTGGTACTGAGAGCTCACGGAGACAATTTACCTGGGAAAGAATGTTCGTGACCGTGACACGTAGGATGAAGTTGGAACCGTTACGAAAGTCGTGGGGCAGAATCTTCTCACAAGGGATAACAGGGTTGGAGGGTGTCATAGTGTCCCTTGTTACATGTCAAATCACGTTCCCACCCCCAGACCCGTCACATAAATTATCCCGAGTGTAGAGTCAGTTGGATTGAGAATTAATTACAACTAATTAATCACCGATGTCACAGCCAATGTGTACTGTATATAAGCAGGACGTTTTGTGTGGAAGTCAGAGAGGAGAGAGAGAAGCGAGACTGAGAACTAGAGAGCAGAAGCGGAAGAGTAGGACTAAGCTGAAGTACTGTATGTGAGAACTGGCTCTAGATATACATAGCTATATAATAAACTTGTTTTATCAGCAAAGAAACCGGTGTTTGTTGACTTATTAGCAGAGACTGTACGTGAGCTGTGAAAATAGAAATATTGTCACCAGAACATCTACATCTACTCTCTCATACTTCTAGACAACGATCTGTACGTGGCAAGGATTAGCATTGGGACAATCCGACGACGTAACATACACCTTATACGCTGCGGTGGCACACCAAATGAATGGGTTATTGAATGGAAGTGAAACAAGATTGGCAACAACAATTTATCAAACAACAATTGACGTAGTTTTCGGACGATTAAATGACTACAATTTAGAGTGTTTCAATTATGAGTCCTATTTCAGTGACCACAAACCACTTGTAGTTAGATTAAAGAGAAAATAAATTATTTTCAAATATAAAGAAACGTCTTTTTAATATTTTTTTTCAGATAAATGCATTACACAATTGAATTTATATACATTTCCAAAATTTACAAATATTTACTGAAAGCTAACATACGTACTGATACATACCATGAAAATGCGCTAACACGTCCTGTGTCCAGAATGGAACAGGCTTAAGATGCTGGTTTTTTTACTTTTAGAGCATTTTAATAAAAATGCAATTTTTTTTTTATTATATGACTGCCTCTACAATATGCAAGATTCTCAAGACAAGCTCACATGTACATGCAAAGAAATATGCATACATTGAAACTTAACTGTACTTTACAATATGGAAAGTACACAGAATAAATGTATACATGCTGAAAAACTGTGTAAAAGAATTAGATGTAAGGGCAAGGGGCTGTTCACTTAATATGTTAGACCTTATGGGCAAGGTGCTGTTCACTTAATATGTAAGACCTTATGGGCAAGGTGCTGTTCACTTAATATGTAAGACCTTATGGGCAAGGTGCTGTTCACTTAATATGTAAGACCTTATGGGGAAGGTCTGCCAAAGTGTGACAAAATGTACCAGGGAGAAGGATTAATCAAAGTGTTATGTAAAGTATCTGAGACAACATGTTTTTACACATTTTACTTGAAATTATATCTGCTGCATGACCTTGACAATAGGATAGTAATTTCTTAATTCCATTTAATGACCCTACAAAATACAGCAATTAGCAAGTAAGTTTCTAGGTGCAGGTTCAATCAGTTATCATGTAGGAAATAAGGTCCAACTTCTCCTAAAATAGGCAGCCTTAGGAATAAACTGGATTTAGTGTAATTGTCATATGCCAGAAAGAGAGCATTACTTTAGGCTACATAACCAGTAATGTACAAAGATGTAGTTGATGACAGTATTTAGTAAAAAAAAATAATAGAAATAAAACTGAAAGCTAACACAGCTCTATCAGTTTTGGTCTGCTCGCAATGAGCAATATTTCAGTAATACACTTTTTTCAGCTTAATTTTCATAAATTAAAGTAATTTTTATGACTTTCTGTGTTTGTACAGATGTTTAGTAAAAACCCAGACTCTGGGAATATGTGATCAATTTCCTCAAAGCCCAAACAATGAAAAATTTTGAATAGTTGAGTATTCTTAATGGAAATACACTAATTTAGAAATGTTCCAGTCAATTAATTAAATTCTAAAGGAGACCAAAGCTTATTTCTTTTTTGATAATGTTTATACAAAGAGAGAAATAGCAGAAAGAGATTGTTTCAAGTTTAGCATGGGATTATAACAGTGCAGTGTTCAGAAGTTGTTTTTTTTAGTCTTGTGCACTATTTTTAATATAATACATAACTTTATTAAAAAATCAAGTGAAACTCTTTTAACAATACAAATTATAGAAATAAATGAAAAAGTTAATTCATATTGGGGCTCACACTTCTTTTAGTTTATATAATTTCTGTAAATATTTGTACAATTCAATCCTAAGGAAATATATTTTTACTTTTGAGTATATTTTAATAAATGCCTATTTTTATAAAGTATTAAAAAATGTGTTTATATACTATATGAAAAAAGAATGCAGCTATCAATGAGTAAACAGGTTCTACAGCGTTCTGGTCACTTTTGTAATTTGAAAAAGTGTTGATTTTTGTTTGGCAGGGCCATTTTTGGTGACGTTTGTTTAATTACAGCATGTGAAGAACACAAATATAGATTTCAACTGTTAAATTAACACTGGTTGTCCTTCCTACTATGCCAATGAACAATTGCTGAGTTTTTTTAAAGCTGGAAAACTCAATAAAACTACAAGCTCAAGGACCCCACTCAAGAGTGGGACCTATTTCAGTTGTACCAGTTACCTCCCTCCTGTCAGTTGTACCAGTTGCCTCCCTAAGGCTGATAGCAGTGAGCTAAAGAGTATGTTTAGCATCAAAAAGAATAAAGAATTCAGCCTGCTGTAATGTAATACCAACTATAAAGTTCAAATATGGAACTCTTGAAGTTATGTACTTCTTAGAGATTTTGACATTTGGCAGTAAACATATTATTATTAAATTTAGCTCAGGGTCCTTGTCTTAGTGTCACATGACTTTCTTAAACACACCCAGGGTTGGGATTGGGCCACCATGTGTCAAGGTTTTATACACACCCAGGGTTGGGATTGGGCTACTATGTGTCAAGGTTTTATACACACCCAGGGTTGGGATTGGGCTACTATGTGTAAAGGTTTTTTATTTTAGGAGAGATGGTACCTAATTTTTATGGGTGGGGGGAGGGAAGGGGAGGCTGGTTGTACAATGTGACCCGGGGGGGGGGGTAACATTCAAGAAAAAAAAGAAGTCAAAGGCCCCCTAAGATCCTGTAGAAAAGTCTTAACAAAAAAAATTAATATAAGTATAGGTAATGGTATTTACCTTTTTTCTTGCGGAAGTCCCAGTTAAAGATAATAGATGACGGAATATAGGCATCATAGGCTTCGTAACACTCAGAACAATACAGACATCCATCAAATTCACAGAGATGAGGTTGACCATAAACTGCAAGTGAACATTGATTAAAACTGTATGTCCTATTTTGAATGAACGCAGCTATTCTACAATAATACTAGTCATAACATTTTTTTAACCTGTAGACAGTTCAAAGCAATATAGAATTGTACATAGAATCTTGTTTTCTCAGGAATTATTTTCTTGTGATTTTATTTTTCACTGAATTTACTGTATTTTACCTTTAATTTTTTCATTGATAAATGTATAAGTCATTGACTTATTTTGAAATTCTTAACAGTGTAATATAACAGTCCTACTAGTGTAAGACACACAAGTCTTACAACTATATAATACATAGGTGCTACAATTGTATAATACAAAGGTCTTAGAAATATAGGGAGCACAAAATAAAAAGTAGCCTGCCTCAGTGGCAGACACTTTAAGTCAAACAGTTTGTTTTCAACTTCCTTCTCTATTGGCTTGTTACAAGTGATATTCCATTGCATCAAAATATATTTCTGATCTTTGCAGCATATTACTATCACAGCGATACAGCTGTTGAGAATTGCACATTTCAGTGTGAATGTAGTTCTTTATGAAATTTAATTGCATGGTTTATTTGTGTATGCTCTTCCTTTTCAAGTTGCCACACAGATTATAATTTTTGCTACTTGCCACACAGATTATAATTTTTGCTACTTGCCACACAGATTATAATTTTTGCTACATGCCACACAGATTATAATTTTTGCTACTTGACACACAGATTATAATTTTTGCTACTTGCCACACAGATTATAATTTTTGCTACATGCCACACAGATTATAATTTTTGCTACTTGCCACACAGATTATAATTTTTGCTACTTGACACACAGATTATAATTTTTGCTACTTGCCACACAGATTATAATTTTTGCTACTTGCCACACAGATTATAATTTTTGCTACTTGCCACACAGATTATAATTTTTGCTACTTGCCACACAGATTATAATTTTTGCTACTTGCCACACAGATTATAATTTTTGCTACTTGCCACACAGATTATAATTTTTGCTACTTGCCACACAGATTATAATTTTTGCTACTTGCCACACAGATTATAATTTTTCCTACCAGTTTGTTCCTATATGAAGGCTTCATTCATTCATGAGAATAAATATAGAGACATTGCTCTATAGTGCTGAAATAATGCATTCTTGTTCATGTGGTGTCAGTAGTGACAAATTATAAGTCACTAATAGATGAGGCAGAAAAAGGATAAAAAGGTATTGGACTTCTGCTCCTTGTATGAAATTTTTTAGAATCTTTTTCTCTAAGTCCCAAAGAGAGTAATGGAGAGACATATCCCTTTCTTATTAATAACTTATTAATAAATAGAACTTTTGATAATTATATGGTTGATTAGAGAAAATCTTAAATAAACCACACAACAGAAAAGTCTAACTAAAACCATATGAAATTTAGGTTGATAGAGAAAATTAGAAAAGTACAAATTAATTTAACATGTGACTAATTGTGAAAATAATATGTTGATTAATGTTGTTTATTTAATGCAGATGGAGTGATATAGCACAAGTTTATAGGATAAAACAACTAGGTTTTAGTTTTAAAAAACAACATTAGTGAAAGGTTGTGAAAATTTTTTATCTACATCTTATATTAGACACAGTTTATACTATGAATCTTAATGATATTATAATGAAGTCAAAAAGTAACAATAATTACTTAGTCCAATTGGTCTTAAGCAGCCATGACATGTAAAATTCTGGTGACTAAGGCCATGTTCTCTTGGAATTTGAAATAGATACAGCATCTTGGAGCTCTAGACATTAAAGATAGAATTATTAATTAATACATTTATTATCAGATAGATATGCATTCTGGAGATCTAGACATTAAATAAAACATTAGTAATTGATAGTTATTATTAGATAAATATATCTAAAACTTGGAACAAATATACTTTCATAGAACAATCATCTAATATTTAAACATTTAAATATAAGTGATTTATATAAAAAAAAATAATTGTCATGTTAACAACTTGCAGAAGATTAATTCTATTTTTGAATATTTCATTATGATTTAATCTAGGGTTTAAGCTATCATACTGAATGCAACCAAGTGCTTTACAGAAAACACATTACACAAATATATAAAGTTGAAAAATAGGCACATTAACCGGAAATCAAGTTTTTGAATCACCTATAGGAAAAGTAAGTTTGGTTCCCATAAATGCAGATGAAGTATAGCATTTAAATCTATCACCCAGACACCTTAACTTCCCTAATTCAGGAACCCATTTAAAGCTTGGTGGACTTTAAACCAGTTATCACCAGTACCTGGAAAATTCCCTTGGTTCTCATAAAGAATCAAGTCTACAGTCAAGTGCAATACACAGCTCAACACGGGACGGACGGACGGTCGTGTTGTAAAGCATTTGACTGTCAACCTGAGGGTCCCATGTTTGATCTCGAGTGAGGACCAATGGATATTTCAAGTCCCTGCTATATCTCCCATGGTGCATCCATGGCCGTTGCTCTGGTGGTGATGAAAGAAGGGCACCATAAAAACCATCCCATTAGTGGTTTATAGGATCTAAAAGATTTCATCTCATCCTTACAGGGACTTCACACATAGTTCAACCACCCATCAGTCAGCCTTTCCATTTGACCAAAATACATTTACTTCTGAGTTTCAAAAATTAATTGTGAAAAATCAGTAAATCACCCACAAATTGAATTCTACAAACAGAAATTTGTTGGTAGAGGTTCAGCAGCAATGAGTTTTATTTTAGAACTTTAGGTACAACATATGAAGTTTGGTTACTTTTGAGGAGTTTAGAAACAGCTGAAAGCTTCAGTTGATGATTTATATTAAACTTAGATCTAACATCAATATTCAGAACCACTATGAATGAAAAAAGCTGACCCTGAAAGTTACAATCAATAGATACCTATGGAAGTATATTAGCCCAAAATTCCGATATTGGTGTTTAATTACTTCAGTTACACAATCAAAATTCTATAATAAGCCCTACTATAGTCAATAAAGCAAGACTTTATAATAAAAAAAAAGAATAAAACTGAATCATAGAAAGCCACATGAAAAGTGAAAAAAAAAAACAAAAAAAAAAACACAATAATAATTAAGGTGGTCCATGGGGCATTTAAGGTTTCTGCTACTTGTTTTTTCTATCTTTTTTATTTTTTAAGCTACACTAGCCATTTTTGGCACATGCATACAACATACCAATTAATGAGCAAAGAAATAAAAAAAAATTAAAAAAAAAATTTTAAAAATGTATTTTGTGACTTTTTTGGGTAAAAAAGTGTAATTTTAAGACATATTTTCAAAGAACCAATTTTTAAAATCTATTGTAGATATCGTAAAATAACTTTGCACAAATGTTAAGGAGTGTGTTTCAAACAAACGTCCAATTTATTTTTTGGAAATATTAAATAGAATATTTTTTATAATTTTTTTTCTTACCTACCCCCCCCCCAAAATGCAACTTTTTCTCAAAAAAAATAAGAAAAAAATTTATAAAAAAAATTCTATTTAATATCTCCAAAAAAAAAATTGGATGTTTGTTTAAAACACACTCATTAACATTTGTGCAAAGTTATGTTATGATATCTACAATAGATTTTAAAAATTGGTTCTTTGAAAATTTTTTAAAATATGTCTTAAAATTACACTTTTTTACCCAAAAAAGTCACAAAATACATTTTTAAATATTTTTTTTTAAATTTTTTTTTATTTCTTTGCTCATTAATTGGTATGTTGTATGCATGTGCCAAAAATGGCTAGTGTAGCTTAAAAAATAAAAAAGATAGAAAAAACAAGTAGCAGAAACCTTAAATGCCCCATGGACCACCTTAAATATCTAATAAATAACCCGAGGGATGTTCCATATGCTTCTACATTTTTATGACTGAAGATAGAAATGCTGTGTCTTTCTTTTAAGGATGGGAAGTAGAAGGAGCGGGTATGGTAGGGTTAGCCAGACTTATGTGGGGGTGAAGTGTGGCAAAATATGACAGGGATGGAGGGGAGGGAGGTTGACACCTACATTCAAGTGAAAGACTCATGTGTTTGACATTGTTTATGATACAAATAAAAAAAACTAGGATCACTTGAATTGATTGATACATGTATAAATAAATTGGTCTGAATACCATTCAAAGGGCAAATATGCTAATGCTTAAACATTTGTTTAAATTCTATACAACTCTTTAGTAAATTAACTAACTTGTTTAATATGCCAATGTTTTGACAGAATATAATAACAAACTTGCTTCAATATAATTAATAAATGAAATAGTTTTTGTCAATTAAACTTGCGTTAATTTGTTAACAGCAGCTCCAGTTTTTTACAATCCACAAACAAATATATCAGTGGGCACAATCAATATTAGGGGTGTGCCGGATCCGTTTTTTCCAACCGGATCCAGATTTTCTTATGCGAAATCAGCCGGATTATTCCGGGTTCCGGTACTTTGCAGATACCGGTAAATCTGAGGGGTTGGATGCCTTCTGAACAGTTGGCTAAATGGCTAAATGACATTGGCTGATTGGAAGTTGGAATTGAAGAATTTTGAAATAAATTAGAAAATAGAAATTATTCAGAAATCACTGAAATCAGTATAAAACGCAGATTGATAATAAGTTATTATCCATGTGTAACTAAACTCGCTGTTAAGTTCTAACTCGCTGCAAGGTCAAAGGAAAACAACTTTACTATTAGTCTATTACTTTCATTACTTTGGCACTTCCCACTTGGCAGTGTAATTTTTAACTATTGTAGCCAGACACTTGGGCAGTATAGTTGCGTCATTGGTGATTGCGGTTAAGAAGACGTCACGAATAATAATTACTCATCCTCGCACTATCTTGTATGGGATTGGGCCGATTGGCCACTATTAGCGGTGCTGACTCTAGCCTCTGGTATGTTCAGAATATTAAACATTAAACAAGCTCAACGCTCGAAACAATTAATTAATGTATTGTGATCGTGTGAAATTCAGGAAAGAGAGTTACTTTTATTTTAGATTATGATCCGGTGAGTCACAAAATCTGGCTAATTCCAAAATCCGGTAGATTCCGGATTCCGGATAATGTAAATCCGGCGGAACCTGATTTCAGCGGATAGTGCAAAATCCGGCGGAACCGGATTCAGGCACACCCCTAATCAATATATAAACAGAAATATAACAGAATACGAATAATATTGCAATAATTTACTATGATATGTCACTTTCACTGTTTACTCTTGGGATTGAGACAAATGAATTTCAAGAGATTTTTAATGTTACTTAAAAAGGTCAACATTTAGATGATGCAATAAAGAATTGTTTTAACTTCCATGTTTAAAATATTTCAATTAAGAATAGGAGAAAAAAAAATATTTAATCTGGCTATATTCAATGATCAGTTAAACATGTACTCAACTCTGCTTTATGAGTATTTTAGCATTACTATATCTAGGTCATGCCAAGAAATAGTTTTTTGTTTCATATGACTAGCTTTCTTTTTTTTAATGGAGGCTCAAAATTTGTTTTTTGACAATTATTTTGAGGTTTAATTTATTACTACAGAAATATTTTAAACTACTATACTCTATGATAAATTCTAAAACCACTAAGGTGATGTTCCCCCCCCCCACCTTAGCCGAGTGACCAATGGCTCTGGATGCGGGAGAAGTTCACTGGACTCTCTGAGATCTTAACCTATAGCAGCTATCAAATCATCCCCTAGACAGTCACACAGTAATAGAAGGGGCTATGTTAAACAGAATATAGGAGTTTCTAAATATTCATGACATACTATCAGAGGAAAAGTTTAGTAAAATTCTAGAAAATCAAGCAACTGAAGATTTGCCAATTTTATAGTTTCCAAACTTTAAAAAATACATCATTTAGGTACATTGCATGCCTTCATTGTTTTATTTTTTACAAGTATAACAAATTATAATAAAAAATACAAAATAAAGGAAAGCACTTTCAATTTTGTTCACATTTTAAATAACTTTCAAAAAGTTGATATAATTTTCAACAGTAAAATAAAAAATATACTGCCACCATATATATGTATAAACAAAAAAGTGCAGTACTAAGTATCTTTAAGACAGCATTTCTCAAACTTTTTTGCTTCACTTAGGCAACAGTTTTGGTTTCATGACCCACCATAATAAATTTTTTTCACAACCCACCTACAATGAAAAGAAAGAAAACAAAAGCATCATTAATTGTATATAGATATATATATATATGTTCCATTTTTACTTTGTAGATTTACAAAAGTATTGTTTTGAAACATACAGAGATTTAGAGTTTTTAATGCATACATAGATTCTTGATCATTGAAATATAAATTTAATTTCGTCAAGATCCACCTGAAATTTGTCACCAAGCCACAATTTGAGAAACACTGCTGTAGCCCTTAAATCAAGCATGTAATCATGAATTATTTAATTTCAATAAAAAGTTATAATGCATGATTAAGTGGTTTGATAACCAGCTAAAATTTCAGATTAATCAATCCAATAATTAACATGCTGTCTATAAAGGTTTACTGATTACATCAAAATAGTGAACTCAGTCAAAAATACAAGCATGCATCAAATGAAGCAGAACAGAAAATTGCAAATAAACCTCCACCTATGCAATACAGAAACCAAGTTTAACTCACACTTGTACTGACAGCAGAACTGGCAAAACTGTCAGGGGACTGCAATACTTCAAAATCATCAAGACATGAGTCATGTTGATGCTGCTTAGGTGGGAAGGACTCAAATGACATTATTTGGTGTAGAATATGCTCAGGCATTTCAACAACAAAAAATCATTTTATCTAGCAAACATTACATTAATTTTAACAATCCATTCTTTTCTTGATCATACAAGATAATAAAAATTCATGTTGTGTTTTTTGGACTCTGCATTATTTATGAGTAGTCAAAGTTAATAAATGTCTTGCTTTTTATTACAGAATATTAAAATTAAATCAATAAAAGTACAGGTACTAACAATGCACATTAAAAATGTTTTCAAAATAATACTTAGCTTTTTGGATGTAAAATAAATTCAGGTTCATATAAAAAATGTTCAATAAAAAGTTCAATACAAGCACCTCTGGTTCTAAAAGTAATCAATGGCTGTTCTATTATTTGCTTATATTGCTATATGAATTTTTTCCAATTAATAATTATTTGTCTTTTTAATGCAATATTTATACTGTTCTTTTAATAATTTTCTCATTTTAGAAATATTACTGATAAATAAACTCTTATGTATTTAAATTTTGACTTTTGAGAATAACAGCCATTCAAGGATTGTTATGAGTTTCATAGATAAGTTAAACACATGAAGAACAATTATAGATGAAAATAAGAATTGGAAAAGAGAATCAAAAGAATCAAATCTTTTTGTTAGTAATGAAAGAATTTTCAATCTAATTTTCAAATCTAAAAATAGGTAAAATGGCTAGAGTCATTGTTATATAGTTCAAATGTGCTCTGTCCCACTGTGTCTGGTATTTTTTCATGTGACATCAATTTTTATACTTGGTGGTTTCCCTATGACATCATTAATAAGGGTGTTGATGAAGATTTGTGATGTGCCCTGGGCATATGGTGTGTACTAACATGATTAGACTACATCTCCTGACAAGAGGTGTATGTGTCAATCTGTATGTCCTGTCAATAGATGTTTGTGTCTCCTGTCATTAGATTGTTTATATGTCACTGAGTCTGCCTGTATGTCCTGTCAATAGATGTTTGTGTCTCCTGTCATTAGATGTGTTTATGTGTCACTGAGTCTGCCTGTATGTCCTGTCAATAGATGTTTGTATCTCCTGTCATTAGATGTGTTTATGTGTCAGTGAGTCTGCCTGTATGTCCTGTCATTAGATGTGTTTATGTGTCACTGAGTCTGCCTGTATATCCTGTCAATAGATGTATGTGTCTCCTGTCATTAGATGTGTTTATGTGTCACTGAGTCTGCCTGTATGTCCTGTCAATAGATGTTTGTGTCTCCTGTCATTAGATGTGTTTACATGTCACTGAGTCTGCCTGTATGTCCTGTCAATAGATGTTTGTGTCTCCTGTCATTAGATGTATTTATATGTCACTGAGTCTGCCTGTATGTCCTGTCAATAGATGTTTGTGTCTCCTGTCATTAGATGTATTTATGTGTCACTGAGTCTGCCTGTATATCCTGTCAATAGATGTTTGTGTCTCCTGTCATTAGATGTGTTTATGTGTCACTGAGTCTGCCTGTATGTCCTGTCAATAGATGTGTTTATGTGTCACTGAGTCTGCCTGTATGTCCTGTCAATAGATGTTTGTGTCTCCTGTCATTAGATGTGTTTATGTGTCACTGAGTCTGCCTGTATATCCTGTCAATAAATGTTTGTTTGTCAAGACATCTTCATCTCCTGTCAATAGATATTATGTAATAAATGTTTGTATGGGTCAGTTAATTGTGTTCCTTTTAAGCCGAGTACAAACAAAATAACAAAGTCTCAAATGTTTTGTTTACTTATATACTATGTTGTGCACAGCACATATAATTTGCAGTACACATACTTTGAAAAAATAGAGGGAACATTGTCAGTGAATTTGTTTGTATCTCCTATTAATATATATGTGTGCATCAGTGAGTCTGTCAATCTCCTATTATAGATGTTTATATATTTCAGTGAGTCTGTTGTCTCCTAACAATATATGTGTGTATGTATCATTGTGTCTCTACTGTTAAAAGTTGAGTGATTCACAATATTTATTTCTATTCTACTACATTCCTACCTCACTTTATTTCCTCAAGTTGCTCAACAGTAAAGGTGTTCAATATCATTCCAATTTAAGCTATATATTAATGACCAATTCTGGTCAAGATAATGAAACAGTATTCTTACTTTGTAAAAAAATCTGAATACTTAGCCATAGTTAACTTTAGTTACTAATGACGTCATTTGTGAAATGAAGCTATATAGAAGTACTTATTTGTTCTCTGTTACTTGTTAATGAAACTATAACATTAGGAATCGAAATCAAGAAAAAAGGTTTCAGGAAAGAATCTTAACTGAATTGACCTGAAAAATAAATCTGGAATCATCCCTTCCCTAAAGAAAAGTCAATATAAACATATGGCAAAGAAATGTAAATCAAAGTAAAAAAAAGTAGCACAATTTACCTCTTCTAGACAATTACTGGAATGATATGAGCTATTCTCATTGTCTACAATATTCTCCTCCTCATCAGTGGGATGATATAAAGTTCCAATTATCTGATCTAGAGTGATGACTTTATTTTGCTGTTCAGATGTATATTTTTGCAAAACTGAGGCAAAACTTTCACCTAAATGAATGTGTTAAAAGATCAGTTCAAGTAAATCTAACAAATTCTATAACAAGTCAACAGTTAATATCCAGTCTCTTCTATATGGAAACATTTTAGTCCACATGGGAAGAAATTCATTGTGCCCAAAATTTGTACTGAGAAGAATTATTATTATTAAGTATATATCTTGCGTAATATTGCCATTAAAAAAAATATGATAATATGGTGGAAATTTTGTGGTCCCAAACTAACAAAAATCATTTGGTAAATTAATCAGGATTATCTCAATCTGATTTGACTAAACTTCATATGTCTGTTCAATGAATTAAACATTTTAATCTTTCTTCTGGATCAACTTAGTTTATAATGTGCAAAGTCTGCCTCTATGTTCACAAGTTGCTTTGCCTAAATCCAAATTTAACTTAGGAAATTGTCAAACTCAAATTTTTAATGTCCTGAAAAGTTGAAACTGACAAATGATGATATCGAAATACATAAGTAAGCTTTTATTTAGTACAAGGCGTGATATTCAGCTTGAAAAAGCAAACAAATTGTTAACATACAACAAGAAACAAATTATTATATAATGAATTAGATAAAACTGGATAGATTATCACACAACTACTTATACTTTTACCATATTCTTTTTAAAAAAAAATTGTATATTGTTTTCCTCAATTCTTTTAGGCTGCAAGAAATATTTTACTTTAGATAAAACAATGCGTACCAAAAAGTATTTACCTTGATTTTTAGATCTATTGGACACTGTACTTTTTGTAAGATCAATATTTTTATTTGGTTCAAATTCTGATGACCATCCAGACATTCCACTCAGACTATTTCCATAATGACTAGATGCTGACAGTTCAAAATTTGCACTTTCTTCACAAACATTGATTTCTTCTGCTTTGGTACCTCTTTCTTCTTCTCTTTCTCCGCACATAATATTTTGGTCACATGCTACTTCATCTGACACCAAGTGACTTGATTTTAGCTGTATTGTAATGTTGTCTGACACCCAGGACATTAGTTCCGTGGGACCAAGTTTAGATTGCTCTGATTCTCTCTTTTTGTCTGCTTGAATATCGAATTCCTGTAATACTTTCCTAAGAATTTCTTCTTGAACAGCTGCATCTAATTTAACTGGTGGAAGAGTTGCACAGATTTCTTCATAATTCCTTACTTTTAGTTTATTCTCAGATTCTGAGCTTTGATTTGGACTAAATGGAATTTCTTCTTTCACAGATAAATGTGAAGTCACATGTTCAGAATTCATTAATGGACAAATGTCAAGTTCAGCATTTTTTTTATCTGAACTGAAAGATTGCTTGTATACATCAAGATCAGGTTTCATTGTAGTTCTCTGATATCGAAGGTCATTATCAATATTCTTACTTCTTGGTCTGATTGGTGCCATCATGTCTTTCCCAACACTTGTTTTATTTAATTCTGATGTCGTATTATCTACCAAACTCCTAGCAATGAACTTATCTGATTCACATGTAACCAAACTTTTCTTTTTCATCTCATCATAACCAGTAGGATTATTTTCAGATGCAAGCCACGGCAAAATTGCTGGGCTTAAATTTGTGTTACTTTGGCTGACTAATTGATTGGACAATGTACCAGGATCTGGACATGAGATATGAGAACAAGTTGATTCTTCAGATCTGGATAGATATGAATCATCAATATTGCAAGTAGCAATTGAACTGGTGGAAGCTTTTTCTGTCTCCTTCCAACTGCCTGTATGAATAATCTGATGCTGCCCAAAAGACTGAATGGCATTTATGCTGGTCATGTTATCTGAAAGTAGTACAAAATATTTATCATATAATTATTAAGAATAATTACATTATTTAAGAAATTGTGAGCGGGAAATAGACAAAGCGGAGCATTTTTGAAGTGTTTTAAGCCAGATTAGCCTAACCCACATAAAAAAATCCAGAAGTCTGCAACCTAATATCAGATTTGGAATACATGCCAAAATGTATATTTTCTACTACTGATGCCTGTAACATAAGTGGAACCTAAACTGAACAAACTCATAACATTTATGATGAAAACTCAGACTACTGCGCAAGAGTATTGTGAAAACCAATGAAGAATCAGTTTATTAAGGAGTGGGCGACACTTTATTTTTCTACTATGGATACAAGTTGAACCAATGTTTAAGGAGTTTAACATGAAATGCTGCTGTCAACAAGTTCTGTAATTAAAGTTGCTATTGCTTAGTGTATAAAGGTGGACTGCGGTAGCTGATGTTGCTGTCTGCTTGAAGAACTACTGTAATGTGTACTATAAACTGCCATTTATGTCTGTAATGTTGTATACTGCCTTTTATATGCTTGGTAGTTTTATTTGAATGGTGTTTCTTTTGATTGTTGTGTATCTTGTGTGAAGAGTAAATGCTGTAAAGTGTTGAATTTCCTGTTGACAGTTGTGTATTTTATTTAATATAGAAATATTTAAATAAGTGAAAAGATCGACTGAACTGTGTGTTCTCTAACTTACATTAATTTGTTTCATAAAACATTATTAAATCTGATTCTAATAGTAAAGTATGTTGAATCATTATTCTTTATCATTTACTAGTATTGTTGAACATATGACAGGTTATTTTCCTTAATTTCCCATAAACACATATTAAAAATATACCTTTTCTAATAAATTCCTATAAAGTCTATAATTATCATTTATTGCAAACTGCAAATCAAGGTATAAGTATAGAATGATTTTATAATAACAAATGTTCATAAGTATTAAATGAGTATTTATGTAAATAAAAAAACCTGTTAAGATAATTAATAAAATAGAAAAATCTGTTGTTCATACTGGTGTGAAGGATGGTGAAATTAATTTTGCTTCCTGGAAATGCACTGTGATGTTTTTTTCTTTTATAAGAAAAAATAGTAAAATCAAAGTAGATTCAATGAAAATTATCACAAAAGAATAAGGCAAAATATCATTACTGTACTTTTAAATCTGACAAATATATATTATTTTTCCTAATATCTAACACATTTTTTAAATATACTTATCTCACCCTCAGTACAAGGAAGAGCTACACTTGGGGAAGGTGCTAGGTGGCTATCCAAAAGCCCAGCAATCTGCAGTGTTGTATTATTCCATGTATTCAATACACTCGAGTTATAAGATAGTTTAAATTCTAAGCTCATCAAACCTGTGAAAAAATAACTTAAGTAAGAGATCAAAATGAAATAAAATGCAAACAAGAAAACCTTGCATAACACTTGGGTATCCTTCTTTCTAGATTTTATAATTTTTTTATTAATTCATGCAAGTTTTTTTCATATTACCTTATGAATAAATTAAAGCATGTTAAAATTTGGGCCACATATCCATACTACATCCCAAATTTTGATATTTTGATACAAATTACTCTACTTTGCTCTCAGTGGATCAAGAAAGATGTGAAGAGGACAAAATGTTGACTGAAGGTAAGGGGTAGACAACACTTTTCACAGCCATTGGGGGAGGGGGGGGGGGAGAGAGAGAGAGAGAGAGAGAGAGAGAGAAAAATATATAGCTTTCTCTATACTTTAAAAAGAGAAATATCGAAATTTGATGACACAAGACAATGTAAATTAAATTTCATAGCCTTATGGCAAGTAGCCTTTAATCAGGTAATTGCAGGGTAATTGTATCACTAAGAAAATGCAACTATCAGCTGTGAGGTACAAAATGCAACTATCAGCTGTGAGGTACACAATGCAACTATCAGCTGTGAGGTTCAAAATGCAACTATCAGCTGTGAGGTACAAAATGCAACTATCAGCTGTGAGGTACAAAAGTGTTAGAATGGTGTGCTCTTTTAAACATTTTGTCAAAAAAAAAACATCAGCCTGAAAATCAGAATGGTACATTATGTCTGGTTTACATTTTATATTTTTACACTTTTATAGATTTAGTATTTCACAAGAAATATTTTCAAATTCAGCACATGCTAGGTTACTATCAACCTTAACTAAGAAATGAATTTCAGAGGGTTTTACATTATTTAGTGTCAAGGGTTGATTTAAGATTTTGTTCCAATCATGAGTCTCTTGTGTTTCTGTCACTAACATTTACAGTTTCAATGGTGGCATGAAAAGACTAATTAACATATTGATAATAATACAACTGTATCTGTTTTGAATTGTTTTAGTTTTGTTGATATTTACTAATTTCAGTCATTAAATGAGTCCTAAAGGATGACATAAAAAATGAAATTAAACCAAAAAGCTTAAATAAATGCCAGTAATGATATACTAATAAGGTAGAAAATGTTCTATGAACTTTGATAAAAAAAAACTGTCCACATCAACAAAACCCGTTCAATTTTCATGAATAATCTACAATGTAAAAATAAATGTCAACAATTACTGGAAGAAGTTTCAGATAACAATAAAGTCTCTTGAATGTCGAGAATGATGTTAATTTTTCTGTGCAAAATGACCGTAGTGAGGGCAGGGTATATTAGTGGTTGAGGTAAAAACCATAATGTCTTATGGTCTAGCTCTTATAGCTGCAAAATGGCGACACCTGTTTTCTTCCAAATGGACAGCTGTGTATTTTACAAGAAGTCGCCATTTGACTTTGTCAGAGAGAGGCGTAATCTCTAGCAGCACTGGGTCCAGCTCTGACCATTTCATATGTTCCTATAAGTTATCTTTTAACCTTTTCTAGTATATATGTATACTTTTCACTAAAAGGTGCTTAAAACTGAATTAAAAGGGATAAAACATGTCCTAAAAATATGCTTTTATCATTGATGATAATATGCGCCAACAATATAAAAAAGGCCAAAATATGCTTTTATGACAAATAAATATTGTCATATAACGCTCAGAGTAATTGTTAAAAATATTATAACACTCAGAGTAATTGTTATAAATATTGTCATATAACGCTCAGAGTAATTGTTATAAATATTGTCATATAACACTCAGAGTAATTGTTATAAATATTGTCATATAACACTCAGAGTAATTGTTATAAATATTTTCATATAATGCTCAGAGTAATTGTTATAAATATTGTCATATAACGCTCAGAGTAATTGTTATAAATATTGTCATATAACACTCAGAGTAATTGTTATAAATATTGTCATATAACACTCAGAGTAATTGTTATAAATATTGTCATATAACACTCAGAGTAATTGTTATAAATATTGTCATATAACACTCAGAGTAATTGCAATATGACTTAAAGTGCTTAAAAATTTAGTGTACCACAAAATTGAAATATATTATTTGTCATGAAAATCCAAGCCTACTGATGATTTTAGTTTCAACCCCACAATATATGGTGTGTAAAGTTTGACTAGATTGTGAGGGTTCTAATAAAACTTATTCACAGGACATAATGACATGAAGTTCAAAGGAAGGTTTTATATTTATAAGCATATGGCCTGACATACATTTCTAAATATGTATTTAGTTAAGAATGTTGCTAGGCTTGGTTTTTTTTTATATTGAACAATCATAGATGATAAGCTAGTGGGTAGAACTTTATAAATATTGGAATATTGAAACAATCATAGATGATAAGCTAGTGGGTAGATTTATAAATACTGGAATATTGTCAGTGATAAGAAAAAAGAATAAAAGCATGATATCAATGTGCTCTTAAGATATGTTTACAGCAGACTGTTTATGTGAAGAGAAATAATTAGTCCAGGCTGAATGAATTTATGAACAGAACTAAAGAATACTTTGAGCAGAAATTTTGTTTGGTAAACTTTGTGAAAATAGTTCAGTTAATTAGAACTAAAAATATTGCCATGTAAGAGGAAATACTTGGTTTGGTATCAATGAAAAATAACACCATTGGTCAGGACCTGTTTGAATGTGTGGCAAGCATTATAAAGGATGGGACCAAAACATTAACTTGAAAAATGAATGAATGATTACTCAGGTCAAATAAGTTAACAGCAGATCACCATTGTACTCTGGAATCATATAAAGCAGAGGTTTTCAACCTTTTTTAAGCTGCGGGCCCCACAGACATTCCAAGCTTGGTTGGCGGACCCCCAAAGCCCAAAGCGCCCTGGCCTCAACTTTTCGTAGCTCAGGTTGGGCTAGAATATGTCTTATTATTTTGCGGATGCAATCTACTTAAATTCTGCTAAACGGTAGACCTAGCATAAGTTACAGCAAAACATGTGAAATAGCTATCTATCCAAAAAATGAAACAATCACCGTGTATTTATTCTACTGGTATGTCTATTACACAGTTTTATGTTTAGTGGTAATGCTTTGCCTGTTTTGCACGACAGAGTTTGTCCAAACATGGTGGTATGCGTGATAAACATATGTGTATTTCATGTTCAATGTCCAGTCTGGACCTGTACTTGGCAACAGTAACAGCAGAGAATGCAGTTTTGCACAAGTACGTCGTAGAAAATGGTAGCAGGACATTGATGGCTTTGTACTCCTGGAAACACGCTAGCCAGAACGACAATAGTGGCAGTCTGCTGAACTGCAAGCACAGTGTCCTGTCAGACAACAATTCGAACAATTGTTCTTGCTCGACCAGTTTAATTGGTTAGATCGAATTCAAAGGGATTTCGAATCCAATCAAATGCGCTGATATCGTCGTCGCCGAAATACTGATGAAAGTAATACGACAGCTTCTGTAGGTGGTTCAAAATAGTGCCTGCAATGACGCCTGTCAAAATAATGTTCACTATAAGAAAGTCAGCCAACAACGGAAACATATCATAGGTGCCTTCTTCACATCTTACCCTCCATAAGCGAAGTTTCTTCTTGAAGTTTCAGGTCTTTGCAACGACAGATTTAAACTGTTCAAAATGTTAAAAATGACCGCAAGAAAAGCTGGAATGTCTCGGCTGTAAAGAAGTGTGCCATCGATTTGTTAAGCTGGTTTAGAAAAATGAGCTCGTCTCATTATACTACTATAATAAAACAAATACAAATCTTATGAAATAATTTGAATTGTTTACTAACATTTTAAAAAGTATTTGTCACATAAGCAATTCACATGACAACAGAACAGCATAATAGGTTCATTGCTAGAATTTTGCACCGTTTCATCTGTGGGTGTCATTTTAAATTAACATGCGAAGTGTATACCAGCAATTTGATATCAAATCAAAAACTTTTGTCTAAGATTATTTATATGCCAATCTAGGATTATAATAATTGTAACCACTGATAAACCAGACTATTTATCAACAATACATATGCTTGCGCTTGCTGATCCGGATGTTTTAACAGTGATGTCAAAGCTCAGTAAGTAAGAAATATTGCCAAAATGACATGACTCAAAAACTCACTGCACAAGTAAATGTAGTAAGCAGTCTAGTTCAGACTTTAGAGGAAAATATGAGGAAATACCAGCGAAGTTTTCCATTCTGCACAATGTTGTCTTTGCCTGAAACATTGGCTTAGCTAGTATTTTTTGTTTAGCTAAAAGCTAACCAATCAACCAAAACCAAGCAATACTTTATACAAAAAATATCACCAGTTTTCTTGACTTGCCCACGGACCCCTTTGAAGCTCCTCGCGGACCCCTGGTGGTCCGCGGACCACAAGTTGAAAACCTCTGATATAAAGGTTAATTTATTTTTTTAAAAAACTGGTGTTTTTTGTATAATTTATTAGATAAGTATTATCAGTTCATATAAGAATTAAAAAAAGTATAATGTAAACCAGTAAATACAATCATCTCAATGGGGATCCCTGTCTAAACCTGTTTCTCAAACCTGATGTAACATATGATACATACAAAAATGTATAATATTTATTTGTCGACAACAGTAAGATTACAAAATTATATATTATTGTGTACATTTCATTTGGCCATAACTTGCATTATAAATCTGGTAAAAATCAATGAATTGTTAGCAGACAATAATAGACAATAAAATGAGACCCCTGGAAAAATAAAGCATACTTTAGACCTGGGTATTCTTTCATAGTAGATTAGGTTTGTAGTTTATTCCATCTGAGAACATTTATTTATAGATTAGAAGTAACAGAAGGTATCATTATGTCATTCAACTGTATGTTAATGTTATTTATCTATAATACAAATTTTACATCATATGTTCCGGTTTCCGTCTGTCATCACTACTTCCGTCTGTCATCGCGACTTCCGCCTGTCATCGCTACTTCCGTCTGTCATCGCGACTTCCGTCTGTCATCCAACATGGCGGCATAAACAATTCAAAGATGGCAGAAACATTTACTGTTTTCTTCTTGACGTGCAAGATCCAGCTACCAACTGGCCAGCCGATTAAGAATTGTCTCAACATGGCTGCCAGAAATGACATTGGACCAGCCATATGTTTAGTGCCGAGGTGACAAAACACCGCACACTAACATACGGCAGGTAAGATCGTGAATGCCAAATGGCAATCACAAAGTAATACTGTTTTCGACCGCCTCAGTCTTTAACAAAGATCAATAAAGCAATCTTAGGAGAGGTAACACAAAATCATGCCAAAATATTCTTTTTTTTTTTTTTTTTAAATAATTTATTCTTGATAAAAAACAGTTACAATGACAGATAACATGGTATTAAATACATAGTAACATTGATAAAAGAATCTTATTGTATTAAGTAATATACATATTTACATATTTTAATATTAATATACATCTCAATTAGAAATTCTTAGAACTGTGAGGTAAAATTCCATATATATACATTTATATTATAATACAGTAAATAGATTGATACCACTTTGTACATATTTCTACTACAGGAGCTTTTTGTAACCAGTTGAAATTAGAATGTTTACAAAGTAATACATAATTAATAGCATTATTTAGAAATGTTTTGACATAGCATGTTTTGTATACATTTATATTTTAGACGAGTAAGTACATCAATGCCACTTATTAAACAAAATTTTAATGGGAAACTTCCTAACCATCTGAGGCTGACTTTGGAATGGTTTGAGGTTCCCTTTTTATTATATATATACATAAATTAAAATAAAATTTGACAGGCAGCAATTAGTTTTATTTAATTTTAAATAAAAACAGTGGCATTCCTTTCCAGAAACACAACTTTCCTCCCTTTCCACCTCTCGAAACAGAGGCTGCTAATACCCACGTTGTCCAACTCTCATCAAGCGACACCTGGGCCCTCGCCGTCCCCATACCTCACAGCGGACAGAAAAGGGGGTATTGGTATATTGTGTTCCATTGAAAACCTCTCACAGTTAAATATTTGTCATGATAGATACAACATTGTAGTGTCAATAATTTTGTATTTTATAGTCCATTATGTATCGAAATTTTTCTTCGACTTGATCTTCTTTTAGGATTGTCTTATTGTGCCAGGCTTGAAGTCTGCATGACCAGACGAAGAGTCTGTACTCTGACAGTAGGATAATATTTAAATTATTAACTGTTTCGTTCTTTAGCTTCGGTATCTTGTTGAGAGTTATTGCCATGTCTAGGTTAAAATCTATTTTTAGGTTTGACCTTAGTAGACTTCTTAAGGTCTGCCTTGTGCTCTTGAATGTTGAGCATTTCAAGAATAGATGATCTTCATCCTCCGTCACGTCAGTGCGACACATCTTGCACATTAATTTGCTTGACGTGGGCATACTTTTAATACACCGGGCTACAGGCGTCATGTTAAAAATTAGTCTGTAGCCCACTTCTCTTGCTCTGGCGGTGATCTTGGTGTGCCGACTGTGTAGACTTTGGAAGGTGTCTGTAAAGTCTTGACACATTCCAGATTCGGCCCCACTTAATTATGTTGGTGAGTGGTGTCTGTAATGTTTGTACTAAAGATGTGTATATCTGCTTAGTTGTTTGATGTATGAGGTGTGTGTGGCCTGTCAGACTTTTTGTAAGTGATGTTTGAAAGGGTGTGGTCTGTCTGCCAAAGTAGTGGGGTGTGTTGTTTTTTGTTTGTATGATGTTGGTAAGCCTGAGGCCGTAGAGGTAAATAGCTAGTGGGTATTTGTTGGGTGATTTGGCTATTTCACCAGCGTACTTTAAGCGTAGTGCTTGGAGCTTACAAGATAGATCTTGGAGTCCTATTCCGCCGTCGTTTTTGTTCTGTATGAGTGTTGTTTGTTTTATGTTGCTTATTGTTGATTTGAAAATGAAACTGCGTAGTAATTTGTTCATGTTTTGTATGAAAGTTGGTGGTGGTTGTGTTGCTGTAATGTAATATATTGTTTTAGGTAGAATTAGTGTGTTGATGAGGAGGGCACGACCAAAGATTGTAGTTGACATGTGGCTGTACATAGCTATCACGTTTTTGGTCTTTTTTATAATTCCCTCCCACGTGGCCGTGTGGAATAAGTGGGGCTCGTTTGTCCAGACAATCCCGCATATTTTGAGGGACTGTTGGTTTTTCATCTGGTAGGGGAAATTTTCTTTTTTTTTCCATTTCCCGAGGCCCATGATGCCAGACTTGGCTACATTAACTTTGGCACCACTGCAGCTTTGAAAGTCTTGAAAGTGTTCCATAATGTGGTGTATGTCTTTATCACATGTTGGAAAAAAAGTTGTGTCATCTGCGTATTTGCTGTTGTCCATTTCTCCCGGGATTTGGGCTCCTCTGATGGAAATGTCCTTTCTTATTCTCTCCAAGAGGGGCTCCAACGCCAGCACGTACAGCATAGGAGACAGTGGGCACCCTTGACGAACCGACCTCTCAAGGTAGAAAGGTGCGGTTAGCGAGTGGTTTAAAAGAATTTTGCTTTGGGCTTTGCTGTAAAGCATTTGGACCCATTTGTGCGTGTAGTCTCCTATGTTGCCTTTCTTTAACACCCGGAAGAGGTATTCGTGGTCGACCGTATCGAAGGCTTTTTCCTGGTCGATAGAGAGTAGGGCCGCCTGTTTGTCTTTGATGTGTGTGTATGTTATAAAATCTCTGATGTGGTGACTCATGTGTTTTATTTTTCTACCACTAACGCTACAATGTTGGTTTTCGTGCACTAATGTGTGCATGTGTGGTTGTAACTTGTTGGCTATAGTTTTTGAGAGTATTTTGTAATCTGTGTTGAGGAGTGAGATTGGTCGGTAACTATTGACTGATGTCCTATCCTGTGTTTCTTTGTCGATAAGTGTGATGTATGCCTCATTAAAACCCTGTGGCAGCTTCCCTTTATTGTGTGTGTCTGTAAATATTTTGAGTAGGATGGGACCTAATGATGGCTTTATAAAACTCGGCACTTAGTCCATCAGGTCCTGGTGTTTTGTTGCTAGCTAAATTATTGATTGTATGTTCGATGTCTTGTAGAGTAAAGGGTGTATCTAACTGTTGTTTTTGTTCTTCTGTTAATGTTTTGCAGTGTTGGATGAATTTTTGTTGAGCTGATGTGACAGTGTTTTGTTTTTTGTATAGTGTGGCGAAATGTTTATGGAAGGCGGCGCCTATTTCTTCTGACCCTAGTAGCATGTTGCCGTTGTCGCCTTGGATTCCTTTAATGCATCGGCTTTTCTGTATATTTTGTTCGATGTTGAGGTACGCTCTGCTCGGCTCCTCCGGGACATTTCTCAATCGGCATCTTATTTGTGCGCCGTTGAAACGATAGTTTTCGATTTCATTAATCTGTAGATTAATTGCTTCAGCTTCTGTAGAGTCAGGTTCTGTGAGCTCTAGTTCAGCTCTCAGGACTTGCTCTTTGTCTTTTATCTTTCTATGTATTAGTGACGAGGTGTTTATCGCTATCTGTTTGATGTTCTTTTTAACGATCAACCAGATTTCTGAGACATCATCGTCTTTTGTTGTTTCACTGAAACTGTCCAGTAGTATCTGCTTTATTGTTTCTGTGAAAAAGGTATTCTGTAGCAGACTATTGTTAAATTTCCAGTGAGGGGATTGTCTTTTTGTCTGCTTTGGGTTTATTGTTCCTACCTGGACTAGCACAGCCTTATGATCTGTGTAGTTTAAAGTATCGCCAATGTGCAAAACCTTATCAACGGGTAAGTGGGATGGGATGTATACACGATCCAGTCGAGAAGTCGATGGATATGAGGAGTGGACGAGCGTAGTCTCTCGCCCCTCGGGGTAAATGTATCTATATGTGTCGACCAGCTGGAAGTGTTGAAAGGTCTTTTCCAGCCAGTCTTGTTCGAGTGTGTTGTTGGTAGAGTTTTGCTTATCTAATTTACTAGTTACGTAATTGAAATCGCCCCCTAGTATTAAGTTGTCATTTCTGTAAAAGTTATGTAATGTTGTTTTCAAAAGGTCAAAGAAAGGGGTTTATCTTCTTGTTTCGTGGGTGCGTATATGTTGGCTAGTGTGTACTTGTGTGTGCCTGATTCTATCTTTATGATTGCGATGCGTCCGTCTGTGTCAGTGTGCTTGTGTGTAATGTTAAATCTATCTGACGTCTGTATTATGGCAACCCCCCTGGCGTATGTACCTAAACTAAAAGTACTTTCCCTAAACCCCATGTCGCTGATGTATCGTTTGGCAATGTATTCGTTGTTTATATTTGTTTCTTGCAGAAATACAAAGTCAGGCTTGTATTTCCTTACAAGATGTATTATGTGGTTTTGTTTGTTTTTCAGGCTGCGTATGTTTAATGATAGCAGTGTTATGTCAGCCATTTGCACTGAAAAAGTGAGTGTTTTTGCATTTGTTTCTTAGTGTTTTGTTGCTATTTTTGTTTATTTTAAGGAGTGGAATTGGGGGTTGATGGCTCATCTATGATGAGATTTGGGGGTGTTTGTGGTAGCTCATTGTCTTCCACTGGTTGGTTGGTGTGGGGAGTGGTAGGTGAATCCTGGATATTTTCCTGAGTAGTGTTTCTAAACAAGAGGAAAATATCACTCAGGTCTTCATTGGATGAGAGCGATGGTCTTCTTTCTCTTTTTGTAATATTTTTTTCCGGGGAACTTGGAGCTGATTGGGTCTGCTCCGTGTTTCGGAAGCGTTTCCTTGAGTTGTTGGACTCAATGGTGTCTTAATTTGTTTTTTAACTCTACTATAATTTTGTTCTGGGTTTTTTTTCGTCGGACGAGGGTAAAGCCATCGTCCACACTTCCACTAGGTTGTTGTGGACTTGGGGGCACCGCTGATACCATGTCAGCGTAGGTTTTTGGTTGGCTGTGGGTTTTTGAATTTGTTTTGGGGCCTTTAATTATGGGGCACTGGTTAGACCAGTGGCTATCATCTCCACAAGTCCAGCATTTCTGTCTTCTGCCTGGAATTGTAACGAGGACTTTATATATTTTGGCATCCCCTTCATATCTAATTGAAATGTAGTGGGGAAGTTCCTTATCTTTTTTTGGTTGCAGGAAACCGCTCCATTTGTCCGCGGATCCCGAGACTTTTTCGACCCTTGTCAGAGAACCTGGCTCTGCGAAGGATTCGAAAATCTCCTCGACTATTTTTCTGGCTATGTTTGTAGATAGCCAGTGGAGAGTAACTTTGACCTTGTCAGTCTCAAGTGGAGAGATGGTAACTTTAAAGTTTATGTCGTCCCCAAACTATTCTGTGATACTCTCCGAAACAAATTTTAAAGCTAACCGTCGTTCCATAGGTCTATGTATATCTCACAGTATCATAATAAATTTATGGTGTTCAATTAAATGAGAAGCTATCATAAAAGAAATATTTACAGAAATCGTTCAATTAATATTCTGTGTTATGTTCCACAATTTAAATTTTAAACCATAATAATGGATACCTCAATATAATGTAATATTTATATTGTTTAAATTGTTTTTATTTCCAAAATATGTCTATTTCTAATGTACAATTATTTCCCTTTATTACTAACATAAATACCTCACACTTTTTTTATTTTTTGACTATTACGTCACATGAATGAATTGAATAAGGGTTGAGTTTGAGTAGCGCCGTACGCAACGTTAACAATGAAAACTAACTCATTTATGATGGGGGCTTCACACAGAGGGTGTATGGAGGGGGCCCAGTTTGAGGAGGGCCCCCAAAATATTTTTTAAACTAAATATTAAGTACATTATCTCATGTCAAAATGTAGTGGCTCCCGGAGATGCCTAAAATCCCTTGGTTCGGCATTGGCTTCACAGAACTATAATGTTGAAAGCTTTGATATGTCTTTCTTTTTTAAGAGGCCTAATGTTTTCTGCGTCTGCGGCTTCAACTGTATAGATGTTTTTAATTGAAGGTCAGCTAAAAGCTACACAACGATTCTTTCTTCTCGGGACCAAGCTTGAGAAGCGTTAAAAAATAATCCCATGTCAAAATTCAGGGGCAACCCCCAAAGAGGCCAAGCCACCGTGCCCCTAACTCCCTAGGTTCTGCACTGCCGGGTCGGCAATTTTTCTTAGTTAATTGTACTATGCTACGATGTGTATAACAGTAAATAAACCACCTGACAAACATGTAGCGTTTTGCTTAACACAAGCACTCACTCACGTCTCTCTTTCTTTTTAAAATACGCCATGTTGAACATCATAAAACATTAAATGAATAACTGTTTGGAAAGGAGTCCATTAAAATATTATGAAGGAATATGATTTTAAGAGTTGTTGTTTATGTTTACCTATAGTGAGGATTTTCTTTGGGAGGAACTATTTAACATATGAACTTTATTTGATGTATTATTAGGTGTCCCTGTTCTCAAATGTATTTTGGCTACAATAATCTGTTCATGTCCTTGGGGCCACTGCAAGTATATAGACTGATGGTTAACACGCTAAAATATATATCACAATTTTCAACTCCAACTGTGTGCCTACTCGCCGGTCCGGGTACCGGGCCTTTGATAACTAGTATTCTATAAAAATTATGTGTAAATAATTGATTTGGATTAATAAAATAATCAAATTAAAACTTTTCCTAAAATACATACATTGTCATACATATGTTAGTTGCATACATTATATTGACACATTTACAAAAATCGTAAGAGGAAAGTAAAAAAACTCCAAGGGACGGGAAAAACATTATAAAATATATCTACAAGAACTCACAAAATGTTACTTCAAATAACTACTACATAAAAAAATAGTTTGCAGCAAAATATACTTTGTGACACTTATTATTCTTCAAAACCACTCAAATGTAAAATAACTAGATCTATATAGATTAATCTAACTTAGAATAACTAGATCTATAAAGATTAATCTAACTAAGAATAACTAGATCTATAAAGATTAATCTAACTTACCAGTTAGTAAATTTTTAAGAATACCTGGCTGTTCAAAGTCCCTGAGGTATGCATATGAGTGATAGAAGTATCTGCAATAATTAAATAAATGTACATCTGTGAAGAAATGCTAAAAATAGGGTGGGCGCAGATATTGTTTAAAACTTTAACATATGTATCTGGCAATAAGTCAATGAATGTGGTTTATTGACTAATTAACTCCAGTAAACTTTGTATAATTTAACAACCATTAGAGTTAGAAGACATATTAGGTCAAGAATATTCGGAAGTCATAATTTTGTCCTTAATTTAATTACCCATGATAATAATTAACACCCATGCTTTTATTTTTAGTAATAATTTTTATGAATACTTGTATGATTTAAGGAATTTTTTTTATTACAGTACATTTTAATAAGAGTATTTTTTTTTATGATTTACAATTTTAAAGTTTCCATAAAAATGTTATAAGTAGAATACTCTTAAAATCAATATTGCCATGGACAAAAAAAATGAATTAAGAGTAATTTAATGACTCTAATTAAAATCTTATGATTATAGTTACTGACTTAAGTGTTTTGACATCCACAATCATTGAGTGAAGATAACTCTGCATCAGTCCATCATTCAAAGCCAACCTAACCCATGCCTAAAGTTAAAAAACAATATACGAATCAACCAATTTTAAGTTTTTTAAATTTTGTATAGTAAAAATTATTTTTTTTCACTTCTCTATGGCAGGCCAAGATTTGAGATATGCAATCAATTTAAGAACCCCCTCTACAAATTTGTCAGGAATTATTTTTTCTAAATTATTCCCTTTTGTGTGAGTGCGAAGTCCCTGTAAGGATGAGATAAAATGTCTTAGATCTCAACCTCTAATGGGATGATGTTTGCAGCGCCCTTTTCTCATTCCTACCATAGCCTATAGTGCAGTGGTGGCGAAACTTTTTGGGGCTGTGTGCTCAAAATTCAACCTAAATACCTCTTATTTATAGCAAAGTGCCAAGACTCCAACTTAAATTAAAGGAAGTGAGATTGTAGTGGGGACTTAAACCATGACCTGAAATATCCATTGGTCCTCACCAGAGATCATACCAGGAACCTTCAGGTCAACAGTCGAACGCTTTAATGAAATAAAACCTCTAAACCAAAAATATTAGAAATTAGCATGAAAAATATAACAAACCCTACATAAAATTAAACAAAACCTACATAAATTATATTTCTGAGGAAACTTTCATGTCCATCTGTTATTTGCTTTTATTGAAACTGAAAGTAATGTATTGCACAAAAAAATAGCAACTTTTTTTAACATAAAGCTCTGTCTTTTATAAGATGTACCATTTAAATGCACTATTAGAAAAGAAGGTTTGCCTTTGTGGCATTTAAGAGGAGACATGAGCACAGTGTAGAAAAGATTTACCCGACACCAGCCAATCTGAGTGTTAATCTGCGACAAAGACTGCATCTGTGCAACAACATCATTATGAGTAAATTTGGCAGCAACATTCCAAAAATTCTGTAAAAAATACATGTATCATTAATCAAGGCAAGATAAATAGAAATATATGCACTTTAGTAAACAAATATTTAATACTAATAGAATCATTAGTATATAAAAATTGATGCCATGAAATGATCAGACCAACCTGTCCAGAAGCTGTTTCTGGTAGAGTTACTGAAAGTCCAACATAAGCTGTCAACTGAAAAGAGAAATTACTAATCAGCTATTGAAAATATATATTTCTCTAAAATTTTTTTTCATAATCCAAATTAAAGATAGCATTCTTTTTAAAATATTAAATTAAAAAAAAAAAACCCTTTAGTTTTGCATTTGGTTGTAGCCATTTTTTTTTTTACTTAGCAGGGGTACTTTTTTGTTCAATTGATCTGTTAATTTATACTATAATATCAATTGTTTGAAAAGAATATTTAAACCTGGCCATTGCTTTACAGCAAAGTTTCTTAAAAGAATTGTCTCTTATTAAGAGTTTTGTCTCATATGAACTGAAAATTTACTGAAATAATAAGTATTTTAACTAACGAAAATTTCTTTCTATGTCAAAGAGAGCAATATGCAAGTAATCAAGTCCTTACAGTTCACAAATGTAATATTTTTATAAAATTCTGCTTATCAGGATATTTGACTGACATTTTAATTATAAATCCAGAATATAAAGTACATCTAATAAAGTTCCATCTAGTTTTTCACAGGATATTATCATATAAAGATAATGAGCACAACATTATAAAGAAAGGCCTACTAAATGAAACATTTTGTGCTCTGCAGTAATGTGTCATGGGTGCATGCTCCTTGTATTGTGAATGCACAGCTAAAAGGGAATAATGAAAGTAGATTATATTTCTCGGTTGGCTCATTTATAAACAAGGCCTGGGAAAAATATTAAAAAAAACTTCTCTGAATTCAGCTCAATTAAATTTTACTTGAACCATTGATTTATCACATTTTTTATCACATTTACTTTTTTTTTATCCCTGGATGGTAAAATACAAATATATTATTCATAATATTTATCTCAGGGGTGGGAGCTCTTTCAGCAGTCAATGGTCAGTCTAAAGAAATCAACACACAGAAGGTCACAATTTAATTGTGTTTTTCCCAAACATCTGTCTTAATATAAACTAATAAATGGATACACCCCCTTGTGTAAAAAAGCTATGACGAAAATCAAATCAAGAGCATTAATTTAGCTTCTCTTACTAAATATCTTTTGACCAGGATATTTATAGATTTCTTTGGCAAACATTGGTATAAGGCTTATGGTTTTTAAACGAAAGTAATCTCGGAAATAGGTGTTAAAATGATTTCAGTGACTAAAAAACCAGGTTCACAGATGTATGCACTGCCAAAGAAAGTGTGACTGGGACGATTTGAAAATAGAACAGCACTTCTCAAGAAGGCAACCAAATAAATTTGTATATAAAACTAGGCTATGAAAACATGATCTTAATCATCTTAGTGCACATTTATATTGGAACACTTTGATAGTATAGTATATGTACTATGGGTGACACCTGTGGAATTCTTTGTACATTTTTATGACAAATGTGATTGATTTGGTTTGGAGGTCTTTCCTTCAACAATTTTTTTTAATTATGACCAAAACTGTCCTAGGAGGTTGCGGTTGTCCACCCCTAATTTATCTTATATAAGGTATGAAAAGTAAATTTTTTTTGTTATGGAGCAAATGAACAATTATATATATATATATATGTATGTACATGAAGTAAAAAGATAGACTTAAAAAAAATATATATAATTAAATGTTTTACCTTTTGAGCTACCGAATCTTTAAGGCCATGCAAGAAAACAGCTTCAAGAGCATTGCATAAGTTATTGGAAGCATCATTACTGTTAATAAAATATTTAAATTTAGAATATTTTAGTGCTTTAAAATGGCATTATATCACACATAGATATCAAGATATATTTTAAAGTCTGTGCGAACATTTGCGCTAAAAAGTAAATAAAGTAGAATCTACAAAAGTAAATTTTCATCCTATTTATCCATAAATTAAATAACTATACAGTGAGAATTGAGTTTATTTTTAATTTTGGTTTATTTTTATGCCTGTGTGTGTAGTCTTACTGTATAGTGTACTTAAATCAAGTTAGACATGATAAAAATTTTCTTGAAATGTGCACAATAGTTTTATTTTTCTATGACTTTTTTTCACAATATAAAAATTTAAAAGAGCACTAAGAGTATGTGCAATAGTCTGTACAATAATAGCAGAGGTTTTGGTTTAGAAAGGAACTTTTGTTTATAATATCACTAGTTTATGAGGAAACACAAAAGTATGGATAATTTTTTTTTTCCAACCTGCCCTTCCACCACACTAATTAATTAATTCCCTTTACTCTTCCGTGACCTATGGTTTTTTGCCTTTTTTAACTATCATTGGGTTGCTCTGTTCAATGAAGTTTTTGTTCATTTAAAACTTTTTAAAATACCCATTATCATATATCAACTCATTCAGAAATGCACAAACATTAAAACTGTCCACTTTTGTTGACATATCTCTTTAATAAAAAAAAATTTTGCATAAAAAAAAAAAAAAAAAATATTTTTTTTTACAATTTACAAACAAACATCAAACACCAAGAAGGAAAAAAAAATCTTTTTGAGATATACTGTAAATTTTATTCTTTATATTAAACCTCAGTCAAAATTACATATTACAACACAAAATTAAATGAAATCTATCAATAAATAAAATAGTTATGACATTTTATATAAAACACACACACACACTAATTTTATGAGCCGAAATCATCAGATAACCAAAACAAACAAAAACAAATTAATTTAAATTGAATAAAATGCCACATATTATATATTAGTGAGAGCAGAAATGCAGAATGTTTTATCATCTGTTAGATTACTTTAGACAACTTTTTTATAATGATTTTGTAGTATGTAGAAAAAAAGATGGTGTTAAATTTTATTCACAATTAAAAAAACAGGTAGAAATAATTTTTTTTAAAAAATCCCTGTAATTCTTATGTTTATATTAAATCTACATTAAAAATACACATTATACTAAGGATTCATAAATATTTATCCACAAATATAATTGAAAAATCATTTTCAGTAAAACATGCATAAACATTTCTTTATCGAAAAAAAAAAAAAAGATTTTTTTCCTGAAATTAAGTGAAAGACATTTTAACATTGTGTTCATTTCTTCAACATGTATCAGCTAATACCCAAATATTCATCCCCTATTTAGTTGGCTTATCTATAATATATTGTCTAAAACTATATTTACCAATGCAGATTATTTCATCTATAGTAAGATTTTCATAAGGCAGGCAGTACACTTTCTTCTAAAAAAAATTAATGGATATTTTACCTTGGCTTGCCAATCAGTGTTTTGTTCAGTCTCAAAATTTTATATTTTTAAAATCCATGAATTAGTTTGAATCTGAGCTCAAATATGAATGATCACGTCCAAAGTCCATAGAATAGCACAACGGTGGAGAGATATGAATGTGTGGAGAAATATGAACGTTAAATTGGTGTTAGAATAATACTCATGCACAAAACAAAAAGTATGTAAAGCTCATTGGGTGTCACTTAGTCCAGTACTCCTACAGGGAACTTTTCAGGTCTTCCTCATGATTTGCATTGCTGTTTGTATAGTTCCCAATTTGTACCATAACTCCAGAAGAACACAACTTGATAAAAGCTCCTGCAGAAAAGTAAAAACAATGTAAATTTTGAGTGGAATTTTTTTTTCATAAATGTAAAAGTACAATACAGTTTGTAATACATGACTTCTAACTCCATACATGTAATAATCAAAATTTTGATGATATAAAACTTAAATTAGTAAAAAGTAACACTTTTCTTCCTTAGTAAAGAATACATATACACCAATGAATTTGATATTATTAGTAGGCTATTTTATTTATAAATGATTGTTACCTGGCATAAGAAATTCAAGATAACATTGTCTTGTTTCTTGTCATTCATCATTGAAAAGATGAAGGCTTGGTGCCCTAGCTGGAAGTGTCGAATCGCTTTGAGAGGTCCATCATCACTAATGCCATAGTCATATATGTTTGTTCCCTAAAGTTTTGGATAAGACAAAATATTTATATAAATATACTGCATAATAATAGAATTACATTTATATAGACTATCAGGTTTAAAAAAAAATGTAGTTAACACCATTATAAGTTTATATCTTTTTTTAAATTACATGACAGAATATTCCATAATTTTCTTTATAAATGATTCATTTATTTAGCCAAAAATTAAAATCAGCTGATAACATAAACAATGCTTTAGCACGTGTTATTATTTATTGATTCATTACAGAAAATTATAAAATTTTAAAGAAAAATCAGATTTATTTAACATAGAAATGAATACTTTAACTAATAATACCCAGGAAAATAGAAAACAAAATATTTTTCATTTAAAAAAGGCAGTGGCTACGGTTCGGTCCGACCGAACCCGTATTTTTTTTACTTAGGGTACCAGCCATAGATAATATTGCTCCACACCCTAACCCTAACCCTATCTCTTACCCTATCTCTAACCCTAATCCTGAAAAAAAAAAATTATGTTGTTATATAGTTCAGTGCAGCAACTCGGCCGCTATGCAATAATAAGTAAGGCTGGTACCCGAAAAAAAGAAATACACGTTCGGTCGGACCAAACCGTAGCCACTGCGTTTAAAAAAATAAAAATTATTAGCATAAAATAAGAAAACTTCATACTTACATTCTTAGATTAGCATTCAGTGGAGAAACTAATGCAATATCTTCATGAAATGATGAATAAAGGCTACCATCTGACTCCCATTCATGAGAACTTTACGAGGGGAATAGTTTGAACTAAAATCCGAGTCGTCTGAAGCCGTTTTATTATTTAAAAGGCGACAGAAGTGTGCCGACAGATACACGCTGTAAACGAACCTGCCAAAATGGCGACTGTCGTGTCAGCACAAAAGTTTTTTTTCTCGTGTAATATTTTTAATTTCAAAATTTATTTTTTTTATTTTAACTAATTTTATTATCGCTCTTTAAAATAAAAAAAAATATATAACAATATTTTGAAAGAAAAAATATTTTTTTTGGGTTCAAAGGGGGGTTATTCACATCCGTAAATAAGTCAGGAATTTACAATGTTCAGACGCCGAAGACTTAACCGATGTCATTGTTGAGGGGAACAAATGGACACATCAACACATGTGCTTTCAAACGTCCTTTCTGTGGCGCCCAATTCTTCTCCAAGGGTGATGTCCTGAAGTTTGTTTTAATGGAAGCGTAAATTGATATTTTTCGGTAGTGTAACATGAGAATGATCTCATTTTTACAATTTCTGCATTGAGAATGGGACAGTGCTGCATGAAGGTATCCCCAATCTTCAATTTGTATTAAGAGTAAAACCTTGTTGTATAAATGGACAGATTTTAAATGTTACATTAAGAGAAAACTAATTTTTTATAATCAATTACCTGTAAATAAATTCAGCACTATCGGACTGCAAGTGCTTCTGTTGTAAAATTTTTAATGTTTTAGCAAAATGATTAGTAATTCCTCTTTTTATATTAATATGGTCAAAAGTCTCATCTCCTGAAATAAATTTGTAACAAAACAAGAAAAATGTGTTAAGTTTAATACATTTTTATGAAAACAACTCTTTTAAGCTAGATATTTAATTGAACCTTGGGTTAATCCAATAGCCATTCCATGGTGACTCACAGAACAGATGATGAACTTATAATTTAAATATTTGATTGAGTATTACAATATTTGCATTGGTGTGATACATATATATATGAATACTAGCAGGTTTAGTTTATAACCCAATAAAAAAAAACATTTGGTGCATGATCTGCTGACTAGCCACCTTTTCCAACTTCTGATTGAAATAAAAAAGTGTGACTCAATGGGGACACAAAATAAACACACACTTGAATTTAATGGTGAGAAACTTAGTTATAATTTCAGCTCTAATCTATTGCATACTTAGGTTTAAAACTATTATAAATTTGAAGTAACCTTGTGAGTTTATAGCATAGTCCTATAAAATTTGAAATCTGCCTACTCTAATAAATATGGTGATTGATTAAACGAAGTAGCCGTGACTCAAATTTTAGGTAATATCACATTGAATATAGTCAATATAGAGACTATTGACTCACTGTTGATTTTCAATTTTATCACTGGTTATTAGCCTTAATAGTTTACACATACAGTTTGCAGTGCCAGTGATAAAATTGAAACAAATTTTATTTTAGAGGACGAGTCTAATTACTAACTGATTAGACTAATATCATGACATGATTTGTCTATTGTCTTTTGACACATGAATCGTAGACTATGACTAGTAATACTAGTAAAACTACTAATAATTTTTATAGCAAAATACAAAAGACTAAATAAACAACAATATTGTAAGTATTCTTATTAAAAAAAATTTCAAATAATAATAAATTGTTTCTCATAATTCTCAAACTCAATATAGATACCTTTTCGTCTGAACATTATCTTGCTTTATCATTTCACTTTTCAGTAAACAGAAAAAAAAGGTAAATATGCCAGATTTATTAATCATGTTGTGTTTACGGTACTTATTGCCAATTGTACTAAATATTTTTGGTTTTCTTTTTTGTTACACTCACTGAACTCCACAGAGCTCGCTCTATCTATATATACTAATTATATTCATAGTAGGGCCAAAAAAAATATATTCTTATATTATAAAATCCCCTTAAATAAGAAGTTTAATTTATATACTGATTAATGTCAATATATATTACGGCCTACGTCTGCTAGGTGGCCAATTGCATGCATTAGTGTTGTTTTAGTCCCAGGTCATATTTTAGTTTCAGTTTTTATTTCGTTTTTTCTGTAATAATTTTAGTTTTCGTTTGTCTTGCTGCTAATTTTAGTTTTAGTTTTAGTTCTCGTTGACGAAAAGTCAACATTTTCGTCAACGAAGGTTTTAGTTTTAGTTTTCGTCAACGAAAACAACACTAGCATGCATACTATTAACTGCATACATTGTCCAGCTAAACCATAGATGAGCTAAACCAGAGGTTTTCAATCTGTGGTCCGCGGACCCCTGGGGGTCCGTGGGGAGCTTCAAAGGGGTCCGTGGGCAAGTCAAGGAAACTAGTGATTTTTCTTGTATAAAGTATTGCTTGGTTTGGTTGATTGGTTAGCTTTTAAATAAACAAAGAATACATGCCAATGTTTCAGGCACAATGTGTAGAATTGAAAACTTCGCTGGTATTTCCTTATATTTTCGTCTGAAGTCTGAACTAGACTGCATACTACATATACTTGTGCAATGAGTTTTTGAGTCATGTCATCTTGGCAATATTTCTTACTTACTTAGCTTAGATCTAAATCTAAGCCTAGATTGGCCTAGAAATAATCTTAGACAAAAGTTTTTTATATCAAATTGCTGGTATTCACTTCGTATGTTAATTTTAAATGACACCCACATATTGTTTTGGTTGGAAGTAGATTTTTTGTAAATTTTTAATATGAAAATAGGCCAGAACGATAATAGGGACTTTTCGCTAACGCATCGATGAAACGGTGTGAAATTCTAGCGATGTTGTATTATGTTGTTCTATTGTTATATGACTTGCTTATGTGAACTGACAATCACTTCTATTCTGAAACTTTGTCTAATTTTTTTTCCCTGAGATCTGAGTCAACGGGAATAAACTGTTGTTGGTCATGTTTTTATCAATATTTGTGTAAGTAAACTGTCCAAGGCTAGTAGCATGGATAAATTTGTGAAGAAGAAAACTGACTAGAACCTGGAAGATTCTGATGATCAAGCAGCCAAAGACGAATGAAAAAGAAAAAGGCGCAAGTATAATCCAGAATATATACAATTCGGCTTCACTGCAGTGGGGACTGATGCTGATCAACCTCTTTGTTTACATGTTTTGCCCGTAACTTAAGCTAGGCCTACCGATTAGCAGAATTTAAGACATATCCTGGCCCAACCTCAGGTACGAAAATTTGAGGCCATGGCGCCTTAATTGGGCTATGGGGGTCCGCCACCCGAGCTTGGTATGTCTGAGGGGTCCGCAGCATAAAAAAGGTTGAAAACCTCTGAGCTAAACCGACCGGTCAAAGTCGAAGTGACAATGTGAAATAGATATCATCAACTACGAACTTTTCGAACATTAAAGAAAGATACATTTAATGCAAATAGATTAGCCATTAGGCGATGTCGGCATCTTTTATAAAATTTGAGCTGATTTGTTTTGAGATTTGTAGTTATTTTGATATTAATTGACATAATTATAACTGTTGTTTTTCTTTGATATTCCTATGACATAGAGCATTGTTTTGTATGTTACTGAGTTAAAAATTTTGCAAACGATAAATTATCCTTCTCTGTGACCATTAAGAATAAAAATGGCAAAGACATCATATTAGATTTTAAAAGATTTATAAGAATTTGTTTGCTTTACTTTTCTTTTTTTTTTTTTTTGGGGGGGGGGGGGTGAGATTGAATTGAGAAAAAAATGCGACAGACATTCACCTCCTTATTTGTATCCAATGTTCACCTTTTTTTTTATTCAGATTAGGAGAGGTGTGAGAGGCTTCCATCGGCTTCACATAACCCGATCATTCACCTCACCCCTACCCAGGGGCCCGTACCCAGGTCAAAGTAAGCAGGGAGGCACCAAAAGCCAGCAAGGGGGCACCTTCTCATTTTAGTTACTTTTTCCTCTTTTTCTTCTTTTTAAGCGGGTAGGCACTCCACACCTAGCGGGGGCACGGCCCCCAGTGCCCCCTTGGCTACGGGGCTGCCCCCACCCCAACCCCAAAAACGCACATATCTTCTTTTTTTTCCTTTAGTGTAATTGGGTGGGGGGGGGGGGGGTAAAGGAGAGAGAGACTACCATTGCCTTCCCATTCCACAAACAACTTTATAATATTTTTAGTCTTCTTTTATTATTTGTGCCAAATTCATATATTTCATTATAAAGAAACTAATTTAAACATTTTATCTTTCTACTCATACAATTGTCAATAGAAAATCCGAATCTAGTCTAAGATTGCTCGTGATAAATTAAAAACTGTAATGAATGTATTATTTCGTTTATTTCTACTTTTTTACGATCAGTTTTGTTTTATTGCAAGTAACAGTAAAGGAAATTTAATTGTCAATAAAAAAACAAAGTTTTAATGATCAGGATGAGATGCTACATGACATGTCGATTTCCCGAACAACGCCGGGTATTAAACAGCTTTTCATTTTTTTATTTAAGACTTAATACTTTTATCTTAGTTATTTTTCCTTTTTTTTCAAAGTTGTTTTTCTAAATAAGATCTCCGTTATCTGTTTATGCATCTTATCTACATAATCGATATAAGGCATTCAGCCGGCACTGTTGTTTAGCTGTTCGATGTGAGGCGGGGGGATTAAGACCAATTAGAGCGACTTCTTCTAAACGGGCTCCGATCCTAAGAGAGACCCGCACTGATGACTAATGTACTTTCAACTGGACAAGCATGCACAACACATTGATATGTTTAACGAAGCACTACATCTAAGTGTTACAGAGAGTAGCTGTAAATAGTGAAGTCATGCACAACACATTGATATGTTTAACGAAGCACTACATCTAAGTGTTACAGAGAGTAGCTGTAAATAGTGGAGTCATGCACAACACATTGATATGTTTAACAAAGCACCACATCTAAGTGTTACAGAGAGTAGCTGTAAATAGTGAAGTCATGCACAACAACACATTGATATGTTTAACGAAGCACTACATCTAAGTGTTACAGAGAGTAGCTGTAAATAGTGAAGTCATGCACAACACATTGATATGTGTAACAAAGCACTACATCTAAGTGTTACAGGGAGCAGCTGTAAATAGTGAAGTAATGCACAACACATTGATTTGTTTAACGAAGCACTACATCTAAGTGTTACAGAGACAGCTGTAAATAGTGAAGTCATGCACAACACATTGATTTGTTTAACGAAGCACCTCGTCTAAGCTGTAAATAGTGAAATCATGTGCTTGCTACTAAGAACTATAAAACACCTGATATGGACAACAATTTAAGATATTTATTTTGTTACCAACTAAACGTTAGTTCAAAGATAAAATAGGTAGGGAACTATAAGAAGAATTTGTGGCGTAAAAATGATCACTTTTTTTGTAATCAAAATTAGGGAGCGACCGATAATCGGATCGGTATCGGTATCGGACCGATATTGGCACTATCGGTTAATATCGGATCGGCCGATTGTTGTAGGGAGCGACCGATAGTCGAACCGATATTGGCACTATGGGTTAACTATCGGACCGTTCGTTTTTTGGCTGCCGATACATTGTTGTTTTTTTTTTCACAACAGAGTTGCAGAAAAAAAAATCAGTAAATAACCCAATTCTATAACCAGGTCAGACAAGATTTTAAAAAAAAGGAATAAAAAAACCCGTACACAGAAATTGTCACGTCTACATCTGAGATATGACCTTGAAACAATAGGATTGGCATTTCTTAATTCTAATGTATGACCTTGAATGATACAATTAGTGAACATCTGTGCGTATTTTTTGTTGGGATGGGAAGTTGGGGGGCGAAGTGTCACGAAATATGACAGGGAAGGGGTAAGCATGGGTTGACATACGTCATTATCTGTAGCACGAGAAAAACACGTGTTTGGCATTGTTGTTGATTTAAAAAAATATCGGTATCTGGGGGAGGGGGTGTAAACAAGACACGCGTGGGCGAAGTGTTACAAAATATGTGAACATGGGTTGAAATACGTCATACAACACGAGAATAACACGTGTTTGGCATTGTTGTTGCTCAAGGGGCTGTCCATTAATTACGTCAACAAAATAGGGGGGATGGAGGGGGGGGTCAGAAAACTTTTGACAATTGTTGACAAGGGGGAGGGGGGAGGTCAAGAAAAGTTGACGTCAACAATGTTACTTTTTTAAATTTAATATAATTACTTAATAAATAGGAAAATTAAGCAGCGTTTGTAGTTCTGTGTTACACACTCGCTTAACATTCAGTATTTTAATTAAACTAACTATATTCCTACTAATTTTGCCACATAAACATTTTGGAAGCTACCTTTTTTAGGGGGGGGGGGTAATCATATGTTGACGTAATTTTATAGGGGGGGTCTCTGGAAGTTTGACAAGTTGTTGACACGGGGGGGGGGGAGGTAAAAATCGCCAAAAAATTGTTGACATAAATAATGGACAGCCCCATAAAAGAAAATATCGGTATCGGTTAAAATGCTGGTGGAAAATATTGGTATCGGACTATCGGTAAAAAGGCATATCGGTCGCTCCCAAATCAAAATGCTAAATATATTAATTTCGCTAATTTTAAAATAATATAAATATCAAAAAACATTGCAAGGAAATACCTGGTGAATCTCAAATTTATTTTTTCGGTTTAACTTTGTGTATTTTTATATTTAAAAAAATATACATACATAAGCCTACGTACATTCATAACTACATTCAAATAGGCTACTACTTAGACAATTTTGAACTCATACATAAGAATATTTTATTTAAATCGTGTAGCACTTCCTTTATTTTATAACAGCCAGCCAGCAATGACCCGGATGACAACTGGGACGTCGCGACTAAAAGGATGGGAAGGAGGGCGAGGGGTGAGACGCAGACGCTTGAAGAATTTTTGTCACTAAACTGGTTCTAAATTGAACGTTAATCTAGGACAAAACAGGAGGGGAACCAGCCCCGTAGCGTGAAAATTCTACAGCAGGGGCCTGGCAATAGCGGGGGGGGGGGAGGGGGCAGGAAATAGATTTTACTAAGTAGAGCAAACAAGCAAAGAGGGCCAGACAAAACGCAGGAGGGCCCGGCCTCCTGCCCCCCCCCCGCACGTTACGGGGCTGAGGGAAACAGGAGGGGAACATCAGTGTCTGATTTAACAGGAGAAGTTTAGTCGTATGTTTATCTATTTTAAATACACAAGAATTTACAAAAAAAAAGTGCATTGCAAAAAGAAAAAAAAATGTACACTTTACAATTATTCTATTAATTGTTGAATCAAACATATATAAACTATATTCATTATTATTTCCAAGAAAAATAAATGAAGCTAATAATCGATTAGGACAGAGGTTCTTAAACTTATGTACTCCGCGAACCCCCACTTGAAAAATTTTTTTTTGACGGACCCAATCCCAACTTTAGGTACTTTATATATGTATATATTTTACGATGATTTTTTTTTAAATGGCTTTGCGGACCCCCAGTAAAGGTTTCGCGGACCCCCAGGGGTCCGCGGACCACAGTTTAAGAACCTCTGGATTAGGAGTCCAAGCTTTTTTTATTCATTGTGGTCTGACATATAAGAGACAACAAATGCTCAGGACAAATTCACGAAAGGAGATTATTGTCAAAGTTGATCTGATGGTATTAAACTAGGTCACTAGTGAGAGACATATATTTATACTCGGGAAAATAACTGGATGTGGTCGTTTATAAACTCTGCCGAGGGTAAATTGAGACAAAATACTTTCAGGCTGTTAATTTACCATTAGTTTCACTTGTTAGTACATTCATTACTAACGTCAACTTAAAAGGTAGGAGATGAATTACATTGTATGTTATTTAGTACGATTTGTTTGTGTAATAATTATCAACTGTTCTGTGGAATATGAGCGTTGGAAGACTATGGTATTTGCTTGTGTCGTCAGGGCAATTTATTTATTTATTTTATTATTATCTTTAAAGAATATTTCAAAGAAAGATTTTTTTTTTTTGCACCGCCACTGGCAGCATGACAGGGTGTCGTGTACCTACCACGCAAGCTTTAATAGCAATATGGTTTTTGTCGCAATATGGTTTTTGTTTTGTTTTTCTGGCCAGGAGACCCCAAATATCCATTCCCCTTATTGATCATGGTACCTCCTGTGCAAGGTATTTATAGTGCAACATATGTATTGTGTACGGATATGTTGTTGAGTTGTTAACTTCCGCCTCTTTGTATTTTAATTGTATTTTGTCAGTTGTATGTAATTTCGAGGGATTTATCTTGCTAAAAATATGTTTTACCTTGTTGGATCTAAATTACAGAGCTGTAGGTAACTCTCTTATTGTAAATGTAGTTGAATCAATCTTTATCAAGAAAGTCGAGTGAAACTATGTCAACAAAATTGTATATATATATATATACAAGACTTTAGAAGGCAGCCTTAGTGAGTCCCACCCACGCTATATATCGCTGATTAGATGATCACGTCTTAAAGGGGGCGGGGTGGGTGTGTGCCTGGTGTGGGGAGGGGGAGGGGTAACGTCAGTCTATTTCCCTGTCTTCAGTAGTTTATTTGTTGTCGGAAAAGAAGACAGGAGGAGCTAAACGGAGGTAAGAAGTAACATTCTCCTAATTCCCACTCAATGCCGCCCCGCAGTGTCCCGCCGATTAGGGGAGGGGTCGGAAACCTTTTGAGCCGGAAGAGCCAAAAGTTATATTTACATTTTTCTCAGTTTTTAAAGAGCTACTAAAATTGTTGTTTCATTATTATGGTATTTTATTAGGATTAGGTATATAAATTAGATTTCTGATTTAAAATAAATGGCTTTAAATTCGAAATAAAATTTTTCATAGAAAAAATTTTAACTTTAAATAAATGATTTTAATAGATCGATATAATAGTTACATCAATGGGAGCAATGGCCTTGCATGCTTTTTTGAAAGTTTGATTAAATTTGGCTCATAACTTGTTATTTTCAGTTTCAAGTACGCCTCTATATTTGTATTTGTTAGTTTGCTTCTTACTTGACATTGTATTATATTCATACAAGGGAACGCTTGCTTGCACGAATATGTTGACCCAAAGATCTTCAGCACTCCAAATGCCTATTACTTCACCTCACTGTAGCACTGTGGAAGACTCTTCCATGCTTCAAATATGAATGCCTCAACTAGTGGTATTTCTGCTAGATCTGTCCACTTGTGCAGCGCAACATGCTTGCTTTTCTGGACCCCCTACTATTCTAACTTGCTCTTGAGTTCAAGTGTTTGGTTTTCAAATCCAGCAATTGCATTTGAAGCAAACCGGCATCAATTCTAAATGGCTCAAAGTTGATCTCATTTGTATTGAGAGAATTGAGAGGATTTAATATGAACGCCAGAGCACTTGCATTTGTTTTTGAATTGCTCAAATCTCTCTATATTGGTCCCCCGTGCTGATAATATTTTCAAAAGTTGATTGGCCAGCTTAGTCCGGGCCCCTAAAACTCGCCTGGCCCCTGGGCATTTGCCCCACCCCCTCTCGGCGGGTCTGGGTTTATACGATGATATATTATAACGTAAGATTTGTTGAATCCCTAAACTATCTCGGTAAATTGAATTCAAATATGGTTACTGGACTTACCAGTCTTCTGCAACACTAACTGCCTCAGAATTTCGAAATGATTTAATTTACCGTTCTACAGGTCTTCGACAAAAAGAAATAATTTATTTTTGAAACAAACCATTTCGTTAAGCATGGCATTGGTTGGGTTTCCTTTTCCTTGCAGTTTTACATTTAGCTCATTTAGTTTCTTTGTGATATCTACCATGAAATTGAACATTTGCAGCCATTTATCTTCTTCTAATTCAGGATGAACAATGCCTTTTCCATTTAGAATTTTGTTATTTTACTCATTGGTATATAGTAGGCAAACCGTCCATCTCGAAAGATGATGGTAGCGCTTTAGGTTAGTCATCTAGTCGTGTTTTGATAGCAGGTTCTTGAATGGCTCAGCAGACCGATCCTGGACTGACAGACTCTTCCACAGTGGCCACAAATGAAGCTGGATGGAGGACCGAGGGCCTGTTTCTGCCGTGCGATCTTCCCTCTCTGTCTTTTGGTCTCCTGCTGTTGGTTTCTTAATTGTTCACCAGTAAGGATGCCTTTGTGAACAGCCTGTCGCCACTCGCTCCGGTCGTCGGCGAGCTGTTCCCAATTGTCGAGGCTGATGCCGGTCAATTTGAGGTCGCGTTTGCAGACATCCTTGAATCGCAGTTGCGGGCGACCAACGGGGCGATGCCCAGTGGCAAGCTCGACATATAGGATGTCCTTTGGTATGCGTCCATCTTGCATTCGATGCACATGACCCAGCCAGCGCAGACGTCTTTGGCACAGAAGGAAATGCATGCTCAGTGAGCTGGCTTGTTTGAGTACGGCAGTGCTGGTGATTTTGTCCTGCCATCTGATGCCAAGGATGCGTCGGAGACAGCGGAGGTGGAAGCTCTCGAGTCGATTTTTCTGTTTGGTATAGGTAGTCCAGGTTGCGCTGCCATACAAAAGAGTGCTGAGAACACATGCCTGGTATACCTTGAACTCGGTGTTCAGTGTCAATTGGTTGTTAGACCATACTCGTTTGTTTAGTCTGGCAATGACGCTGGTTGCTTTGGGAAGCCTCTTGTCGATCTCGTCATCCAGGGACAGACTGATGGTGATGGTGGAGCCCAGGTATGTGAACTTGTCGGTGACCTCCAGAACTTCGTTGTCGATGGTGATTGAGGGTGGAGCTGGGATGCCTTGACCCATGATGTTGGTTTTATTGATGCTGATGGTCAGTCCCAATTTTCTGCATGCTTGAGCGAAGCGATCCATCAGGAGCTGTAGGTGTTCCTCTGTGTGTGCTGTCAGGGCTGCGTCATCAGCGAACAGCATGTCTCTGATAAGGATAGTGCGAATCCTGGTTTTTGCTCTTAGGCGGGTCATGTCCAGCAGCTTCCCGTCACTTCTGGTATGTAGGTAGACACCTTCTGTAGCGTCTTTAAATGCAAAATTCAGCATCATAGAGAAAAATATGCCGAATAGTGTAGGCGCTAGAACACAGCCTTGTTTGACTCCGCTTTTAATTGTGAAGGATTCTGAAGTGTCCCCATCGTAGCTGACGACTTCCTGATTATTATCGTGAAAGGAGGTTATAATGTTGAGCAACTGGGGTGGACAGCCGATCTTCTTCACTAACAGGAACAGGCCGCTTCTGCTTACTAAGTCAAACGCCTTGGTTAGGTCGATGAAGGCGATGTACAGCGGCATCTGCTGTTCTCTGCACTTCTCCTGGAGCTGACGCACTGAGAATATCATGTCGACAGTGGATCTTTCTTGTCGGAAGCCGCATTGTGATTTGGGGTACACGCGGTTTGCGAGAACCTGAAGACGGATGAGGACCACGCGTGCAAAGGCTTTGCCTACAATGCTCAGCAATGAAATACCCCTGTAGTTGTTACAGTCGCTGCCATCCCTCTTATTCTTGTATAGAGTGACTATCTTGGCGTTGCGCATGTCATGCCTTCCTTCCAACATAGGCAGAGGAGCTCATGGAGTGGCTCTAATAAGGCAGGTGACCGAACGCTGTAAATAAGGCAGGTTTTACTCAAGCAAGAAGCAAAACGTTTCAATACGTTATTCCCGGAAAGCCGCCATCGCGCTTTGTGGAAGGCATCAATTCGACATCGAAAGAGCCTCAACTTGACATCGAAAGAGCAGCATGCGGCTCGCGAGCCGCAGGTTGCCGACCCCTGGGTTAGGGGATGGGGTAATCTACTGTAGGGTTTAGTCCACAACCCACCAGCGTTTTCTTCTTGTTGTTGAAAACGGAACCCATGTCAAATTCACATATAGTCTTTGTAAATAAAAAAAAATAATAACCTACTGTCAGTAGTCGGGCAAACAAACTTGGGTTGAGCCTTTAAAAGCAAACCTTGTTAAGTTTGTTGGTTCCCACTAAAGGGGCGGTTTGCACAATATATAAGGCATCTTTTACCTTCCACCCATGAAAACAAAAACAAAAAATAAAACTCAAGACCCTATTTCCTCTTATTATATAACAGACCCTCCCCTGCACACACACCCACTATAGCAGATTATAATATAACAGACATAAACTAATATGTCTTATATTCCCACAAGAGAATAAAAAAGGTAAATGTACTACATTACTTGAAGACTTATGCTAAGAGTTGTTTAATACGTTCATGGGGAAATTAAAATAGATTAAAACAATTTTTATCAAGGTCACGCAGCTACTTTATTTATGTGTATAATTTTCACTTGGAAGATAAAAAACTTTTTAGTCAGTAACTAGAACAATTAGTTCAATTATACTTTTAACTTAACTTTTTTCACTTGGCTAAACTTTGCCTTTAACTAAAAAAGTTACACTTGTAATTTGTAGCTTTCGAATTAACCTTTTCCCATCACTGGAAACCAATATAGATCAGAAGAAGTATATCCTAATGCAATTCTCGAACAAATGGAATATGAAGTCATTGTGGTTGTGAATATGAGAAAAAATACTTAAATACTGAAAATTAAATACTTGGCGTGAAAGTATATCTACAGAATCTGGCGAATATGGAGAGAATAGTAATACTGGACATTTAAAAACAGAGACCCTTTCTCACTATGATATAGAAAGCTAGTAATGAAACTTATCATTTTCCAGCTGTTCATCGATCTTATTTTGGTCTGAGCTAACTGAGTCCACCTGAACTTCTGAATAGATTGAAAAAGTTTAGACTGGAATGACTATTTCTTGATATGTTTCAGTCTATGTTTTTTTATAAGCAAGTTAAAGTTGATAAAAATGTTCTTATATCCACTATGTGACAAACAAGTTTAATGAACTTGATAAGACCCTGCACTCAATTTGATCAAAGCAAAACAGATGTTTTTATCATGTAATTCAAAGTCTCGTCAGCCAAGAAAACATCACTATTCATTAGACAATAAATGCTGATGTGGTAGCCATCTTGCTAAACTGTGATTGGAGTTTAAAATGTCACTTATAATGTTAATACTTTTTTGAAAGTCCTTTTATTATTTTATTTCTCTATAAATTAAAAATATTTTAAAAAATAAATACATAACACACACACACACACACCAGGGACGAGGCGTGACTTTTTTAAGGGTGTTACCGCTGATCATTATTGATATAACAACTTTCTTTTACATAAAAAAATCATATATATATATATATATATAATTGTAGTATTGATACATTTAGAATATATTTATTAAACGTTTATTCTGATGTTGTTTTATAACATTCAAATACACCCAATAAAGAGTATAAAAATCTACAAAAATAAAATAAAACGTTATATCACTATTCTGAGTAATTCAACAATTCAGTAGCAGTAGTCAGCAATTAAAAAAAAGAGTTAACTCCCATTGTTATTATCGCTAACACACGACGAGTCACGGGAAAAAAAGAGGGGTTGACAGATGACGAGACAAAACAAACATTTTTGTTTTTGTTTGTTTAATACCTGCAGAGCTGCCAACTGTGATATTTTATTACCAGTTCTATATTATTTTGATCAATCTAAAAGTCTATTTCGATGATAGACAACAGGATATTAACGCAGGGTGTTGTTTAGATGTAGATTTATTTATTTTTATTTGTTTAGTCAGATATAAATTTACATTTTTTCCTCAATTTTTATATTATTTTGGATAATTATAATATATTTATAAATAATTTTTCGGTGAGAAAGTTGACAGGACAACATGACGTCATCGTCTCGTTGCCGTTCTCTCCGTAGGTAACACTACACAACATATTCATGTGAGTTTTTCCTCTTTAGTTCAGCCAATGAAAGGTAAAAGTATATATACAAGTGTAACCCAAATTCAGATCGGCAACATGTTTGTAATAATGTCAAATTATCATTTAACTCTATTAGAAAAAGCAAATGTAGTCATCTTATTTGAATATAAATTGAATGTGAATGATGTTGAGCAACTAAAACTACTATAAATGCACAGTTTTTTATTTTTTGTTTTTGTTTTGTTTTTCCACTGCTTTTGTAGTTGTTTGTAAGGCTGTAGCCGCCGGAAACACGGGGAACATGGACGCCTCTTCTCTAACACACACACACACACACACACACACACACACATAGACCCCTCAGCCGCCGTCTTAAGCCGCCGTAAGCCGCCACGAAGCCTGTAAGCTGTAAGCCGCCACAAAAAATGTTAAGCCAAGCTACCAAAAACTTTTCTAAGCCGTGGGAGATTCGGAATTACTAATTCATGTCATTTTAAAGCGATTACAAAAATCGCATCCAAAAATTATATAAAACATTTTTTTTTATATTAATTTTAATCTTTTTTTTTACGCCGCCATTGCCAGCATGGTAGGATGTAGTGTGCCTACCACACCAGCACTGTTGGCGGCGCTGATGCACATCTGCCATCCCTACAGAGCGGCGGGGTGAGTGTGCCCGCTATCATCTGCCGGGATGGCAGAAAGATGGGTTTTATTCCTTGCCCAAAACTGGCCAGACCAGCAGGGTGCGTGTACTGCTGATCGGCCAGAATGGCAAGGCGAGGGGTTTTTCCTGCCACTCGGACAAAGGAGAGAGTGTAGTGTGCCTGTACCCTCAGCCCGAAATGGCAGGCTGCGCAGGTGTGCTTGAGTGGGACAGAGTGGAAGGGTGTTATGTGCCGACCACATCCGTCACCACCGCTAGCTGTGAACACTGCGATGTCGGATAGTCCTCATTGACCACAGTACCACCACCGTCGCAAGAAAGAGGTTTTTTTTTCCTGACTAGTGAACCCCAATGATCTATCCCCGGTAGATCATGGTATGTCTCTCAGGCCAGGATGGAGTGTTCATATTAATATCATGCCAATATTTCTAAATGAAACTCTCCAGCACACGTGAATTTAATTGACTATGATAACACAGCCCAACAAAAATTTTTTTTTCGAATTGCCAAGAATGTTTGAATGAATTTATAGCAATTCATGGGTGCTGATTTCAAAACTGCCACTGCTTTTGCTGAATTGGCTCTAGTTTCTGAGATATTGGACACCCTTGAAAATATGATTGTACCCTTTGTGTAAAACAAATGCAATAAGTTTGGTGTCTTTTGTTTAATTTAACTATACCAAGTTATAACTTGGTTTATTTTTTTCTCTTTTATGCTTCTTTCTAAAGACATCATGAGTTCATCACGAAGATGCTGCAAAAATAATCCGAATGTATTCTGTTACATCTGTGGAGAATACATGATTGAAAAGCAAAGAAGAAATATAACCGACTTTGTGCAGAGGCATATTTGACTTATTTCGGTGTGAAGCTGGGAGACCAAGACAAGTCTTGGGCTCCCCATAAGGTCTGCAAAAACTGTGTGTGAAGAGCCTACGGCAGTGGACAAATGGTGAGAAGAAAAGTCTCAGTTTCGGTGTACCAATGGTATGGTGAGAGCCGAAAGACCATTTGGGTGATTGTTATTTTTGTATTGTGAATGTTAAAGGCTTCAGTCGCCACAAGAAATCTAAGTGGGATTATCCTGATCTTAAATCTGCAAGGAGACCAATTCCACTTAGCAGTGAAGTTCCTATACCAGTGTTTACTGGATTATTAGTGCTTTCACCATCAGACTCCGACGAGGGGCAAGATCTGGAGTTTTTGGCAGGTGAAAACAGTGGAAGCGATTGTGAAGGAAGTTCTTCAACACCTCAACCATTCAGCCAAAAAGAACTCAATGACCTAATACGAGACCGAAATCAGTCCAAGCAAGCCTCTGAGATTTTAGCGTCCAGGCTCAATGAAAGAAATTTTCTCAAACCAGAAGTTAAAATAACATTTTATCGGAAAAGAGAAGAGTTTTTTCTTCCATATTTCAGCCAAGAGGAAGATCTTATTTACTGTAAAGACATCCCTGGACTTCTGCTCCAAATGGGACTAGAAGACTACCATTCCGAAGACTGCGTCTTTTTATAGACAGTTCCATCAGAAGCTTTAAATGTGTTCTGTTACACAATGGTAACCGTTATGCATCTCCATTGCTCACTCAACAACACGTAAAGAAGAGTATGAGAATATCAAAACATTATTGCAGAAAGTGGTCAATTTGTGTTGATCTAAAAATGGTAAACTTCTTGCTTGGACAGCAGTCAGGATACACAAAATACCCATGCTTCATGTGCCTTTGTGATAGCAGAGCAAGGCAAGATCATTGGACAAGAGTGACATTGGCCTGCAAGAGAAACCATGACTGTAGGTAAAGAAAATATCATCAATAAGCCACTGGTTGACAAAAATAAGATCATTCTCGGACCGCTTCATATCAAATTAGGTCTAATGAAACAATTTGTTAAGGCTTTGGACAAATCTGGCAATTGCTTCAAGTATATTTGCAGATCATTTCCCGGATTGAGCCTGGAGAAGCTGAAAGCTGGGATTTTTTTCGGTCCTCAGATTCGGAAACTCATCAACGATCGAAATTTTACTAATTTCATGGATCACCTTGAAGCTTCTTCTTGGAACAGTTTTGTTTTAGTTGTCAGGAACTTCTTAGGTAATAACAGAGCAGAGAATTACGCAGAACTGGTGCAAGATATGCTCGCTAACTTCAGAAACATTGGAGCAAATATGAGCATCAAGGTACATTACCTGCACTGTCATTTAGACAAATTTCCAGGTAACCTAGGGGACTTCAGTGAAGAACAAGGCGAAAAGTTCCATCAGGATATGAGGGTGATGGAGGAGATATATGAAGGAAGATGAGACATACATATGATGGCTGACTACTGTTGGAGCCTCCAGTGCAATTGCACCAACGACACATACAAAAAGAAGTCGAGCAAACAGCGATTTGCTAATGCATTATCATAGACAATTAACATATTAATTAATTAATTAATTAGACATAATTAGTTTTTCAAATGAAAATGTTTTCGTCTATAACACAATTACACATATTTTTGAACAATTTTCTGCATGACTATTAACAGTTTCCTCGTGTGGAGTTGCTGATCTTCCATCGAGCGCCTCCCCAGGTGGCGGATAGGGGAATGCCCACCAGATATGGTAGGTACCGGAGAAATCAAATACCCGGGGCGGACCAAAATCAGCAAAACCTGTTGCCTTACAGGAAGTGGAGGGATCCACAAAGGCTAGGGAACCTTGCCCGAAATGCAAGGCAGCTATCAAGAGAGCTGAAAGGGAATCATCCCAGATGGTTGTGCGCAGGGCCAACAACCCAGCCATGGAAAAAAAAACTCGTTATAGAAACCAAAAGGAAAGACAAGCCAGAAAACACAGTCAGGGAGAGAGCAGAGCTCCACAAAGGAGATTAATGAAGTCATGTGGGGAAATTCATCAGAATCCTACATGGCCGACTACTCTGCTCAAACCAATGAAAACAAAAGCCTTCCTAATCCAAAAGACACCATTCATACTGGGAACCTGGAATGTCCGAACTCTCTTAGAACCAGGGAGATGCGCCCAAGTTGCAAATGAGATGTCCAGCTACAAACTACAAATACTGGGCTTAAGCGAAGTCAGGTGGAACACCTTCGGGGAAACTAGACTACAGTCAGGCGAAACAATGCTCTTCTCTGGGAAAGAAAATGAAGATGATAACCACGAAAATGGAGTGGCATTTCTGTTAAAGAAAGAGGCCTTTGATAGCCTCCTTGAATGGGAACCCGTTTCTGAAAGAATAATTAGAGCCAAGTTCCTGTCCAGGTTTAAAAACGTCCACATCATCATGTGCTATGCTCCAACAAATCCTTCACACGAAGAGGACAAGGCTACCTTCTACGAACAACTGCAGTGTACAGTCGACAAAATACCCAAAAGAGACATATTGATACTCATGGGAGATATGAATGCCAAAATTGGAAAACAATAACAAGGGAAAAGAAAAGACAATGGGCATGCATGGAATGGGCAACCTAAATGAAAATGGAGAGTTGTTCACCAACTTCTGTACCAACAACGAACTGGTTATAGGTGGCAGCATTTTCCCTCACAAAAACTGTCACAAGGCAACATGGATCTCACCAGACCAACAAACAGAGAATCAAATCGACCACATTGCGATACGTCGTACATGGAGGAGTACATTACAAGATGTAAGAGCCAAAAGAGGAGCAGACATTGGATCGGACCACCACCTGGTTGTAGCCAAGCTCAAAATAAAACTAGCCAAACAAAGGAGAAAAGCCAGTGGGAGAATAAGATTTGACTTAGAAAAACTTCAGCAAGAACAAAAGAGAAATGAATTTCAAGTCACACTCCAAAACAGATTTTCTGCCCTACAACCAGATGACACAGAGGATGACATAGACAAAACCTGGAACAACTTCAAAGACACCATCATAAGGACATGCAAAGAAATATTAAGCCCAACACAGGAAAACAAAAAGCACTGGATAAAAGAAGAGACATGGAAAAAAATCGAAGACAGGAAACGGGCAAAACAAATGGTAAACCAAGCAAAAACAAGGAGGCATAAACAGCTCACCCAACAAGAATACAACACAACCTCAAAAGCAGTCTCAAAAATGCTCAGAAAGGATAAAAGAACCTTCTACAATAGAATGACAGAACGAGCAGAAGAGGCGGCAGGGAAGAATGACATGAAACAGCTGTACAAAATCACTAAAATCCTGAGTGGCAAGAAATCAAATTATCACGTACCAGTACGAGACAAACAAGGCAAGCTCCTCTCTTCCATTGATGATCAACTTAAGAGATGGAAAGAATATTTCCAGGAAATGCTGAACAGACCAACCCCTCTGAATCCACCTGTCCTTATTACAGGTAAAACACTGAATATAAACATAGAAGAGATATCCAAAGAAGAAATATGGAAGGCACTACGCCAAATGAAGACAGGTAAAGCAGCAGGCACCGACAATATACCACCCGAAGTCCTAAAAGAAGGAGGAACTGGAATTGTTAACCAACTTCATAATATATTTAATAAAATTTGGTCAACCGAAACTCCTCCTGCAGAATGGAAAAAAGGCCTACTGATCAAGATCCCAAAGAAAGGAGATCTATCACAATGTGATAAATGGCGAGGAATCACCCTACTCTCGGTGCCAAGCAAAGTATTTAGCAGAATACTACTCACCAGAATAAAAGAAGCTTGCGACATCCTCCTAAGAGAGGAACAGGCTGGGTTCAGAAGAGGAAGGTCATGCATTGACCAGATTGCCACTCTACGTATCATCATTGAACAAACTATTGAACGGCAATGCCCTCTCTATGTCACATTTGTAGACTTTGAAAAGGCCTTCGATAGTATTGACAGAGAGACAATGTGGACAATCATGAGGCACTATGGGATACCAACCAAGATAATAACCATCATTAAAAACCTCTACTTAAACTTCACATGCCAAGTAGTACACAATGGTAGAGTATCAGAGGAATTCAGCATTACAACTGGAGTCAAGCAGGGATGCCTCCTTTCACCACTTCTGTTTCTTCTGGTTCTAGACTGGGTAACCAGAGAGGCTTATGCTGACTCTGGTAAAGGAATCCAGTGGAACCTGGTGAAGAGGCTAGAAGACTTAGAGTTCGCAGACGACCTGGCCATACTGTCCCACAAATTACAAGACATGCAAGAGAAAGTCTCAGCCCTGGATAGTACTGGACAGAGAGTTGGTCTCAAGATAAACCAGCAAAAAACAAAGATTCTGAAAATCAACCAACAACAAGATGGCACAAGAGAAGTAGGGAATCAAAGTCTACAACAGGTAGAAAACTTTGTATACCTAGGGAGTGTGGTCAGTATAACAGGAGGAACAGACGAAGACATAGAACGTAGAATAAACCTGGCACGCCAAGCATTCGCTAATCTAAAAGCCGTCTGGAGATCCACATACATTTCTTCTAAAACCAAATTAAGAATCTTTAACACCAATGTGAAATCTGTCCTACTCTATGGGTCTGAAACTTGGAAAACAACAGAGACAACAAGTAATCGACTACAGACCTTCATCAACAGATGTCTAAGGAACATAATGAAAGTAAAGTGGTATGACAAGTTAGAGAACACCAAATTGTGGGAGAAGTGTGGACAGAGATCCATTGTGCAACAAATTCTAGAGAGAAAGTGGAAATGGATTGGACACACTCTTAGAAAAGATACAAACAACAGAACCAGGCAGGCCTTAGACTGGAATCCTCAAGGCAAACGTCACAGAGGAAGACCCAAGCGCACATGGAGACGCAGTATACTAGATGAGACCAGGCGATCAGGGCAGAGCTGGGAAGAGCTTAAAAAAACTTGCTAGAGATCGTGACAAGTGGCGAGCTTTCACAGAGGCCCTATGTTCCACAAGGAACTAAAAGGAAACATGATGATGATTAACAGTTTCACTACTATTTGTTAGCATACTATTTTACTTCAAGCAATTTCTGACAAATTCCAAACACGGTGCATACATTATTTAATTAATTTTAATTATCTCGTAAAATAGAGCCAATCTAGAAAAAGTACTTATATATTCTAAATCAGCATAGTTGACTTTGTATAAAATGATTGAAATATCACTGGCAATGAATTCTCTGTTTACCAGCGTAATCAATTATAGCAAACTTACGAAGAGAACACAGACATGAAATTTTGTTAGTACCATAATATAATAACACTTGAAATCTAACTCATTTTTGTATTTTTACATTTTTAAAAAAGTTGGTTCTTAATTTAATTTAAATTTTTATTATTTTTATTATTTTTAACATAAATCTTTATATTCACTTTTTATATACAATAAATTATAAAGTATTATTTATTTATTTCAAAATTGTTGTTTGTATAACTAGTAAAAGTATAGTACATAAATATTTTGACAGTTACCTCCCTTATAAAAAAAATATCGGTGATACCCAGTGTGATCGTTGGGATCCGGCTTCCAACAGGGGTGCTAGGTATTTTCCTAAACCACGGCTTAAGCCGGCTAGCCAGCCATAACAATTCTAAGCCAGCCATCATCAGTTCTACGGCGCGGCTGAGGGGTCTAAACACACACAAACATGTTTGTAAAATTTCAAATAGAGACTCATGTCTCTTCTTTGGACCGGGCCAAAAAATTATTTTAGCGCCTCTGTACTTACATATTTACTACATTCATTTATATAGATAGAAAGATAGATAGATAGATAGATAGATAGATAGATAGATAGATAGATAGATAGATAGATAGATAGATAGATAGATAGATAGATAGATAGATAGATAGATAGATAGATAGATAGATAGATCATCATCACCATACATTTAACCGGTGTGGTCGTTTGGGGAACCCATGGTTAACTCAACAGGCATATTAGACTTTCCTGCGCGGCTGTCTTTAGTTCATTCATTGGTCGCCTTGTCCATTCTTTTTATTATGATGTTTGCACTACTGTGGTGTTGACCATTATCTTGCTTTTCTCTGATCTGATTTCCATTCCGTATGCACTCGCCCTATCTGCAAGCTTGTCAGTCAGCTCTTGAAGTTCACTGTTGCTTCTGGCCAAGAGATCTATATCATCGGATAGATAGATAGATAGATAGATAGATAGATAGATAGATAGATTTGTTTTGTGCTATATACCAGGCGACTTATTTATTTATTTGGGGAGTGGGGCATTAAAACAATGAAACAGATGGTGGCTACATTTAGAAACCAATTGCTAGCACTTTTTTTTATTGGCCGCTATTTACGTCGTAAATATTGCTACATGTTTTCATATTTTACCTTGTTGCCGGATGTGTGTAGTATGTAAACTTACATAACGCTGGGATGCCTACTTATTTTCTCGATAGCTATTCAGTAATAGATGAGAAAAATATCTAGATACAAATAAAAACATATAGCAAGTAAAATAAAATATTGTTTCCAAATGAAGAAAAAAAATCTAGGTCTCGATATAAATTATCCTAAATGGTAGCCATTATAGTATTGGTGAACTAACGTTTGAAATGCAACAGTTCAGCATCTGTGTACACTATATGACGTCATTGAACAGAATCCTTTTTTTTGTATGTTTGTTTACCTACACTGCATGTACAAAGGTGACAAGTTTAATCAAGGTAGTCTGAAAACATTTGCCATTCAGGATGAAACATTATTAGTACAAATAAATAAGCGGACATAATGTTGTTGTATCTTTGATGGTTAGCTTGTTAAATGAAGTCACAAAAAATTTGTTAATGAATATTTGTGTAAGTACCAAACTATATTTATGTTCTTGTTTACATCATTGTTTCTTATTTCCAGGTCCATGCAGAATCTGTAATTGTCGCATTAAAAGATGTGCTAATTGTCGCATTAAAAGATGTGCTAATTGTCGCATTAAAAGATGTGCTAATTGTCGCATTAAAAGATGTGCTAATTGTCGCATTAAAAGATGTGCTTTGGAATTGTATTTTCACCTGGGCAACTAAACATTTAACTAATATTATTTCTTACAAGGGAATAGAATCAGGGCCGTTTTAAGGCTCTATTGGACCCTAGACACATGCCGTCATTACATGTTTTGTTTTGGTTAGAATAAAGGCAAGTATGTTAACAAGACTAATCCATTTAAAATCCTTGGCCTCTAAATCAATTAACTTTAACATATTGGTACTAGACACACCAATAAAAAAAAACATCTTTGTTTACGCGACCCACCTGGAAAGAAATAGTAAGATAAAAGAATAAAAGCCTCATTTATTTAATACACAGATTTCTCCTTTTTTTGCAAATTTACAAAATTAGTTTGGTAACAAATAGAGAAAAAACTGTAATAATGCATATCTGTTCACGTAATTAATGGACTAGCGGTCATCAAGTTAAAGAACTTTTTTGAATCCCCCTCCCCTACGCCTTGTCAACATGCGTCAAACTTTCCGTGACCCCGCCCATCCCCAAGTAAAATTACGTCAATTGTTTTGAACACCCTCCCCTCCCTACAAATATACACTTATCAAATGGAACAAACGTATAATTTTAATATCCACCCCCTCCCAAATCGTTAAATTAAAAAAACTTCAAACTCCTCCCATTTATTATAATTATTGAATTGAAATATGACTTTTGTAACAAAATCAACAAGTCTTTTCCCCTAAATAACAATATTTAACAAAATCTTGAGCTGATCGTCTACATTCATATACCGGTATATTATTAAATGCGTTTTGTTTGTACAGTATCGACTATTCGGTCTGCAGTTATCCAGCCATCACACTATCTAGCGTAAGGAATATCTAACAAGACTGAAACATAATTATATTAGCAAATTAAAAATTTTCTTTGTTTTTCTTTCAAATTTATAATGGGTAAAAATAGTTCCATGTGAGTTAATCGATATATACTAAATTCATGGTGGGGTGACGGTCAAAATATTCCCCGACACCGACATCGGTGTCGGCATTCCATCAGCCGCCGACGCCGACACCGGTGTCGGTTTTCAATTTTCCGCCGACACCGACACCGGGGGGGGGGGCAAAGGGAAATAACTGTGTATTTATTTTCCCTGTATATATCTCATACTATATATAAAGATGGCTATCGATATTTTTTTTTAAATTTAAAGTATACTTTCAATAAACAATATATACTTTTTCTGGTTAATTATATTGAAGTATATAGTGAAGTATATTTGTTTAATATATATTTATTTTGTAACTGATTCCTTATAAAATCAATGTATACTTATAATCAAAAGAGGAAAAAATGTTTCAATAAGCATTTATTGAATGCAGTACTTGGTGAAAATAAGGAAAATATATACACATTTGGGCAGAGTCAACATAATAACTCATGGCGCACATGGAAAACTTATTTATCACCAAATACATCCCATTTTTAATTGCGAGAATTTTAAAATAATTTTGCTAGCTAATTCTAAGTTTCTAAGTGTTTTAAGTTGTATTTTAAATTGTCTGAATATATTTACTTCGATCATTTGACTTTTTAATGCCACTAAAGTAAAACTGCTATAGTTTCGAGATTGGTCATATTTTTTTTCAGTACCCTACTGGTACTATTGCCTTTTCTCAATCAGCTGTTTACAACGTAAAAGAAATATTGACAGTATACCAACATCCTACAGTGTTTAATCAAATCGATTGGTAATAATCGTGCACATATTATGCAACTATAAAGTTTGATACAAATTTGATATACCTGTACATTTTCAGCGTTTTCCTATATTTCCTATTCATTCTCGGGAAGTTGCCGCTCTAAATTATAACCGAACTGGCCGGCTGCCTAGGCACCCAGTAACACAGTGGTCCCCAACCCCCGGACCACGGACCGCTAGCTGTCCGTGGATCAAATGGCACTGGGCCGTCCAAGAAACTTTAAATTAATTCCTTTTTATTTATTGTTGTGTATTTCCCTCAGGATAGTGCGACGCCTATCCCTCTCGGGCCGCGGTGAAATTATCAAACGTCAACCGGTCCGCGGCGAGAAAAATGTTGGGGACCACTGCACTAACACACACACACCACTTCTATGGTACCGGTAGCTTTTATTTTGTTTGAACATAATAAAAATTGCCTGTGTATCTTACTATGCTGCTCTTTAATAGCAAATTTAAATAAATAAAACGCCCGAACTGTGTAGTTAAAGGTGTTTATTTTAATAATTATGCACAGGGCGCCGAGCTATACGGGTCTCCGAAATTGTAATCTTGAAAACAATGCTCAGCTTTGAAACCAGACATGGGCAATCTACGTCCGTTAAACGTTTTTATTCGACCCGCAGTTCACTCCCCTTCGTTCATTTACATTGATATTACTTACATTTATGTTATCTCATATAAAGTATTATAAACACTCCATTGATATTCTCTTGGTCCGGCCCTTCAATCAAATTTAAGAACCTATTGCGACCCTTCAGTAGTTATAAATTTTCATCTGTGATCTATGATTTTGCAGCATGTCCAATACGATGAAAAAAAAAAGTTCTCAGTTGTACAGGTAACATTGAAAAGTCACGAAAAACACTAGATACGGACATCAAGAGTAGCTGCAGTGAATAGATTGAAGTGACAATAGTGTATGGTCAACTTCGAGATATGCCCCAGAATGCTGAATTCTATTTTTATAGTAAATCTGAAGCGGCCAATTCGATATTTTTTATTAATTTCTCATTTATGTGTAGGCTTATGCTCAAGTATTGGTGAAGATTATATCAGCAAGTCACTGCAAAGTACAGACATATCCAACAACACTAGAGCAATGATGCTTGGAAGTTTTTAAGTGGCCATTCAGAGAAAGCAGAATGCTGAAATAAAATTATGGCAAGGGCTACTAATAATGATAAAAGATTTGTTACAGACCTATTTTTAGAGAAGAGAGAGACGTATGAAGACACTGCATACTTAACAGTTAATAGAGGAAGGACTCGTTTTTTTCCACCTGAATTAAAACTGAAATAAGTAGTGAAAAATGTTATGTATTGTTGTAGGTTCCACACTTTTCAGAACGGTGGAGGGGGGGGGGGGTTGGGGCGCCAAAAAACTCGCACATGGCGCCTCAATAGCTAGCAACGGACTGGGCTTTGATGTAGTGCCATTGGGACGTATTGGTAATGTTTCAGTCTGAGATAAATTAAGCTGTGAAGAGTGTTATTTGTGGGTTAACTTTGATTGTAGGAACATTTGAACAGGTCATTCTTTGAGGTTCTAAAAAACTTGAATAGGTTTGTGTGTAATCTTTCTCCAACATGGATATTGATAGAGAGATGCAAACTAAACATTTCTTATGATTTACAATGATTGAATGAATAACAGAGTGAACATATCCAGTAGCCTTCCTATCGGCTTTCAGTCGTAAATCTGTTAATGTTGACAAGTCGTTGTACTATAGAGAATCTCGCTTTGGAAAATAATACATTTGTTGATAAACAGATTTACCAAGTATTTATTTAAAAAGAAAAGAAGAACTTGATAAAACTTTAAATTAAAGATTGGCTAAGAACTATCTGACGTTGTTCTGGATTATTTAATTTATTTAATTTAAGTTCTAGTATTTTTTTTTGGCAAGTTTTTGCGCCGACACCGAACCGACTCCGGACGAAGTACAAATGTCGACACCGACACCGGGCAAAGTACAAACGCCGACACCGACACCGATACCGGCAAAAACTACCGACACCACCGACACCGGCTCCCCAGCCCTGATACTGATGACGCGGTTCTCAATCGGTGGTACGCGTACCCCGAGGGGTCAGGGGAAAAGTTTTGCAGGGGTACGTAGCGATATATTATTTTCGTTTAACAACAGGCACCGGGCCGTGGATCAAATGGCACTGGGCCGCCCAAGAAACGTTAAATTATTTCCTTTTTATTTACTGTTGTGTATTTCTCTCGGGATATTGCGACTTTCCATGGACGAGAGGTTAACCAGGAGGTGAGCTGCTGTGAATGGCTGTAACATCATGAAATTATCAAACGTCGACCGGTCCGCAGCAAGAAAAAGGTTGGGAACCACTGATGTAAGCTCTACAAAATTACACATCAGGGACAAAATATAATTCAGATACAAAGAAATCATTACCTACTTGAGAAGTACAAATAATGATGTCACACACATTCCAGAGAACAGACGATAATTGGACCTGTTACATTGACAAATATTATTCCTACTACATGGGACACATTCAACTGTTTACATAAGGCAGTAATTCTGTCCTGACATTACACCAGAGTTTAGTCCAAGCATGGGACACATTGAACTGTTTACATAAGGCAGTAATTCTGTCCTGACATTACACCAGGGTTCAGTCCAAGCAATCACTCTGGAAAACGGACACAAACATATCTTCATCATTTTATCCTTAAACAGCAATGTTTTAATTGTTTAACAATATTACAATCATTTACTCTTATAACAATTTATCCTGAATAAGATGTAAGCGTTGATGAGTAAAATGTTTTTGGTGTTAGAAGAAGTATAGATTGTTTCAGCACGTTAGACGGCATGAATCGGCACAATTTTCTTTATACTAGCAAGCCTGGTAAACTCTAATGTTTTTATATTCCATTAAAGAAACATTTTTATTTTCAGATGTTTGGCTAAAGTAACACTCTACATTGATTTATTCGACATAAGTAACACTCTACATTGATTTATTCGACAAAAGTAACACTCTACATTGATTTATTCGACAAAAGTAACATTGTATCTTGTATATTGGACTAAAGTAACATTGTATGCTTATATATTTCACTAAAGTAACATTGTATGCTTGCATATTTGAGTAGACACATAGTATGTTAGTATATTTGACTAAAGTTACATTTTGTGCTTGTATATTTGACTAAAGTAACATTGTGTGTTGTTCATTTTACAGGTCAAAGTTTTCAATCCTGTGGCATTATTTTTTTCAATCAGCTACACGCTCATTTGAACCAAGATAAGGATTTCTGATAATTGTAAGTTTAATGAATGTTTTATTTATTTGGTTAAGTGTAAATGAAATGAGTTATTAATATAACGATATTTCTTATTTTGAAGTATGTAAGGCTTGATAGATGAACAATATATCTCTATTCTTGTATTTACGACATATTGGAATACTTGGTTCGAATCCAAATTTTGTGTAGAAATATTTCAATAAATCAAACAGAAGACTGAGCTCATTTTGAAACTAGATCGCAAAACATATTTGAATAAAATTCATTCAAGTCCCTTCGTACCTCATGAGACAGAGTATAAAATAAAGTGAGTGAAATAAATTGTAACCAGAGCAGCGCGGTGCTATGAAGCACAGTGGCGGCATTATAATGGGGGTGCATTGGCAGCAAAATCTAGGGTTATTTTATCAGGGGGGGGGGCATTATGAAAGGGTAAAGGGGGGCATTTCCTAGATTCGCATGAGTTGCATCATAGTGAGAAAATCAACTACAAGCTCCTGTTTGTAACATTTAGCATAGAGTTTTATGACAGGAACTTAACATTTCCGTTCCGCTAGGTTTAACCTAGGTGTTGCCGAGTGATCCTCACATTTTCAAGTCACTCATCCACCCCCCACCTTCACCTCCCATTCCCGCAAATAATCAAACTATACGTGTGATACAATAACAACTGAACATATTCACAGGGTTGTTAACAATACTCTTAAATTGTATCGTCAATACCAATACCAATACTTCATGAAAATAGTATCGCCAATACCAATACAAATACTCTAAAAATGTATTACCAAAATCGATACCAATACAATACCAATACTTTTGAGAAGAAAAAAAAAGTAGTATTTAAAAAATAAAATATAAAGGGTGCAAGTTTTTCAAGTTTTTAGATAACTGACAGATCGATCAAAAAGGAATACAGTTTTCTGTCGTTCATTGAAACATTGAACAAATAGTTGATAGAAAGAAAGTGAATGAATGTAAGAATATAAGAATAACATTTATAGATATCGGCGCGCAAAGCAAAAATTTCCAAAGAAAATTAAAATTTATTTTTTTCCTTCAACTCGCCGACCGTGGTTGTATTGATGGGGAGGTGGGTGGGGATAATATTGGTATGGTTGATGGCTATGATTACTGGTAGTGGTTAAATTTATGTAGATTACTTTTAAAACTTGGTATTAAAATCGCTATTGTTTTTCTGCACACATTTTTTTCTGAATTGTATGAACAGTACTATTGTGATATTTCGATTTTTATTCAAAACTGATAAACATACAAATAGTGGTGTTATTCTATTGGGTTTATGAATTATATTTTTTTTCCATTTCGAATATTTTAAGATACAAAGTAAATTGTTTAGCTAGAGTTTTTTTACAATACATTATTGAAATACCGATAGAAAAGTATTGGTATCGAGTATCGAACATTTTTCGTTTAAAAAATACTGTATTGGCCGAATTCGATACTTCGATACTAACAACCCTGCATATTCATGTATCGCTATCTCAAAGGCTGAGACATTTCTTGCCCAATATTGAGTGTTATTTGCTTTGGACACAGCACTGGTACCTTTACCTTCGCAAAAATTCGTGGGTTTTAGTTTGAGCATGCTTGATAATTTGCAATATATATATATATATATATATATATATATATATATATATATATATATATATATATATATATATATATATAGATGAAAAGTACCTAAAAATGCACATACAAAAATAATAATAAAAATAATCAATGTAAGCATTTTTTGTCGTTTCCCCAGACGACCTTATCGGTTTAGGGTAAAGAAAAAAGTATAATGTACTGGCGGAATTTTGAAGTAAATCATTTAAAAAAACACATGTTCACTTTTATATGTTTGTTGTTGTTGTTGTTTTGTGTTTTTTTTTTTTTGTGCATTAATTTTCTAATTTTCAATATTTTAGTTAAAGATATGCGATTCTAGAAAAATTTGGAAAATATTCCTAGTTTTACAAGGCCTATATAATCTTTATTAATGCGATTGTTTTTATGCGTCATTTTTGTGGGGTGGGGGAGGGGGAGACCTAACAGTCCATACAAACTTTTGTCCTAACGCTAAGATATATCTTATTATGCAGAGCAGTGTTTTAGCTCAGATTTTCGCTCTGATTTTTTAGCGTATAGAATTAGTTATCGACTATTTCATTAAAACTGTTGTAAGTAATTCACTTTCAGTTGGCATGTACTATAAAAAATGTAAATACCTGTATTAATATCTACAATTTTTAATGCAACTATTGCCGACATTCTCATATATTACAGCCAATAGCTTCTAGGCGGCCAGTTGCAGACATTGGCCAGCTAAATCGGCCGCTATGAATATTGACTGCGTGCGACCGGCCAATGTCGAATTGACAATGGGGAAAGTATCGTGTGAAAGAACTAACATCAATTACGAACTTTTTGAACATTAAATCAAAGATACATTTAATGGAAACAGATTAGGCACTGTGCGTGGCCGACATCTTTTATTAAATTTGAGCAGATTTGACGGGTTTTTGTTATACTAATTACAGAATTAAAACTGTTAATTGTTTTATTTCTTATACATATGATATTGAGCTTTTTTTCTCCTACTGGAAAGATTATAGCAAATTCAACACACCAACATCTACACAAGTAATAGTAGAATCCTTGAACTATTTAAATAGGGGCAGAAGGTCTGATCTGTCAGCAGTAAATGAAAACATACTTTATCACAAGCAGAAGGTCTGATCTGTCAGCAGTAAATGAAAACATACTTTATCACAAACAGAAGGTCTGATCTGTCAGCAGTAAATGAAAACATACTTTATCACAAGCAGAAGGTCTGATCTGTCAGCAGTAAATAAAAACATACTTTATCACAAACAGAATGTCTGATCTGTCAGCAGTAAATGAAAATATACTTTATCACAAGCAGAAGGTCTGATCTGTCAGCAGTAAATAAAAACACACTTTTTCACAATAGCGGTCACCAATGCTGTAATTTTTCATTTTACCCTTCTATATATAGTGCAAATAGATCCAAGCTTTTCAGTCTCATCTCGATAAACTTTCCGCAACCTTTATCCAGTATTGTTTACATCGACACTTGTCAGTAATTAAAATAAAGAAAGTCGGCCACGCCTAGCGATCAATCTATTTCAACCAATTTATCTGGCGGTCATTCTGTTTCAACCAATTTATCTCGCGGTCAATCTGTTTCAACCAATTTATCTGGCGGTCATTCTGTTTCAACCAATTTATCTCGCGGTCAATCTGTTTCAACCAATTTATCTGGCGGTCAACCTGTTTCAATCAATTTATCTGGCGGTCAATCTGTTTCAACCAATTTATCTGGCGGTCAATCTGTTTCAACCAATTTATCTGGCGGTCAATCTGTTTCAACCAATTTATCTGGCGATCAATCTGTTGCAACCAATTTATCTTTCTTTATTATTTGTCTATATGTCACACCATAGCCAGTGGCGAAACGAGCTTAACACGCGCCCGGGGCACAATACCTTTTTAGCACCCTCCCCCATTCGAAATCCATATACATGTAATATTATATGTAAAATATACCATTTGGCGCCCCTTTGTGAGTAGCGCCCGGGCCATGATGCTCCCTCGTTACGCCACTGACCATAGCCAATGTTCACGTAGGCCAGCTAATGTCTGCAATTGGCCGCCTCGCAGACATTGGCCGTAACACATATAAAGAGACACAATGAATAAACCATTTACAACTTTATGATTTTTTTTAGTGATTTGTTCAAAGCTTTTATTTTGAACAGATTACTTTTTTTTGTTGTTGTTGTTGTTGTTGTTGTTGTAACAATGACATGTATTTATAAATAAATGTATGTATTTAAAATGTTGTCAAACTGTTCTAAAAAATAGTTTTTCTTGTTCTGCTTTTACCTAGCAGATTAAAAACAACTTTCCATTGGTATCATTTAAACTAATATAATAGATGATTTTTAATTAAACATCTTTTTTCACAAACCATTTTAAAATCATCCGCGATCCACATTATAAAAACAACTGAGTTACTGTTATGACAAATATGAATTCTATTCCAAGGGCTACTAATGGACAATTGAAAAATAAATATGTTCTGTAATACATTTAAATTGCAATGACAGCTATTTGCCAGGTATGTTGAAGATGAACGTTGATTCTGCATTAGTCATCATATTGACTGTAGTAAGCCATGCTTGTGACTCTCTCGCGGATCATGCCTGTGACATGATGAAAGATCCTGAAGTGAAATATTTTGACGTTAGACTACCAGAGCTCTTCGTACCACAGGACTTAACCACCTACGTATGCCATAGAGTGCAGGTTAGTACAACAACTACCATTCACCAGAGAAAAAATATTAAGTTGCAGAAAGTAGATACTTGTATTTAAAAAAATGACACCCTTCTCATTTAGATTTCTTTATTTGAGATGCTAGACTCATGGCCATAGTAGCTACAATGGAGGTTTATATTTGAAATAGCAAAAATACAGACTTATGCCCAAAGGGACAACGAAAGAGACTCATATCTTAAGTAGTATTGGGGGTATGATCTACCTAAAGGATTATTTAGTCACTGTATTTCTTCCTCCATTTAATCGATCACATACACATAATAAACACATATACATAATATGTTAAAACTTCTATGTCGCTAGAGTGACGAAATAAAAAAAAAAAGATAATTTCCGTTTATATTCAAACACTTTGTCAACGAGAGACGGTCAAAAGTGCGCATCATTATATATATATAAAAAATTACACACTAAATGCGATGAAAAGATATTACAGCATAGTATCATTGTTATTAATAATCAGCAACAGGAGGGGGAAAATAATTAAAGAATAGAAAGAGGAGATTGAATACATATAAGTGAGAGGAGAAATAATGCAGAATGGGAGGGGAGAACTCGTCCATTAATAACGTCAACAACTTAGGGTATCTGACTGTTGTCATGGGAGAGGGGGTGTGTAAAGATTATAGTTGTTCCACAGCAATATACTTTTATAAATTCTATGAAAAAAATGTATTCACAGATTCCTGTCAACCTAGACAAACCGTATCACGCAGTGGCCTTTGAACCTCTCATAAATAACTCGAACGTCATGCATCATATGATTTTATTCGGCTGTCCTGAGATAAGTGAGCAATCAGTGAGTACACAAGTAATCTCAGCTATCTATTAGTGAGCAATCAGTGAGTACACAAGTAATCTCAGATATCTATTAGTGAGCAATCAGTGAGTACACAAGTAATCTCAGCTATCTATTAGTGAGCAATCAGTGAGTACACAAGTAACCTCAGATATCTATTAGTGAGCAATCAGTGAGTACACAAGTCATCTCAGCTATCTATTCACTTTATATTTTTTGAGAACCAATCAAATGTACTTCTCTTGAACTATTAACGATTAATTGTTGTTGTTTTTTTTTGGTCTGGCGCCAAATTAGAAACCTCATGCATGCGGTCCTGTTGACAATGTGTGTCGGACATTCTTAGTCCAGTGGTCCATGGGAATCAAAGGGCCAATATGTTCATTTCCTGACACAGGTGTTAGATTTGGGTTTGATTCTCTGAAATCTTTGTCTCTACAAATACACTGGAATAATGACCGACACAATACAGGATTAAAAGGTAAGATTATATTTTACACAGATGGGAAACGTTATACTATATACAGATGGGAAATGGCAGAATAAAAGGAATTTAGCACTTCCCCAAACTGGCCACACCAGTAGGGTTAGTGTACTGCTGATAGGCCATAATGGCAAGGCAAGAGTTTTTCATGTTACCAGGGACAGAGGGGAGTGTAGTGTAAAATGTGCATTTGGTTATAAATAGAAATTAGTTTATTTTGATATTCATCTTAATATAAATAAAGTTAACATTTATTTTTATTTAGTTTTATTCATAGAAAACTCATTTGATGAAAAAAAATGCGCACCAATTATATTCTGGATCAGAGAAGTGGATTTTTTTCAGTACTAGAATTTGTGTTCTCTCGATTAATTGGAAAGAAAAAAGTAAAAGTTTTTAAAATAAATAATAATAATGTACTTGAAAATTTCAAAAACGCAGTGGCTACGGATACTGCCAACGCGCATGCGCTCTAGCGCTTAGACGGACTATTTTTCATGCGCGATTGCTGGATTACGTGGTCCAGCTATAGATATTGCTCCTATCCCTAACCCTAACCCTATCCCTAACCCTAATGCGCAACAAAAAAATAGTCCATCTAAGCGCTAGAGCTCATGCGCTTTGGCTGTATCCGTAGCCACTTCGTTTCAAAAAACTAAAAATATCTAAAACACAAAAATTTAAAAAGAAAGGAAAGAGCGTCATGCATTAATAGGCGCAAAACTGAGTGGTATGCTGCACTATCAAACATACATATTTACATACTTTTATTTTTTTAAAGAATATTATAAATGAAACTAAGTTTGTTTTTATGATTTACATACTTTCATTTTTTTAAAGAATATTATAAATAAAACTTTATTTTTATGATTTTACATACTTTCATTTTTTTAAAGAATATTATAAACCATGTATTTAAGTTGGTAAAGTCCAAAACTGCATATGTGGCCATGTAGACGAACAGGTCCTATCTTAAACAGGGCTAAACGTATGGCTCTGTAGCCAATATGGACAGCCAGACAATGTACTCTTTTAGTCGTAGATCTTGCCTGGTAGCCGCCTAGCAGACATCGGCCGTAACATATATGTCACATTCTGTGATTTTGTTGTAATGAAATCAAGTCCAAGCCTTGACATGCTTCATCGACTCGGGGGGGGGGGTAACAAAATAGGATAGACAAAGGTGTTCACACTGTGGTCAGTCTGTCTAGCACCCACTTATCACTGATTGTCATCTGGGAAGAGAATGTCTATAGGGTAGATAATATATGCCCTTGTTGTATTCAAGCGGAAAGGGGCGAGAGAGGAGTGTCCCTTTATTGATCACGCGTGAAGGCACGAGTGATGGGTGTGACGTACACGGTCACTGCGATTGGTCAGTGAAGCGGAAGTCTCAGCACGCATGCAGGGATATCCGATGTGCGTGGCGGAACTTCCAGTCAGTCAGAATTATTCAGTCAGCGCTGATCCGTCGAACAGTGAAGTCGACCCGAGTGGGCCCGGGTTGGATAAACCAGTCTGGGCTAGTTTCGACCGGCTCAGTACTGAGTTCTTGTGAGAACTATCAAACTCAGGTCTGGGCCATTCTGTATATGTATATTATGCTGATGTTTAATATTGTTTTGTAGTAGCCGATTAAGCTACTGCCCTTTTGAGGGCACGCTGATGTCCATTCCTTTTGATGTGAATAAATATGTGTTGTAATGTATTTTACATTCGAGTTTGTGCTTCATTTATCGTTGTGTTGTGCGTCCTGTGAAACCACGTGGCTGGGACAAATACTCAGTAGGTGATCATGCCTTTAGACAATGACCGCAGGGACCCCGCAAGGGCACCATGACAATATATATGAGGCAGAGATAAGAGCCATTACAGAGGACCGTTATCCTAATTGATTCGCTCTCGATTCTCCGAGTTATAACAGGGGCAGAAGAATGGCCTGGGCCGTTGGATGCAATGTTGGAGGCTATCCAGAATCTAATGTCCCGGCATTGTGCATTGGTGACCAGTGCAAGATTAACGTATAATCTACACAAGCTATAGCTTAGGGCCCACATTTTCTTAGGGGCCCCAAACAATTGTCAGAGTTAGCGATTGTCATATATAGGTAGTATTGGTACTGACAAAGGCTTTAAAAGGGTCCCATATCTCAAAAAGCTTAGTGGCTTATCAAGTCTAAATCTGGTGACTCTTAAGTTGAATCCTGGACACATAAACGTGCTTGGGAGTAGCCGTGTCGACTTCCTACCGAGGTTGATTAATGCCAAGACGCTCATTGGATTGCGATTGTGTCAAGATCCGTGGCTTCGAACGAAATGTGTCTCTTGGGTTAAGGCTAAGGGATGAAAGGCAGACGTGTCTGGAGTCAAATGAAGCGGCAGCACAAGACCGACTTGTAGTGGGTGTTGCTGAGGTCGAGCAGTCAGTTTCACACAGGGCATTTGAAAGGCAAAGTGGGCGACGTTCCATAAGAAAGGCTCTAGAGATGGACATCAAATAATGGGCGAATATAGAAATAAAACAGAAATTACGTACCACTATTTAGGTGAGAAAGTAGTTTGACATTGTTTAATTTGGGAATTGGTAAAAGTATGTTTGCCTGGTGCACGTGTCATCGTTAGGCCAAAAAATATTTTACTCTCTCGATGATTTTCAAAAGTTTCTCTTCCTAATTCTATCATTTAATTATACTGCATTAAGTTTTAAATCGATAGCAGTTTTCTTTTAAAAAAATGAAATCGCCAGATTGTAAAATCTAATTTGTGATGGTTCGGAAATGAATCAATCCATTTTATATAATATGTGTAGGAAAAAAACTCATTCAAAAATGAAACATTTTGGAATGATACCGAGATAAACGATTGGAATTAGTTCAAATTTAGATTTAAAATCGTATGAGAAATAAAAAAATAATAATAATAGCCATAAGAGTTTTTCAATATAATTATTGTAGGTTTGAGAGATGTTATAAAATTATTTATTCCAGAATAAATTCTTCATTAAATTAGATTCATCAGGTGTTCGTGTTTATTACACATCCAAACTTCAAAAATATGATGTTGGTAACGTCCAAGTAGGCCAGAATGATATAGAAATTCCACCAGCTCAACGCCATTTTCAAGAACAAGGAAGTTGTAGTTCTGACTGCACTAAGAAATGGCTACAGCAGCCAATTTATTTAACTCGAGCACACATACACCTTCATTATACAGGTAAGAAATGATTACATTGGCACATTTATTTTAACTTTGACATATATATTGTATATGTTATAGCCAATGTCTGACATTGGCCAGGTAAACAAAAAATGCTCAATATCAAAGGGATAACAAAGAAAAACAACTGACAGTTTTAATTATGTCAATTTTATCAAAAGAACTACAAGTCTTAACTAAAGCTGTTCAAATTTACAAGATGTCGGCCACGCCCAGTGGCTAATCTGTTTGCAGTAAATTTATCTTGTTTTAATGTTCAAAAGGTTCGTATTTGCTGTTATCTCTTACGATACTTTCCCCATCGTCAATTAGACATTGGCCGACAGATAAGACATATAATCTGTGGTCTACCCAATGTTCACAATGACCAGTTTAGCTGGTCATTGACATCAGCCACCTTGCAGACATTGGCCGTAACATATAGGCCTACACTTTCATTATACTGGTTAAAAAAGCAAAATGGATTACACATCGAGGTAAAAATAACAAAGAGAAAATACAAATAAATGAGCATGACAAGAAGTTGAAAATATGTTGTATTTCTAAAAATAGTTTTAACTGTGCTGCGTCAGTATAAAAATTTCTAATTTAAAACAACTGCTCCGTTGTAAATTGTTATTTTAGCAATTAAAACTTCTTCTTCCTTTGGCTCTACAGCCCATTTAGGGCTTCTCCACTTTCCCGATCCATGGTCTTCTTCCTCCACTTTCTCACACTTATGGCTTCAAGGTCTTTCTCCACTTCCTCTAACCATCTGCTTCTCACAACAGGTTAGCGAAAAGTCTTAAAGTAAAAAAAAAACAAGTGCTAAAAACTAAAAGAGAATTGCATTCTAGGTGATGGTGGTATTCTGGACTTGGTCAGAAACGGTGAAACTGTAAAAGAGATCATAAGGGACAACTCATTTGATTACCACAGTCCACCCGCCCATAATCTTCAAGATCCAGTTGAAGTCTTGCCAGGTAAATGGGGATTGCTGGAAATATGAATTTGCAGATAATATTAAGTCATACTTTTATTGAATTATTATTTTAGTCTACTTACAACATTTTAATAAGATATATGGTATAATTATTGTACTTTAAGTGTGAAGCATTTAATGAAATACTCTATCTTTAATAAGTATAGCCGATTTATTAGTAAGTATAGTTAGCCATTTGTTAAGCCTATTGTTCTTTTCTAAATGAGGCGTTATAAATAAGGTATCTAAATATATCTCACTCAGTGGCGTAGCTGGGGGGGGCGGACCGCCCCCCGGTGACAGCATATGGGGGGTGACACTATGTCACCTCAAACACAATTTTTCAGCCAGGCTAAGATGCGAAAATAGTCTGAAAATAGAATTGTGATAAAAACCCAACCAACACACGAAATGTGACCGTTATGACGTCACATATTTCGAATTTGTCAAAAATATTGTCTGGGCGAATACAGCTCTTTTGGTGAGAAATTTTTCTTTTATTTGTCTTATTATTTATTGCGAACAATGTTCGAAACGTCGACGACAGCTGGGCAATGTACATCTTATCAGACTCCAGCAAAGAACAGACAGTCAGGTAGTATGTTCATACAGTCAGGTAGTGTCCATGCAGTTAGGTAGTATGTTTATACATGTCACCTGAAACACAAAACGAGTTCATTTCTCTTTTGGCAAAACACGTGACTGGAAAACTCGTTTCTGACATCAACAATGCAAAGTACTTTGGCATACTTTTTGATAGCACACTGGACGATTTGCATACAGATCAAATGTCAACCGTAATTAGATATGTACACATCAGCGGTGGTAAAGTTGAGATGTGGGAGTCATTCCTTGGATTTTTTTTATCTGAAAAATGCTACTGCATTGACTGGCGATATTCTCGAGAAACTAGAAAACGAAGGACTGGATATTCAGTTACGTCGCGGTCAAGGGTACGATAATGCAGCAAGCATGGCTGGAATCCACGGTGGTGTGCAACAAAAGATCAAAGACATTAATCCGAAGGCAATTTTTGTCCCTTGTTCCAATCATTCTTGAGCCTTTGTTTTACTTGTTTTGTTTTTTTTACATTCGTCTTGTGTAACGTTTTTTGGAAGTCTTGAGGCGCTCTACACTTTTTTGCTCTGTCCACCGATCGCTGGGATGTACTAGTGAAATACACAGTATAGTGAAGAGACTGTCCACAACTCGCTAGAATGCACATGCTGATGCTGTGAAGCAAGTGATACAGAAGTTTAAACCAGTTTGTGGAAGCCATTGAAGCTCTATGTGATGTCGAAGAAAGCGTCGAGACAAGATGCGCTGCGCACAATCTGTTGCCAGCTATAGGCTATGCGACTTTTCATTCATTTCGTTCTTGTTTTTCTAGGGTGACGTTTTACAAGGAGGGGTGACGTTTTACAAGGAGTCGACTTAGCACAGAAGTACATGCAAACACCAGGTATTACGGTGGACATGGTTGCAACCAAACTAAGGGCTCTCGAGGTCTTTTTGGAAGAGCAGCGTACGAAGGTTGTTGACAATGCCGTCCAGCAAGCACTTGCGAAATGTGAAGAACTTGATATCCCTACAGCGAAGAGAATCATAAGAAAGAGAAGACTACCAGGAGAAGAGGCAAGAATTGCTGGATTGTCATTGCAGTAGGAGATAAACTTGGAGGAAGCCAAGCACTGGACTGTTCTGTAGTTCCTTTGGTTTATCTTCAAGTGGGACTTTGTTGAATCATTGCCATATCTTACGCTGACTCTAATATTCTTTTTGAAAATATGTGATTCTGTGGCATCGTGTGAAAAAAGTTTCTCCAAGATGAAACTTATAAAAAAATTAGCTCCGGTCAACCATGAGCCAGTCGAAATTGTCAGATCTGGCTGTTCTGTCTATTGAACACGAGCTTACAAAACAAATAGATTTTGACGATGTCATTGACCTGTTTGCCACAATGAAAACAAGAAGACATTCCTTCTAGGACTATAGTGTCGACGGACATTCTTTTGGGCTGTACATTGCCGTAATTTGCATTTAGATGTTCTGAAAGTGAACAGTTGCATTTAAAAAAAATTTGAATTTGAACTATTTGTTTTGTGGTATTGAATTCGGATTTTGTCTTGGATCATATATGTAAGCAGTAACGTACCGGTCAGTAGAGTAAAGTAGTGCCTAGAGGTAGAGTATTTATGAAAATTTAGCTTCACCTAACCATTCAGCAAAGGGTCGTGTGGGGTCACTGGGGTGACATTTGAACGGACCGCCTCGGGTGACGTTTACTCTAGCTACGCCACTGATCTCACTCTCAGTATTTTAATTATGAGTTAATTACTTCATGCATAAAGTAAGTCAGCAATTACATTACATTTGCTAAAAATTGTTTTAGATTTTGCAGACTATTGGGTTGTTCTAGTTGTTTTCATTTATTTTGTTTGTAGGTGATGAAATTAGGCTAACATGCTTTTACAATACACAAGATGGCGCTAAACAAAGAAACATAACTCTATATTGGGGAGAAGGATCTGATGTAAGTTCAAATAGTTTACCAGGGTTGTTAACAATACTCTTAAATTGTATTGTCAATACCAATACCAATACTTCATGAAAATAGTATCGCCAATACCAATACAAATACTTAAGTAAAAATGTATTGCCAAAATCGATACCAATACAATACCAATACATTTGAGAAAAAAAAATATTATTTAAAATAAAAAGAGTGCAAGTTTTTCAAGTTTTTATATAAGCCTAACTGACAGATCTATCAAAAAAGAAATAAAGTTTTCTTTTCCGTCGTTCATGAAAACATTGAACAAATAGTTGATAGAAAGAAAATAAATGAATGAAAGAATATAAGAATAACATTTATAGATATCGGCGCGCAAAGCAAATCAACTCGCCGACCGTGGTTGTATTGGTGTGGGGTGTGGGTTGTGATAATAATGGTAGGGTTGATGGCTATGATTACTAATAGTGATTGAATTTATGTAGATTACTTTAAAAACAATGTATTAAAATCGCTATTGTTTTTCTGAAAATAGCTAATGGTGGCAATAGAAAAGTAATGGTATCGAGTATCGAAAATTTTTCGCTTAAAATGTATCGGCGATACCAGCCCCGTAGCGTGAACATTCTACAGGAGGGGCAAGGCATTCTACAGCAGGGGCCAGGCAATAGCAGGGGGGAGGGCAGGTAATACATTTTACTAAGTAGAACAAATAAGCAGGGGGGGGGGGCAGACAAAACGCAGGGGGGGGCGGGCCCCCCTGCCCCCCCCCCCGAACGCTACGGACCTGGGCGATACACAAATCAATACTTCATATAAAAAGGATCGGCAATACAGCAACCAATACTAAAAAAAAGTATCGCCGATACTGTATTGGCCAATACCGATACTTCGATACTAACAACCCTGTAGTTTACAAATATTCAAACAAATTGCTATCCATTGTAAAGTAAAGCATATTGCTATCCAGTGTAATAGTGAAGCATTTTGCTATCCTGTGTAAGTGAAACATACTGTCATCAAGTAAAATAATCAATCATATGGCCATCCATTGCAATGCTCAACCATATAGCCATCAATGTTTGGTGACAAAAAGTATATATACATCAAAGAACGACTACCTACAAAAAAATCAAGGGTTAAGAAGTAACAAAATGTAGATGATGAACGATGAGCGATTTTGGAGAAACCTTAATTTAATTTTTTAAAACGTTTTTGTGGGTATTTTTTTTTTAATTTTTGAGTTGCTATAATTATTTTTTAAAAAAGTAACAGTAACCGATTTGTTAAGCATTACCTTATCAAAACGTACAATTTATAAATATATTCTTTACCATCAGTCAGGTAATAATCTATACAAAAATTTCAAGGCGTCAATTTTGTTAAATAAACAAATAGAACATAAATATTATTAGCATTAAAATCAATATCTACTAGCGTAAGTAATAAACCATTAAAATATCATAATTTATTTGTGAAACTTCCTTCACAGGGTGAAATGTGTTATGCCTTCATTACATATTTTCCCAAGGTGAACAATTTTGACCAATGTATCCAGTTTGACAGATACGACATTTGCTCTACTGATGGAAGTAAGGTCTAACAAAAAAATGTATTTTATTTTATTATTTATTACAATTTCACATTACCAAGTCATTAGTATAGATTTTTTTTTAATTCTTTGCCCAACTGTAATTTTTATAATTATCACTAACAGTAAGTTATGTATTTTTGGTTTGCTAACATTTTAATTCATCACTATGTTTGTAAAACTTTGGACTCATTTTGGAGTAAGATTATAATTTTTCATTAGCAAAACTTTCATATTTGTAATATTTCACTTTTATACACAGGGCAACATGTCGTCTGAGTAGTATGTGATTGTTCATTTACAAGAAATTCAAATTATTTTTGTCACTAAATGCTGAGCTTCCATTAGCTTATCTTTGGCCCCTTGCAATCTCTACCTAATGGAGCGCCCTCTGATCAAACCTAGTCAACTATTTTAAGTTATATTATAGCAGATTATTGCTCCCAATGGGCCCCCAAAAGGCAGGGACTTCTAGCATGTTTTTTGATTGCACTCAATTAGACATTATATTTTTTTAGTCAGTATTAATGTTAAACCTGTTTAGTTTAACATTTAGTTTATTTAGACAGTATTAATGTTAAACCTGTTTAGTTTAACATTTTAATTTATTTAGACAGTATTAATGTTAAACCTGTTTAGTTTAACATTTTAATTTATTTAGACAGTATTAATGTTAAACCTTTTTAGTTTAACATTTTAGTTTATTTTAGACAGTATTAATGTTAAACCTGTTTAGTTTAACATTTAGTTTATTTAGTCAGTATTAATGTTAAACCTGTTTAGTTTAACATTTAGTTTATTTAGACAGTATTAATGTTAAACCTGTTTAGTTTAACATTTAGTTTATTTAGACAGTAAATCAGAAAATAAAAATGTCAGTATCCAAAACTTTCTCTCTCAATGAATCTCTCAGTTGGAGCCCAAAGGTCCAATGCCTCTCTTTCACTTTTCTCCCGTCACACGCGCTTCCACGTTTACAAGTTATCAATCAATCCTTCGCTGTCATTTATTCCTGGTCATCTGACCACTCAGTTGGGGGAGAGGAGTGAGAGTTGAGTTGAAGTCATTAACAACTTGAATGACATATTGGTCTGCTCATGGATCTGGGAAGAGCACATTGCCACCTTAGAACAAGTTTATGACCCATTGCAGCTGGCTGGACTGATAACAGCTAGATGTGGACTTGATTTTAGAAAACGCTGGTGATTATTGGTGAGATTGGATTTCACAGTTTCGAATGCTTTATTTTTCGACTCACCTTGATAGGCCAAGTACATCTATGTGACTAACAACTGTCATAATGTTGTTTGACATTGGAAATTTCCAAGTTTTTATCGTAGACACATCACTGATTTACCACTCTTCATGCTGCACAAGATTGCAGTGCCGTTGCAACAAATGACGATCTCTCCCTCTCTCATCCTCATTCCCAAACCACTGATAAAAGTGTGTGCTAAAGGTTCTCATTTATGTGATTAATTTAAAGGCAACACAATACTATAAAGGCCTCGGTAGCCCAGGCCAATGTTACAACATTTCAACAGTCTGATTGATCATGTCAAGAATAAAATGTGTTATAGATATGATAAAAACGTTATTGACCTCACCCCTCAGCGACACTGGAGCAATAATCTGCATTTAAAGAAAATAGTTCAATAAGGATAGTCCATTAATTTGTCAACTTGAGAGGAACTCTTGTTTTTCAGTATGTATGCCCTATGGATCTCTTAAGTCTGGGGAAGTACTAAAACATTTTTGTCTGAGATGCCAGAAGATTTAGTGCGTACACCCTGCCGCTCTGTGAGAATGTCAGACATGAATCATGCGCCATCAGTAACGCTGGTGTGGAAGGAACTAAACACCCTATCATGCTAGCAGTGGCGGTGCTAAAAAAAACATTTTTGAAAACATATAATAAAAGTTTGTCCCAAACACGAAAAAAACTTTAGCCAAGTGTCATTCACTGTTTAATAAAATTAATTTGTGGGGGTCTAAAAAGGTACAATATGTTTTAAGGTATGCAATGCTACAACTGTTTATTGTGAACTATTCATTTTGTTAACCTTAAATTAAATTTATTCCCTTTATAGCTATATTACTGTTCTAAATCTAACACTCTAATATTATTTAATTGGAAAGATGCAATAGACCAGTGGTTCTCAAACTTATACGTGACTGTTCTCCAAAGGGTGAGAAAATATGTCCACGCTCAAGTGTAAACAGCCCGGTCATACTACAAGCGGAGGGTTGAACAGACAATATCATATATACAGAGAGTTTCTCAATAAGTAACTATTGGTACATTTTGACTCACTTTACAGAGTTACTTTTGACCCACTTTTCAAAGAGTTACTTTTGACACACTTTTCAAAGAGTTACTTTTCTTCTAAATACACATTTTAGAGCCATACTTTTCTAGTGCCAAGCGCGGGTATTATTGTTCCCAAAAATTAAAAAAAAATTGTTATGTGCTTTAGCAGGGTCACAATTTGTCAAGTTTCGTGTTTTTTATTTACTCAATGTGGATTTCAAAGCTGTACATGCATACATCCCTACATTCATTTTATGTATACATATAGATATATGCTTTTCACAGCATTTTGATGTACATTTAACAACATAATCAGCACCTGAACAACAGTTTTATTTAGAAGAGCTTTGTTAAATATTACCTAGGTACATTTCTTTTAAAATCATTTATGTGGATTACATTACAAAATTATACAGATTTAACATTTTCATAGATGCACTAATGGGAAACTGCGTGGTGGAGGGATTTGTCAGATATTATCAAAGAGAACTGGCTGATCAAATTATCAAATATTGCAGTAATGACTACACTTTCAATGGACACATTATTGATATGAACAAAATTTGTTCAAAAAGCTGTGAATCATCTATTGCAGAGTTAACAGAGAACCCATGTATGCAAGTAAGTAGAAAATTACTGGCAGCCATTCACTGATTAGCAGTGAAATAGTATTTTAATAATTGATTATTGTACAAAGTAAGATAAAATTAAGTTTCGAAAGCTTTAGTATCTTCTTGGTCTTATCTTTATTCAGCTATCATAAATATATTTTTTCATGTAAAAAAAAAAACTTTTAATAAAATAATTAACTTTTGATGATTAACAATTAATATTTTTTCTGAACAGGATAGAATAGGGAAATTAACTTTGCGAGAATACTTAACTTTTGAAGACAGCTGGTCTAAAGTTAAAGTAATACTGGATGCTGCCAAAAGATACTGTAATGATTGATCAACTAAAGGTTATTTTGATCATTACTTAAAATAATCTTTGACATTAACAGCATAAGTAACAGAAAAATAAATTTGATTTAATATCTGAGTTTTTGCTATTTTTGAGGATGTAGATTAAAAGACATAAAATAAAAAAGTGTGTTAATGTGAAAATATTTTGAATATCATAACAGTGCATCACATATATTATGTTTTAGATTAATATATATTTAACATCAATATATATTTATTTTACATCAATATATTTTTAGACTTCATTTAAAATGTCTCTAAATATGAAAGAGAAATATAATGAATACAATTATAATTTTTTCAATTGTTTTTACTTTAATGGCACAAAAGATTTCGAAAACAAAAAAAGTGGAAAATATGCTGAATCATTAAATTATAATGAAATTAAATAAATCACAACTTTAAAGGAGCTCTGTAATTGGCTTCAACCATTTCCTGAACAGTTAACTCCAGCTTCCTTAAGCATTCTTTCCATAGTGGACTTTTCATTTTGGCTCTGTTTCTATACATTTAAAAAAAGAGTTACACTTCAATAAAGCCTTACAGAACATGGTTAAGTGAAAATATAAAGGAATATGTTTAAGTGAATAAAGAATATGGTTTAATAAATGTAAAAAGAAATAGATTGGTGAAAGCATAAAGCTGTATAATGAAAGTAAAAAAAAATAGTTTTGTTTTATTATTTATATCATCAGCCGCTGACAGCAGCCTGTGCCACTCCCACTCCTAGTGGCCATTAGTGCTGAATGTGTTCAAAGTTAAAAACAAAATTACTTTCAAAATAATATTTTATTTTCACCTGTCAAGAGATTTTAAAAGGCAATATGCTTGTTCTAAATGTTCAAATTGAATAAGTTTTATAAAGTATTCAGCTACAGTCTCAACATCTTCTGCCTGAGGTTCTGAGAAATAAGAAACAATAAATTATAAAAAAATATTGAAAGTTACACAGCTAATTTATTCTCAACTGGAATTTCTAATTTAGCTCTTTCTAAACTTCCTACACATAGTATAATGCCAACAAAGCCGTAACTGGAAGATCCTGTCTTACCTGGAGTAGACTCCCACCATTCTTTCAACAATTTTCTTACATCATCAAGATGGCTTGCATTACAAAGAGAAATCACCAAAGTTTCTTGATTTGTAGCCATTTCTTAGTTAAGAAAGATAATTATATGTTGAAGATATTTTTTTTAATTCTTTAAGACCATAACACATACATTAAAGAATAAAATTTAAACAACAGTAAAGGGTTAGATTAATGAACAAGTTAAATTTGATTAAAAAGTATTTGAAACATGGCATCAATAAAATTATAGCTTACCATTCTCATGTTTTGTGGAAGTCGAATATTTACCAACTGCAGAAAGATTTTTAGCATGATCCTTAAATGAAATAGTTTGAAAAAGTTTTTTACTAATGAATATTCCAGAGACTGAAAATTATTTTCTTTGACTTTTACTAAAAACAATTAACAGTTTTTTTTAACTTACCTCAGAATCTTTTAAAGTTTTTTTACTGAAATTGCTTTTTTCATTAAACAGCAATAGTTCTTTTTCCCCAGTCTGTTTAGAAATAATTCCACATTTTGGTCCCTTATTTTGTCCCTTGACTGGAGAGTCATTAGTGGATGGTATCTGCATGTAACATTTAGAAACAGTAACTCTGTGATAATTTACTACAGGAAAACTTATTACATGTACAACTACCACTATGTCATAGTAAATACTTATATCTAAACATATATAATTGTAAAGTTCTTTCTAAACCAACTGTAAATGACTTTAAAATATTGCCATATGGGTAGGTGTATGATTTTTAAGTAAGTTTAAGAAAAAAAAAGATAGGCAAATATTTTGAAGACTATTTGCATGGCATGAGCTATTAACCCAAAAAACGTTTTTTGCTGATATCTTTATGGTAAATTGAGTCAATCATAATTACCTGTCAAATTTAGTCTTGATAATGTTTGTCTCAATTTCCCTATTTAGCCTATACATGTATATGTTATATGTTTCAACACACACATTTTTATTTCCTGGCATTATTTTGAGCTTAGTAATGGTTTTTGTTTCATTCCTTCATATTCAAGGACATATTTTAATACTTGTATAACCATTTTGGTAGCACAAACTTTTTTATTTTGAAGTCTGTAAAAGTTTGGTGTGTTTTTCTCAAAATCAAACTTTTAACAATTTTCAATGATCACTTTTTGTAATCCAACAAAAGCTAATCAAGATATATGGTTCAAATGTTTATTTCAACATAATATTTGCGATTGTCCATTTTTCATAATGTCCATTACCTTAACTGCAGTTTTTTTTCTCCCAGCATAATAATTCTTCAGTTCATTTTGAAGGGATAAAGGTAAAGCATTCAGACAGCCTATATCAACCTGCAGTGAAACAAATATGTCAGGTTTAAAAATGAAAATATTTTTGTTAGTCACTGACTAATAAATAGACCCCTCAGCCGCGCCGTAGAACTGATGATGGCTGGCTTAGAATGGTTATGGCTGGCTAGCCGGCTTAAGCCGTGGTTTAGGAAAATACCTAGCACCCCTGTTGGAAGCCAGATCCCAACGATCACACTGGGTATCACTGATATTTTTTTATAAGGGAGGTAACTGTCAAAATATTTATGTACTATACTTTTACTAGTTATACAAACAACAATTTTGAAATAAATAAATAATACTTAAAATTTATTGTATTTAAAAAGTGAATATAAAGATTTATGTTATATAAAAGAGTATGATGCCATTGTGATCGATATGGATATTAATATCGTTAATTAGCCCGGAAGAACATTCTTGCTTTTTTTAAACTTTCCAGTACCTTGATAAATTGACAATTGTGTCTATGTTAGACTAGTTGCAAGTTAGGAGGTAGACTAAATGTGAATATGCTTTCGTCTCGACATCTCCTTTACTTATCATTACATTATTTTGTATTCAGTTTCTGTAACACTAGAAACAAGACAAGGTTTGCATAAAAGAGATATTTTGCAGCAACATTTTTACACTAAAAATATTACTCATTTGATGTTGGCCTACTATCAGCATCCGCAAAGACCATTATATCAAGTTGTTTTAACTTATTAAAAATTTCACCTGCAACTCTTTAATAGGAAAAGAAAAGTACATATATTGCATACTTTCCACTTTATAACCTTATTTGTGACTTTATCTTAATTAGAAGCAGGAGTTAGGATTTTTTAAAGTGATTTATTTTCACCACAGACCATAAAGTGTTATTAGATTTTTAAAAAAAAGTACATGTTATGTTGATTGTAAAATTAGTAGACATATATCATGATGCATTTTCTCAATGTAGAGTTCTTTTTATAAGATCTACAATAATAAAAATACTGTTCAATCACAAGTTAAATGACAAGTAATAAATTTCAAAACTGTATATCTTGGATGGCCGTTAAAGATAGATGGCTCAAACTTTTATGCTTGCAATATATGTTTTATTTATGTCATATGTTGTTTTATATTTTATAGAACAATGTGAATTTTATTTCACTGCAGTATGTCATGTGTTTGTGGATATTATACTAAATAGTAATTTGTTTTTGAGAAAGATAACATTTTATTGGATAAAGTAACTTTAGTTTAGTAAACTGTGCATAATCATGTTACAGATTTAACATTTATTAATTATGCACTTGTAAAAAAAACAAATGTTTTACCCATTTAATTAATTGTGTTGCAAAAAGCAATATATTTATATCTAATCTACATGTTGAAAGCTTACAATTTTTTACATCAATATTGTCAATCTAATATCTCACTAATCAATAGGAGAAAATTGTATTTAAAAAGACAATATGCAGTTTTCTGACTGACTAATGATAGTTTAATAAACCTATATAGAAAATCTATTAGAATTAGGAAAGTCAAAACGTTTAATGGTTTTTATTAAAGCTAAAAATGTACCATTTAAAATAAAAATGGGGAAAGGAATTGGGACATGCCAAACACATTTTAGTTATAAGATAAATAATAAAGTGGTGAAAGGTTGTTATTACCAACATTACTGTAGGGGATTCGACATTTTGTATTTAAGATCCAGTTTCTATATTTATCTCATATTTTATAAGAGCAAAAAATAGACAACTTTATGGCATTTTGTTCCATTCTGCTTTGTGTGATTTATGGTTTTGACAAGAAAATGTGATGGCTCTTTAAAGAGAGAAGGATAAATCATTTATTTTTCTATAAAAATATAAGTAATTTAATTTTAACTTATATCTGTTTTTTATCTCTTTAATTCATCAGCCCTTTGCACAGCCTACAGCCTAATGTAGCTCAACTTCATGCGCACTTAGTTTGTTTTTTTTTTCATAGCACCATGGCAAATTGTGAATAAATATATCTTTACTAACCATTTTTATTTGCAATAGTGAGCAAACATACCAAAGCCTCCTCACCACCATGTTGTTCAGTGGTGGAGAGAATGCTTTAAATCTGGTCAGGTGTTGGACAGATTACCTGCAACATCTATTAGGCTTTCCAGGATGTGCTTCATGACTGGTACCTGTTGTTATTCACAACAAATTAAAAAACAAAAATTAATTATTTACAATAGGTTTCAACAATTCTTATAATGTCAAAATGTTTTCTTTTAATTTAATTTTTGTAAAACAGTATTTAATACCGGATTTTATAGCCTGTAATCATCAGGCAGTTGACAGTTCGATTCTTTATACTAGTTTTTTTTAAATAAAAGTTTTTGAAAAAAATAATACATCTTTAGTTTGCTTTCAACATATTGACAGGGTTGTTTTGAGCTCATGACTCATTGATTAGTCCATGAGTAACCAAGAGTGATAAGCGGAATTAGCTGTCCTTGCCAAAAAACAAGCTGCAGATTTTTGTAGCTGCCATATTGTGTTCAGTTAAAGAAATCAATTTCTCATTGTAGATGCCATATCTCCACTTTCTCCTTCTTCATCTTAGTTAACTGTTTCAGTGCTGCTTTTTATCTTTGAATGCAACTGTCTTTAAGAGAGCATTTTTTTTTCATTTTTCACTTGAACTTTTCTTGCTGATAAAGAAATGACCCTCATGGTGCAGTATTTACTTCTCTTCTTTAGTGAATCCTTTCTTTCTTCAACTTCATTATTTTCTCTTCCTTTCTCTTCAACTTGTGATTTAATTTTTTCTTTATCTGAAGTTTATCACTCAAGACTTTCACGTTTATCTTTCTTGTTTTTGTTTCACCTGTTCTAAGCACAGATTGAAACATTGAAATATCATAATTTTTATCTTGCCAATACCGCTTAATGCTGGAATACTAAATTCCCCAGTGGGACGGATGGCCGAGTGATGTAGATACTGACTGTCAACCTGAGAGTCCTGGGTTCGATCCTCGGTGGAGGCCCATGAATTTTTCCAGGTGAAATTTGTTGCAAAGTCGTCCCACAAGTCCACCCAGCTTTAAATGGGTACCGACGGTTGGGGAAGTAAAGGCGGCTGGGCGTTGTGCTAACCACACAATCCCTTCAGATGCCGAGGTTATAGAAACAGGTGAATTCTACACTTCATCTGCCCCTATGGCCCGTAAGGGCTAAGAAGGGAACCCTTTACTTATTTTTTACTAAATCTCTTACTCCAGCAAATGGGGTAGTGCACCAAAGTTGTTTGACACTTTCTTTTTATATTCACCGCAAGGCCATGAAGATGAACTAAATTAGCAGTAAGGTTTTTTTTTTATAATGACTGCTACAACTAGGACACATACATTTTATCAGTTTTTTTTTGATACTTCAACTTTTTTCTTTAGGGAAAATAATAAGTGTCCATTTTTCAGGGGAATGTTTAAACTACCATACAGGAAAAAAGTTATCCTGCATTGTGTTAAAAACGTAAGAAATTTCTAGAATGATTACTCTATCCAAAATATACATTTGAAAAAAAGGCTAACAAAAATAACACATTGATATCTAAGGTAGAAATGGTTTAAAATAAAATGATTTACTTCAGCTTTTTAAATAGATTATTCCACTGAGAAAATTTTTAAATAATGCAGGCATATATTTATACAGCTTAAATATATCCTAAATAAGCATTTAAATATCGGGAAGTGGCCAAAATGGCTTGTCATTAAGTTTTGTGCCGCTTTAAAAGAACCAGTTTTTTTTATTATGATATTGCCTTCTTACCTTGGTTTATGAGCTTAATTTGTCCTAGAGAGATGCCTGTAATCCAAAGCACTAATATGCCAAAGAAAATTTCTACATTGTAGACCATGGAAAATCAGACAATTAGCTATTAAAAAATGCGTACAGAATTTTTAAAGCTATTTTTGTTAAAACTGAATATAAAGATATGAAGTCTAATAATTATTTAGGACGTCTTTTGCTGTTAGTAATGTAATCCCTGCTATGTGTTTTGTTTGCTTACTTTTTCAATTTTGTGTTAACATGAAACCTATGGTGTAGCTCCTAATTTTTTTACAATATTTAGAACCAAATGCGTTTCTCATTCACCTCAAACAAAATCATTAATTAACATGATCAAAATTGCTAAAAAAATATGTATCAGCATGAAATGTATACAGATTAAAGCACAAATATATTTCAATTATGAAAACTAATTTATAGTAACTTCAAAGTAAATTAGACCGATGGCTGCTTTTTTGTACTGTTTTACTGATTCAAACAGATTACAAACAGATTAACTTGGCCAAGTCGCGACGATATCTGCTGGATAACATTCACTAATGTACAATCTTCCACCACCAATGTTGGTCTGGCAGCTCACCAAGACAGTATTGCTATGGTGATGTGCATTTTGCCAATTGCAAGAAACAGTTTGATAGTAGGACTGTGTGTACATAGATAAGATACCATCAGTTAACTGCATCGAAGCATAATGAGCATACGCTGATATCCGCCTTGCATGGTTGCTTGTATGGTTGATAAAAACAAACAATCTGTAATTTGATTTTGTAACTAAACCTAACTGTATTTTTTCATAAAATTCTGATAGACATTTCTCATTGCTATGCTGATTTACCATAATACACGTTAATGAGGCCCGTAGCGTGCGTGGTCAAATATTGATGAATACTGTCTGAAGTGCAATGTTTGGAATGTTTTAGGGCATTTTGTGTGTAAGCTACACTTGAGATAAATACATCATTCAACTCAGGATAAAACAATGAGTAAATACTGAAAATTACAGCCTGATACCTTTTTTAGTTTTTTAAATATTCGCCACGCAATATTCAATAATAGTGTATAATCATGCAATTTCATGCAATTCTTTTTCACTCCAAGCGAAATTTTCACCATAGCTAGTACTTGCCAAGGTTAACAAGTGCGCATGAAAAGTGTGAATTACTGTCCGCATGGTCAGTCTAGGGGTCGCAATAAGTGCAAAATGGACGACCATGATGCTTAAAGGGGGCCCACCATGAGTACACTATTATTGATTAACAGGAATTCTCTATCAAAAAAATAAACACATATATGGTACTTACTAATTGTATAACAAACATCATTGCATGTCTTGGCTATACCGAGTCAAATATTGATGAAAACTGTCTGAAGTGCGATGTTTGGAAAATTTTAGGGCATTCTGTGTGCAAGCTATACTTGAGATAATAAATCATTCAACTCAGGACCAAACAATGAGTAAATACTGAAAATTTCAGCCTGATATCTCTTTAGTTTTTGAAATATTCACGTTCAAATATCGCGAAAATGTAAATGTCACGCGCACTAGCGATTACCCTTAAAATTAAAAAATCATATCTCAGAAAGTTTTTGGCCAAATGAGTTGATATAAATATGGCGATGATAAAAATGACGTCTTGATATAGATGAAATGATGCCAGGACTTATGATGATGTATAATAATGACTAACAGATAATCATAGATATCTATGGATACAATGAATGGAAACTATGAATTAAGATGATTGATTTATATTTATTACTTTTCTACACTTGATCCTGATAAATACATATCTCTAAAATATCAAGTTTTTTATTGTAAGAAATAATATGCCGTTCACAGAGAAATAAAGCAGAATATAGATATTATAAGTGAATTAAATTTTAAACTGACATTTTACCGAGATGGTAATGTAGAAAAGAAATATGGACAATGAAATCGTAACATTGAAACTAAAACACAAGTGACATGTCCTTGGTAAAAGACTTTTGTCACGGCATAAGAAATGTGTCATGTACCACAGTAATTAAACATTTGATCAGACTATACATGTGTCCTACATAACGTTTATAGTAGATATGTCAGGTGTAACCACTCTGAAAGTTCAGAATTACTCTAATGATGAATAGAATGTGATAGAAGCTGCGCACAATATCTGTGTTTCCTTATAAAAGATATTTTGAATGTTAGGCTTAGGACTGTACCTTTTTGACCTGGTGAAGTGAATAAGTCATTTATGTACTGGCTTATTACTTTTATTTATGTTGACTATTATAACCATAATCCATGTCTACTTTTTGAATACTTTTTTTGAGGTTACAGCTTAACCAGTAATATTCACAGTTCGTTTTCAGATGAGGCTACAGCGTAACCAATAATATTCACATTTCGTTTTCATTTGAGGTTACAGCGTAACCAAAGAATAATTCAGCATTCGTATTCTGCTATTTTTACCACTGTTGATTGTTGTTTTATCATTGTGGTTAGATTATGACAAGTCTATAGTCATAGCATACAAACACACAGAGTGTCTGATTTCATTTGAATACTGTGTACCGTGACAATGACTAGACACACACCATGGACTAAGTTGATTTTTTTGTTAAATTAATGGACATGATTGATGGACATTTTGTTAAAATAAATTGATTTTTTGTCAGTTAAATAGATGTGACAATTGTACTATTGGATAGACTTAGGATGCTTTTTGTATATGATGAATACAACAATTTAAGAAGTATGTATCTGAATAGCTCTTTAGTGGAATTACTTTAAGATCGCTTCAGATTAGACAGTTTTCTGTATCTTTATCCATATAGTATGACATACAAGGAGAGATAGACCGTCTACAAGATAATGTAATAATTACTGTAGCAATAAAAGACATATGCCATGACACGTGATTTGATATTCTATAGATTTGAGAAATGACAAAGATACAAGTAAAACAGCGTAGTGATGAACACAAACACCATGATGAAGAAGGCCATGAGAAATAATATTAACATATTAAATGAACATATTTCATACATTTCCAATTATGTATTACTGTAATATTCACAAATCTTTGAGTTTTTAAGAGGAAAAGACATTTTAAAGACATCTAGGCTATTAAGTATGACATTGGCTGTCAAATATTATAGATAAGTTGCTCATGAACAATTGTAGAACATTTCAATTGGACAAGTAGTGTAGGTATGCACTTTGGATGGTAATTACCATATAGGCTGTTGGGGTATGAAATAGATATACCAAGGTACATCATGCAATTTAATTTATTTTGAAAAATATTTGTGTTTCCTTTACATGTCAATATGGGTACAAGACTGCATTATCGCAAAATTAGATTGTACACTTTGGTGTATCTACTAAATAACATGGTATCTATAGTAAGCAGATAATACTGAATGAAAGCCGTATGGTATGTATATATTAATATTGTAGAATGGTAACATATCCATGGTAAGGAAACATTATGTTATAAATGGTAAGGAGAAATCGTTTAATTATTGTATCCATAGTACGAAGAAATTATTTTAAAAATAAAAAATATGTTATCTATTGTATGTAGAAGATATTGCATCCATAGAAATAGATTTTACATTTTCCATATTCAGGAGAAAATGTTTCTTAAATCCATGGAAATAGATGACCTTATATCACTGATAAGAAGGATATATTGTTGTATTTATTACAACCTGAAAAATATAGATGTATCCATGGTTAGTATATATATATATGTTAATTCTTCCGTTTTTAGTAGAAAAATTTACTTCATCCCAACGGCGTACCGTGGGTATCGGGCCGCCCAGGGCGGAAGACGATTTTCCCGCCCTCTCATTTAGGTATTTCAATTTAATCTATACATTTTGCCGCTCCCCTAAAAGTAATAAAAAGTGCCGCCCGGTGTGGACCGTATTCCACCTCCCCCCCCAGGTACGCCACTGCTTCATCCAGAAGAATTAAAAAATGTGGGGTGGGGATAATAAGTAGTTGAGGAACTCATGCTTGCTTAGTGGACTTTAACCAAGGCAGTTGTGATATGATCCTCGTACATGTCAACTGAGGCAGTTGCATATGATCCTCGTACATGTCAACTGAGGCAGTTGTGACATGATCCTCGTACATGTCAACCGAGGCAGTTGTGATATGACCCTCGTACATGTCTACTGAGGAAGTTGTGACATGACCTCGTAGGCCTACATGTTTACTGAGACAGCTGTGATATGACCCTCGTACATGTCAACTGAGAAAGTTTATGACCCTCGTACATGTCAACTAAGGCAGTTGTGATATGACCTCGTACATGTCAACTGAGGCAGTTGTGACATGACCCTCGTAGGCCTACATATTTACTGAGACAGTTGTGATATAACCTTCGTACATGTCAATCCGAGAAAGTTTATGACCCTCGTACATGTCAACTGAGGCAGTTGTGATATGACCCTCGTACATGTCAACTGAGGCAGTTGTGATATGACCCTCGTACATGTCTACTGAGGCAGTTGTGATAAGGACCCTCGTTTATGTCAACTGAGGTTATGATATGACCTCACATGTCAACGAGACAGTTGTGATATGACCTCATATTATGTCAACTGAGAAAGTTTATGACCCTCGTACATGTCAACTGAGACAGTTGTGATATGACCCTCGTACATGTCAACTGAGGCAGTTTATGTCCCTCGTACATGTCAACTGAGGAAGTTGTGATATGACCCTCGTAGGCCTACATGTTTACTGAGACAGTTGTTATATGACCCTCGTACATGTCAACCGAGGCAGTTGTGACATGACCCTCGTACATTTCTACTGAGGCAGTTGTGATATGACCATTGTACATGTCGACCGAGGCAGTTGTGACATGACCCTTCGTACATGTCAACTGAGGCAGTTGTGATATGCCCCCTGTACATGTCTACTGAGGCAGATGTGATATGACCCTCGTACATGTCAATGGAGGCAATATGACCCTCGTACATGTCAACTGAGTAAAGGTTGTGATAAGACCCTCGTACATGTCTACTGAGGCAGTATATGACCCTCGTACATGTCTACTGAGGCAGTTGTGATATGACCCTCGTACATGTCTACTGAGGCAGTTGTGATATGACCTCGTACATGTCTACTGAGGCAGTTGTGATATGACCCTGGTTGAGGAACTCATGCTTTCTTAGTGGACTTAAACTGAGGCAGTTGTGATATGACAATCGTACATGTCAACTGAGGCAGTTGTGATATGACCTCGTAGGCCTACATGTCTACTGAGGCAGTTGTGATATGACCTTCGCATGATGTCAACTGAGGCAGTTGTGATATGCCCCTGTACATGTCTACTGAGGTGTTTATGACCCTCGTGCATGTCAACTGAGGTTGTGATATGCTCCTCGTACATGACAACTGAGGCAGTTGTGATATGACCCCTCGTACATGTCAACTGATGCAGTTGTGATATGCCTCACATGTCTACTAAGGCAGTTGTGATATGACCTCGTACATGTCTACTGAGGCAGTTGTGATATGACCCTGGTTGAGGAACTCATGCTTGCCAGTGGATTTAGACTGAGGCAGTTGTGATGTGAGCTCGTAATGTCAACTGATGCAGTTTAAGACCCTCGTACATGTCAACTGAGGCAGTTTATGACCTCGTATATGTCAACCCAGGCAGTTGTGATATGACCCTCGTACATGTCTACTGAGGCAGTTGTGATATGACCCTGTACATGTCTACTGAGGTATTGTAAAATGACCTCGTACATGTCAACTGAGGCAGTTGTGATATGACCCTGCACACGTCTACTGAGGCAGTTGTAATATGACCTATTGAGGAACTCATGCTTGCTTAGTGGACTGAAACTGAGGCAGTTGTGATATAACACTAGTACATGTCAACTGAGGCAGTTGTGATATGACCCTCGTAGGCCTGCATGTATACTGAGGCAGTTGTGATATGTCCCCGTACATGTCTACTGAGGCAGTTGTGATATGACCTCGTACATGTCTACTCAGGCAGATGTGATATGACTTTCGTACATGTCAACTGAGGCAGTTGTGATATGACCCTCGTATATGTCTACTGAGGCAGTTGTGACATGACTTCGTTCATGTCGAGGCAAAGAAAGACATTACCCACGTAATGTCAACGGAGGCAGTTGTGATATGACCCTCGTACATGTCAACTGAGTGCAGTCTATGACCCTCGTACATGTCAACTGAGGCAGTTGTGGATATGACCTCAAAGATGGCCTACTGAGTGTAGCTGGGATATGACCGCATACGTCAACTGAGATGTTTAAGACCCTCGTACATGTCTACTAAGGCAGTTGGGACATGACCTCGTACATGTCTTACTGAGGCAGTTGTGATATGACCCTGGTTGAGGAACTCATGCTTGCTTAGGATTTAGACTGAGGCAGTTGGGATGTGGACCCTCGTAATGTCAACTGAGGCAGTTTAAGACCCTCGTACATGTCAACTGAGGCAGTTTATGACCCTCGTATATGTCAACCCAGGCAGTTGTGATATGACCCTCGTACATGTCACTGAGTGCAGCTGTGAAATGACCTCGTACATGTCAACTGAGGCAGTTGTGATATGACCCTCGTACATGTCTACTGAGGCAGTTGTGATATGACCCTGGTTGAGGAACTCATGCTTGCTTAGTGGACTGAAACTGAGGCAGTTGTGATATAACACTAATACATGTCAACTGAGGCAGCTGTGATATGACCCTCGTAGGCCTGCATGTATACTGAGGCAGTTGTGATATGCCCCTCGTACATGTCTACTATGCAGTTGTGATGTGACCCTCTGTACATGTCTACTCAGGCAGATGTGACATAACTCTTGCACATGTCAACTGAGGCAGTTGTGCTATGACCCTGCATATGTCAACTGAGGCAGTTTTGATATGCCCCTTTCGTACATGTCAACTGAGGCAGTTGGTGACCCTCGTTCATGTCAACGAGCAGTTGTGATTAAGGAACTTCTGCGTGTATGTTAACTGCGGCAGTTTATGACCCTCGTACATGCCTGAACCTGAGTCAGCTGATATGACCCTCGCATGTTAACTGAGGCAGTTTAAGTAACTCTGTACATGTCAACTGTAGAAGCAGATATGACCGTCGTAGGCCTACATGTCTACTGAGACAGTTGTGATATGACCCTCGTACATGTCAACTGAGACAGTTGTGATATGACCCTCTTCGTACACAGTCAACGAGGAAGCAGATATAACTGGCATGTCAACTGAGGCAGTTGTGAGATCCTTCGTGCATGTCAACTAAGGCAGTTGTGATAATGAATCTGAACATGGTCAACTGAGGCAGTTTCTTATGACCTTCGTAAGGCGCCAACTAAGGCAAGCTGGGATAATGACCTTCGTACACACAACTGAGGTAGTTGTGATATGCCCTCGCACAGGCCCACTGAGTGAAGCAGGATATGACCTCGTAGGCCCACATGTCTACTGAGGCAGTTGTGATATGACCCTCGTACATGTCAACTGAGGCAGTTGTGATATGACCCTCGTACATGTCAAATTAAGGAGTTGTGATAGACCTGTACATACCAACTAAGGCAGTTGTGATATGACCCTCGTACATGTCAACTAAGGCAGTTGTGATATGACCCGAACATGTCAACTGAGGCAGTTTATGACCTTCGTACATGTCAACTAAGGCAGCAGGATAAGAACTTCAACACGCCCAACTGAGAGTTGTGATATGCCCTCGTACACACTACTGAGGCAGATGTGAAATGACCCTCGTACATACCAACTGAGGCAGTTGTGATATGACCTCGTACATGTCAACTGAGGCAGTTGTGATATGACCTCGTACATGTCAACTGAGGCAGTTGTGATATGACCCTCGTACATGTCAACTGAGGCAGTTTATGACCCTCTAAACATGTCAACTGAGTGCAGTTGTGACAGACTTCGCATGTCTACTGGAGGCAGCTTCTTGAATGACCCTCGTAAATGGTCAACTGAGGCAGAAGCAGGATATGAATCTCTGTGAAGGTGGCTCCATTGAGGCAGTTGTGATATGACCCTCGTACATGTCTACTGAGGCGGTTTATGACCCTCATACATGTCAACTGGAGGAAGGTATATGACCCTCGTACATGTCAACTAAGGCAGCTTTGATATGACCCTCCTACATGTCAACTAAGGCAGTTGTGATATGACCCTTTTACATGTCTACTGAGGGCTGTTGTGACATGACCTCGTTCATGTCTACTGAGGCAGTTGTGGTAATACCCACGTAATGTCAGCGGAGGCAGTTGTGATATGAATCTTCGTACATGTCTACTGAGGCAGTTGTGATATGACCCTCGTACATGTCAACTGAGGCAGTTTATGACCTCGTACATGTCAACTGAGGGCAGTTGTGATATGACCCTCGTACATGTCTACTGAGGCAGTTTATAACCCTCTTACATGTCAACTAAAGCAGTTGTGATATGACCCTCGTACATGTTCACTGGGAGGCAGATGTGATATGACCTCGTACATGTCAACTGAGGCAGTTGTGATAAGGACCTCGTACATGTCTTCTGAGGCAGTTGGGGATATGACCCTCGTACATGTCTACTGAGGCAGTTGTGATATGACCTCGTACATGTCCACTGAGGGTTTATGACCCTCATACATGTCAACTGAGGCAGTTGTTATATGACCCTCGTGATGTCAACTGAGGCAGTTGTGATATGACCCTCGTACATGTCAACTGAGGCAGTTGTGATACATGACTTTCAATGTCAACTGAGGCAGTTGTGATATGACCCACGTAATGTCAACGGAGGAAGTTGTGATATGACCCTCGTGCATGTCAACTGAGGCGGTTTTGACCCTCGTACATGTCAACTGAGGCGCTCATGACCCTCGCATGTCAATTGAGGCAGTTGTGATATGACCCTCGTACATGATTACTGGAGGGGCAGTTTATGACCCTCGTATATGTCGACTGAGGCAGTTTATGTCCCTCGTACATGTCAACTGAGGCAGTTTTGATATGACCTACGTAATGTCAACTGAGGCAGTTGTGATATGACCTCGTACATGTCAACTGAGGCAGTTGTGATATGCCCCTCGTACATGACAATTCACGCAGTTGTGATATGCACCTCGTACATGTCTACTGAGGCAGATGTGATATGACCCTCGTTATGTCAACTGAGCTTATGACCTCGTTCATGTCAACTGAGGCAGTTGTAATATGACCCTCGTACATGTCTACTGAGGCAGTTGTGATATGAACCTCGTACATGTTAACTGAGGCAGTTTATGACCCTCGTACATGTCAACTGAGTCAGTTGTGATATGACCCTCGTACATGTTAACTGAGGCAGTTTATGACCCTCGTACATGTCAACTGAGGTAGTTGTGATAAGACCTCGTAGGCCTAAATGTCTACTGAGACAGTTGTGATAAGGACCCTCGTACATGTCAACTGAGGCAGTTTATGACCCTCGTACATGTCAACTGGAGGTAGTTGTGATATAACCTCGTACATGTCAACTGAGGCAGTTTATGACTTTCGTACATGTCAACTTAGGCAGTTGTGATATGACCCTCGTACATACTCATACTGGCAGTTGTGATATGCCCTCGTACATGTCTACCATGAGGCAGATGTGAAATGACCCTCGTACATGTCAACTGAGGCAGTTGTGATATGACCCTCGTACATGTCAACCGAGGCAGTTGTGATATGACCTGGTACATGTCAACTGAGGCAGTTGTGATATGACCCTCGTACATGTCAACTGAGGCAGTTTATGACCCTTCGTACATGTCAACTGAGGCAGTTGTGATATGACTCTCGTACATGTCTACTGAGGCAGTTTTGAAATGACCTCGTAAATGTCAACTGAGGCAGTTGTGATAAGGACCTCGTACATGTCTACTGAGGCAGTTGTGATATGACCTCGCGTACATGTCTACTGAGGCGGTTTATGACCCTCATACATGTCAATTGGAGGCAGTTGTGATATGACCCCTGTACATGTCAACTAAGGCAGCTTTGATATGACCCTTCCCACATGTCAACTGAGGCAGTTGTGATATGACCCTTTACATGTCTACTGAGGCTGTTGTGACATGACCTCTCGTTCATGTCTACTGAGGCAGTTGGGGTAATACCCACGTAATGTCAGCGGAGGCAGTTGTGATATGACCCTCGTACATGTCTACTGAGGCAGTTATTACACCTCGTACATGTCAACTGAGGGCAGTTTAGTGACCTCGTACATGTCAACTGAGGCAGTTGTGATATGACCCTCGTACATGTCTACTGAGGCAGTTTATAACCCCTCTTACATGTCAACTAAAGCAGTTGTGATATGACCCTCGTACATGTCTACTGAGGCAGATGTGATATGACCCTCGTACATGTCAACTGAGGCAGTTGTGATATGACCTCGTACATGTCTTTCTGAGGCAGTTGTGATATGACCCTCGTACATGTCTACTGAGGCAGTTGTGATATGACCCTCGTACATGTCCACTGAGGCGGTTTATGACCTCATACATGTCAACTGAGGCAGTTGTTATATGACCTCGTACATGTCAACTGAGGCAGTTGTGATATGACCTCGTACAATAACTGAGGCAGTTGTGACATATGACCTCATAATGTCAACTGAGGCAGTTGTGATATGACCCACGTAATGTCAACGGAGGAAGTTGTGATATTTGCACCCTCGTGCATGTCAACTGAGGCGGTTTATGACCCTCGTACATGTCAACTGAGGCGGTTTATGACCCTCGTACATGTCAATTGGAGGAAGCAGATATGACTCTCGTACATGATTACTGAGGCAGTTTATGACCTCGTATATACCAGACTGGAGGCAGTTTATGTCCCTCGTACATGTCAACTGAGGCAGTTTTGATATGACCATGTACGTCAACTGAGGCAGTTGTGATATGCACCTCGTACATGTCAACTGAGGCAGTTGTGATATGCCCCTACACATGACAACCACGCAGTTGTGATATGCACCCTGTACATGTCTACTGAGGCAGATGTGATATGACCTCGTTATGTCAACTGAGGCAGTTTATGACCTCGTTCATGTCAACTGAGGCAGTTTATGACCCTCAATCATGTCAACTGAGGCAGTTGTAATTAAGGACCCTCGTACATGTCTACTGAGGCAGTTGTGATATGAACTCGTACATGTTAACTGAGGCAGTTTATGACCCTCGTACATGTCAACTGAGTCAGTTGTGATATGACCCTCGTACATGTTACTGAGGCAGTTTATGGACCCTTGTACATGTCAACTGAGGTAGTTGTGATATGACCCTCGTAGGCCTAAATGTCTACTGAGACAGTTGTGATATGACCCTCGTACATGTCAACTGAGGCAGTTTATGACCCTCGTACATGTCAACTGAGGCAGTTGTGATAGCAACTCGTACATGTCAACTGAGGCAGTTTATGACCCTCGTACATGTCAACTTAGGCAGTTGTGATATGACCCTCGTACATGTCTACTGAGGCAATTTATAACCCTCTTACATGTCAAATCGAAGCAGTTGTGATATGACCTCGTACATGTCAACTGAGGCAGTTGTGATATGACCGTACATGTCTACTAAGGCAGTTGTGACATGACCTGTAGGCCTACATATTTACTGAGACAGTTGTGATATGACCCTCGTACATGTCTACTGAGGCAGTTGTGATATGACCCTGTACATGTCTACTAAGGCAGTTGTTATATGACCATGTATATGTCAACTGAGGTACTTTTGATATGACCCTCATACATGTCTACTGAGGCAGTTGTGATATGACCCTCGTACATTTCAACTGAGGCAGATGTGATATAACCCTTGTACATGTCAACTGAGGCAGTTGTGATATGACCTCGTACACACTACTGAGGCAGATGTGATATGACCCTCGTTCATGTCAACTGAGGCAGTTTATGACCCTCGTACATGTCTACTAAGGCAATTTTGATATGACCCTCGTACATGTCTACTGAGGCAGTTGTGATATGACCCTGGTTGAGGAACTCATGTTTGCTTAGTGGATTTAGACTGAGGCAGTTGTGATGTGACCCTCGTACATGTTAACTTAGTCAGTTTATGACCCCCGTACATGTCAACTGAGGAAGTTGTGATATGACCCTCGTAGGCCTACATGTCTACTGAGACAGTTGTGATATGAATTCTCGTACATGTCAACTGAGGCAGTTCATGACCCTCGTACATGTCAACTAAGGCAGTTGTGATATGACCCACGTACATGTCAACTAAGGCAGTTGTGATATGACCCTCGTAAATGCAACTGAGGCAGTTGTGATATGACCCTCGAACATGTCAACTGAGGCAGTTGTGATATGACCCTCGTACATGTCAACTGAGGCAGTTTATGACCCTCGTACATGTCAACTGAGGCAGCGATATTACCCTCGTACATGTCTACTAAGGCAGTTTTGAAATGACCCTCGTACATGTCAACTGAGGCAGCTGTGATATGACCCTCGTAATTGTCTACTGAGGCAGTTGTGATATGACCCTGTTGAGGAACTCATGCTTGCTTAGTGGACTGAAACTAAGGCAGTTGCGATATAACACTAGTACATGTCAACTGAGTCAGTTGTGATATGACCCTCGTAGGCCTGCATGTATACTGAGGCAGTTGTTATATGCCCCTCGTACATGTCTACTGAGGCAGTTGTGATATGACCCTCGTACATGTCTACTGAGGCAGATGTGATATGACCCTCGTACATGTCATCTGAGGCAGTTGTGATATGACCCTCTCGTACATGTCTACTGAGGCAGTTGTGATATGACCTCGTACATGTCAACTGAGGCAGGTTTATGACCTCATACAAGTCAACTGAGGCAGTTGTGATATGACCCTCGTACATGTCAACTAAAGCAGCTTTGATATGACCCTCCTACATGTATACTGAGGCTGTTGTGACATGACCCTCGTTTATGTCTACTGAGGCAGTTGTGATATTACCCACACGTAATGTCAACGGAGGCAGTTGTGATATGACCCTCGTACATGTCAACTGAGGCAGTTTATGACCTCGTACATGTCAACTGAGGCAGTTGTGATATGACCCTTTTTACGTCTAATGAGGTTGGTTGCACATGACCCTGTTCATGTCTACTGAGGCAGTTGTGATATGACCCTCGTACATGTCTACTGAGGCAGTTTAGCAGACCCTCGTACATGTCAACTAAGGCAGTTGTGATATGACCCTCGTACATGTCAACTGAGGTAGTTGTGATATGACCCTCGTACATGTTAACGTAGGCAGTTTATGACCCTCGTACATGTCAACTAAGGCAGTTGTGATATGCCCCTCGTACATGTCTACTGAGGCAGTTGTGAAATGACCCTCGTACATGTCAAATCTGAGGCAGTTGTGATATGACCCTTGTACATGTCAACAAAGCAGTTGTGATATGACCCTCGAACAAGTCTACTGAGGCAGTTTATGACCCTCGTACAGCACAACTAAGGCAGTTGTGATATGACCCTCGTACATGTCAACTGAGGTAGCTGTGATATGACCTCGTACATGTTAACTTAGGCAGTTTATGACCTCGTACATGTCAACTAAGGCAGTTGTGATATGCCCCTCGTACATGTCTACTTGAGGTGGCTGTGAAATGACCTCGTACATGTCAACTGAGGCAGTTGTGATATGACCCTTGTACATGTCAACTGAGGCAGTTGTGATATGACCCTCGTACATGTCTTGAGGCAGTTGTGATATGACCCTGTACATGTCAACTTGAGGCAGTTTATGACCCTCGTACATGTCAACTGGAGGCAGTTGTGATATGACCCTCGTACATGTCTACTGAGGCAGTTGTGATATGACCCCTGCACATGTCTACTGGAGGCAGTTGTGATATGACCCTCGTACATGTCAACTGAGGCAGTTGGGGATATGACACCTGTACATGTCTTCTGAGGCGGTTTATGACCCTCATACATGCCAACTGAGGCAGTTGTGATATGACCCTGTAGATGTCAACTAAGGCAGCTTTGATATGACCCTTCTACATGTCAACGGGAGGCAGTTGTGAAATGACCTTTGTACATGTCAACTGAGGCAGTTGTGATATGCCCCTCGTACATGTCTACTGAGGCAGTTGTGATATGACCCTGTACATGTCAACAGAGGCAGTTGTGATATGACCCTCGCAATACGTTCGGAGGCAGTTTTGATATGACCTCGTACATGTCTACTGAGGCAGTTATGATACGACCCTCGTACATGTCTACTGAGGCGGTTTATGACCTGCATAAATGCCAACTTAGGCAGTTGTGGATATGACCCTCGTAAATGTCAACTAAGGCAGCTTTGATATGACCCTTCTACATGTCAACTGAGGCAGTTGTGATATGACACTTTTACATGTCTACTGAGGCAGTTGTGACATGACCTCTCGTTCATGTCTACTGAGGCAGCGATATGACCCTCGTACATGTCTACTGAGGCAGTTGTGATATGACCCTCGTACATGTCTACTGAGGCAGTTGTGATATGACCCCCGTACATGTCAACTGAGGCGGTTTATGACCTCGTACATGTCAACTGAGGCAGTTGTGATATGACCTCCGTACATGTCAACTGGAGGCAGTTGTAATATGGCCCTCGCACATGTCAACTCAGGCAGTTGTGATATGCCCCTGTACATGTCAACTGAGGCAGATGGATAGACCCTCGTAATGTCAACTGAGGTGTGTTTGATGACCCCTCGTTCATGTCAATCCGAGGCAGTTGTGGATATGACCCTCGTACATGTCTACTGAGGCAGTTGTGATATGACCCTCGTACATGTCAACTTAGGCAGTTTATGACCTCGTACATGTCAACTGAGGCAGTTGTGATATGACCTCGTACATGGCCTCTGAGGCGGTTTATGACCCTCATACATGCCAACTGGAGGCAGTTGTGATATGACCCTCGTACATGTCAACTAAGGCAGCTTTGATATGACCTTCTACAGTTAGCCAACTGGGAGGCAGTTGTGAAATGACTCTTTTACATGTCAACTGAGGCAGTTGTGATATGCCCTGCATAATGTCTACTTGAGGCAGTTGTGATAATGACCCTCGTACATGTCAACAGAGGCAGTTGTGATATGACCCTCGCACATGTCAACTTAGGCAGTTTGGTGACCCTCGTACATGTCAACTGAGGCAGTTGTGCATATGACCCTGTACATTCTGAGGCGGTTTATGACCCGCATACACCAACCGATGTTGGGATAAGGACCCTCGTAAATGTCAACCATAAAGCTGATATGACCTCTTCTACATGTCAACTGAGGCAGTTGTGATATGACCCTTTTACATGTCTACTGAGGCAGTTGTGGACATGGTTCCCTCGTTCATGTCTACCAGGGAAGTTGTGATATGACCTCGCACATGTCTACTGAGGGCAGTTGTGATATGACCCTCGTACATGTCAACTTGAGGCGGTTTATGACCCTCGTACATGTCAACTGAGGTGCTGTGGATATGCACCTCGTGATGCTAACTGAGGCAGTTGTGATAGACCCTCGCACATGTCAACTCATGCAGTTGTGATATGCCCCCGTACATGTCAACTGAGGCAGATGTGATATGACCCCTCGGGTATTGTCAACTGAGGCGGTTTATGACCTCGTACATGTCAACTGGAGGCACAGATATGACCTCGTACATGTCAACTGAGGCAGTTTATGACCCTCGTACATGTCAACTGAGGCAGTTGTGATATGACCCTCGTACATGTCTACTGGAGGCAGCTGGCAACCCCTCTTACATGTCAACTGAAGCAGCTGTGATATGACCTCGTACATGTCAACTAAGGCAGTTGTGATATGACCTCGTACATGTCTACTGAGGCAGTTGTGATATGACCCTCGTACATGTCAACTGAGGTGGTTTATGACCCTCGTACATGTCAACTGAGGCAGTTGTGATATGACTCCTCGTAATGTCAACTGAGGCAGCTGTAATATGACCTCGCACATGTCAACTCAGGCAGTTGTGATATGCCCTCGTACATGTCAACTGAGGCAGATGTGATATGACCCTCGTAATGTCAACTGAGGCAGTTTATGACCCTCGTTCATACAACTGAGGCAGTTGTGATATGACCCTCGTACATGTCTACTGAGGCAGTTGTGATATGACCCTCGTACATGTCAACTAGGCAGTTTATGACCTTGTACATGTCAACTGAGGCAGTTGTGATATGACCCTCGTACATGTCTTCTGAGGCGCTCTATGACCCTCATACATGCCAACTGAGGCAGTTGTGATATGACCCTCGTACATGTCAACTAAGGCAGCTTTGATATGACCTTTCTACATGTCAACTGAGGCAGTTGTGAAATGACTCTTGTACATGTCAACTGGAGGAAGTTGTGATATGCCCCTCGTACATGTCTACTGAGGCAGTTGTGATATGACCCTCGTACATGTCAACAGGGAGGGGTGGTTGTGATATGACCTCTCGCACATGTCTACTGAGGCAGTTTTGATATGACCTCGTACATGTATACTGAGGCAGTTATGATATGACCCTGCACATGTCTACTGAGGCGGTTTATGACCTGCATACACCAAACTGAGGCATGTGATATGACCCTGTAAATGTCAACTAAGGCAGCTTTGATATGACCTCTTTTCTACATGTCAACTGAGGCAGTTGTGATATGACCCTTTACATGTCTACTGAGGTTGCACATGACCCCGGTCTGGCGTCTACTGAGGCAGTTGTGATATGACCCTCGTACATGTCTACTGAGGCAGTTGTGATATGACCCTCGTACATGTCAACTGAGGCGGTTTATGACCTCGTACATGTCAACTGAGGCAGTTGTGATATGACCTCGTACAGTCAACTGAGGCAGTTGTGATATGACCCTCGCAATATGCTTAACTCAGGCAGTTGTGATATGCCCCTCGTACATGTCAACTGAGGCAGATGTGATACACCTCGTATTGTCAACTGAGGCGGTTTATGACCCTCGTACATGTCAACTGAAAGAGTTGTGGATATGACCCTCGTACATGTCAATCCGAGGCAGTTTATGACCTCGTACATGTCAACTGAGGGTTGTGATATGACCCTCGTACATGTCTACTGAGGCAGTTAATAACCCTCTTACATGTCAACTGAAGCAGCTGTATAAGACTCTCGTACATGTCAACTAAGGCATGATATGACCGTACATGTCTACTGAGGCAGTTATGAAATGACCTCGTACATGTCAACTGAGGCAGTTGTGATATGACTCCGTACATGTCAACTGAGGCAGTTGTGATGAGACCTCGTACATGTCAACTGAGGCAGTTGTGATATGATCCTCGTATGATGTCAACTGAGGCAGTTGTGATGAGACCTTCGTACATGTCACAACTGGGAGGCAGTTGTGCTATGACCCTCTCGTACATGTCAACTGAGGCAGTTTATGACCCTCGTACATGTCAACTGAGGCAGTTGTGATATGACCGTAATTGTCTACTGAGGTATGTGATATGACCCTTGCTTGAGGGAACTCATGCTTGCTTAGTGGACTGAAACTAAGGCAGTTGCGATATAACACTAGTACATAACAACTGAGGCAGTTGTGATATGACCTCGTAGGCCTGCATGGTATTTTATGCAGTTGTGATAAGCCCTCTGTACATGTCTACTGAGGCAGTTTTGATACGACCCTCGTGCATGTCTACTGAGGAAGGTGATATGACCCTCGTACATGTCAACTGAGGCGGTTTATGACCTCGTACATGTCAACTGAGGCCAGTAGATATGACCCTCGTACATGTCTACTGAGGCAGTTAATAACCCTCAGTATGGCCAACTGAACAGCTGATAGCACTCGTACATGTCAACTAAGGCAGTTGTGATATGACCTCGTACATGTCAACTGAGAAGGTGATATGCACCGTACATGCCTACTGAGGCAGTTATGAAATGACCTCGTACATGTCAACTGAGGCAGTTGTGATATGACCTCGTACATGGCCAACCGAGCCAGTTGTGATATGCACTCTCGTACATGTCAACTGAGGCAGCTAGTGATATGACCCTGTGCCATGTCAACTGAGGCAGTTGTGATATGACCCTCGTACATGTCAACTGAGGCAGTTTATGACCCTCGTACATGTCAACTGAGGCAGTTGTGATATGACCTCGTAAATGTCTGCTGAGGCAGTTGTGATATGACCTGGTTGAGGAACCTATGCTTGCTTAGTGGACTGAAACCAAGGCAGTTGCGATATAACACTAGTACATGTCAACTGAGGCAGTTGTGATATGACCTCGTAGTCTGCATGTATACTGAGGAAGGTGGATATGCCCCTGGTACATGTCTACTTCGAGGCAGTTGTGATATGACTCGTACATGTCAACTGAGGCAGTTTATGACCCTCGTACAAGCGTCAACTGAGGCAGTTGGGGATGAGACCCCGTACATGTCTACTGAGGCAGTTAATAACCCTTACATGTCAACTGAAGCAGCTGTGATATGACCCTCGTACATGTCAACTAAGGCAGTTGTGATATGACCGCATGTCTACTCGAGGCAGTTGGTGGATGCGACCTCGTGTTATGTCAACTGAGGTATTGAGACCCTCGTACATGTCAACTGAGGCAGTTGTGATATGACCTCGTAATGTCAACTGGAGGCAGCGGTAATATGACCGCACATGTCAACTCAGGCAGTTGTGATATGCCCCTGTATATGTCAACTGAGGCAGATGATATGACCTCTGTAATGTCAACTGAGTGGGTAAAGCTGCAGACCCTCGTTCATGTCAACTGAGGCAGCTTGTGATATGACCCTGTGAAACACTGAGGTAGTTGTGATATGACCCTCGTACATGTCAACTTAGGCAGTTTATGACCCTCGTACACGTCAACTGAGGCAGTTGTGGATATGACCCTCGTACATGTCTTCTGAGGCGGTTTATGACCTCATACATGCCGTAACTGAGGCAGTTGTGATATGACCGTACATGTCAACCCGTGCAGCTTTGATATGGACTTCTTCTACATGTCAATCCGAGGCAGTTGTGAAATGACTCTTGTACATGTCAACTGGAGGCAGTTGTGATATGCCCTCGTACATGTCTACTGTCGGAGGCAGTTGTGATATGACCCTCGTACATGTCTACTGAGGCAGTTGTGATATGACCCCTCGTACATGTCAACAGAGGCAGTTGTGATATGACCCTCGCACATGTCTACTGAGGTGCTTTGATATGACCCTCGTACATGTATACTGAGGCAGTTATGATATGACCCTCGTACATGTCTACTGAGGCGGTTTATGACCCGCATACACCAAACTGAGGCAGTTGTGATATGACCCTCGTAAATGTCAACTAAGGCAGCTTTGATATGACTCTACATGTCAACTGAGGCAGTTGTGATATGACCCTTTACATGTCTACTGAGGCAGTTGTGACATGACCTCGTTCATGTCTACTGAGGCAGTTGTGATATGACCTCGTACATGTCTACTGAGGTGAAGAACGATATGACCCTCGTACATGTCAACTGAGGCGGTTTATGACCCTCGTACATGTCAACTGGAAGCAGTTGTGATATGACCTCGTACATGTCAACTGAGGCAGTTGTGATATGACCCTCGCACATGTCAACTCAGGCAGTTGTGATATGCCCCTCGTACATGTCAACTGAGGCAGATGTGATATGACCCTCGTATTGTCAACTGAGTATGGTCTTATGACCTCGTGCATGTCTACTGAGGCAGTTATGATATGACCTCGTACATGTCAACTGAGGCGGTTTATGACCTTCTGCCACAACTGGAGGCAGTTCAAGATATACTTCGGACATGTCTACTGAGGCAGTTAATAACCCTTACATGTCAACTGAAGCAGCTGTGATATGACCCTCGTACATGTCAACTAAGGAATGTGATATGACCCCCGTACATGTCAACTGAGGTAGTTGTGATATGCCCCTCGTACATGTCTACTGAGGCAGTTATGAAATGACCTCGTACATGTCAACTGAGGCAGTTGTGATATGACCCTCGTACATGTCAACTGAGCCAGTTGTGATATGACCCTCGTACATGTCAACTGAGGCAGTTGTGATATGACCCTCGTACATGTCAACTGAGGCAGTTGTGATATGACCTTCGTACATGCTCTCAACTGAGGCAGTTTATGACCTCGTACATGTCAACTGAGGCAGTTGTGATATGACCCTCGTAATTGTCTACTGAGGCAGTTGTGATATGACCCTGGTTGAGGAACTCATGCTTGCTTAGTGGACTGAAACTAAGGCAGTTGCGATATAACACTAGTACATGTCAACTGAGGCAGTTGTGATATGACCCTCGTAGGCCCGCATGTATACTGGAGGCAGTTGCATATGCCCCTGGTACATGTCTACTGAGGCAGTTGTGATATGACCTCGTACATGTCTACTAAGGCAGATGTGATATGACCCTCGTACATGTCAACTGAGGCAGTTGAGATATTACCCTCGTACATGTCTACTGAGGCAGATGTGATATGACCCTCGTACATGTCAACTGAGGCAGTTGTGATATGACCCTCGTACATGTTCCATTGAGGCAGTTGTGATATGACCCTCGTACATGTCTACTGAGGTGGTTTATGACCCTCATACATGTCAAACGAGAAGGTGATATGACCTCGTACATGTCAACTAAGGCAGCTTTGATATGACCCTCCTACATGTCAACTGAGGCAGTTGTAATATGACCCCTTTACATGTCTACTGAGGCTGTTGTGACATGACCCTGTTCATGTCTACTGAGGCAGCTGTGATATTACCCACGTAATGTCAACTGAGGCAGTTGTGAGACACCCTCGTACATGTCTACTGAGGCAGTTGTGATATGACCTCGTACATGTCAACTGAGGCAGTTGTGATATGACCCTCGTACATGTCAACTAAGGCAGTTTATGACCTCGTACATGTCAACTGATGCAGTTGTGATATGCCCCTCGTACATGTCTACTGAGGCAGTTGTGAAATGACCCTCGTACATGTTAACTTAGGCAGTTGTGGATATGACCCTCGTACATGTCTACTGCAGGCAGTTGTGATATGACCCTTGTTGAGGAACTCATTGCTTAGTGGACTTAAACTGAGGCAGTTGTGATATGACACTAGTACATGTCAACTGAGGCCAGGATATGACCAGGCCTACATGTCTACTGAGACAGTTGTGATAGACCTCGTACATGTCAACTGAAGCAGTTTATAACCCTCTCTGAATACCAACTGAAGCAGTTGTGATATGACCCTCGTACATGTCAACTGAGGCAGTTGTGATATGACCCTCGTACATGTCTACTGAGGCAGTTGTTATATGACCTCGTACATGTCAACTGAGGCAGTTGTGATATGACCTCGTACATGTCTAATGAGGCAGCTTGTGATATGACCCTCATAATGTCAACTGAGGCAGTTGTGATATGACCCACGTGCATGTCAACTGAGGCGGTTTATGACCCTCGTACATGTCGTAACTGAGGCGGTTTTATGACCCTCGTTACGTCAACTGAGGCAGAAGATATGACCTCGTACATGATTACTGAGGCAGTTTATGACCCTCGTATATGTCGACTGAGGCAGTTTATGTCCCTCGTAATGGCACAACTGGAGGCAGTTTTGATATGACCCACGTAATGTCAACTGAAGCAGTTGTGATATGACCTCGTACATGTCAACTGAGGCAGTTGTGATATGCCCTCGTACACATGACAACTCACGCAGTTGTGATAAGGCCCTCGTACATACCACAGGAGGCAGATGTGATATGACCCTCGTTATGTCAACTGAGGCAGTTTATGACCCTCGTTCATGTCAATTGAGGCAGTTGTGATATGACCCTCGTGTTACGTCTACTGAGGCAGTTGTGATATGAACCTCGTACATGTTAACTGAGGCAGTTTATGACCCTCGTACATGTCAACTGAGTCAGTTGTGATATGACCTCGTACATGTTAACTGAGGCAGTTTATGACCCTCGTACATGTCAACTCGAGGTAGTTGTGATATGACCTCGTAGGCCTATATGTCTACTGAGACAGTTGTGATATGACCCTCGTACATGTCAACTGAGGCAGTTTATGACCCTCGTACATGTCAACTGAGGTTGTTGTGATATGACCCCTCGTACATGTCAACCGAGGCAGTTTATGACCTCGTACATGTCAACTGAGGCAGTTGTGATATGACCTCGTACATGTCTACTAAGGCAGTTGTTATATGACCCACGTACATGTCAACTGAGGCACTTGTGATATGACCATACATGTCTACTGAGGCAGTTGTGATATGACCTCGTACATGTCAACTGAGGCAGATGTGATATAACCCTTGTACATGTCAACTGAGGCAGTTGTGATATGACCCTCGTACATGTCAACTGAGGCAGTTGTGATTTGCCCTCGTACATGTCAAACTGGAGGCAGTTGTGATATGACCTCGCTACGTCTACTGAGGCAAAGCCACCCTCGTATATGTCGACTGAGGCAGTTTATGTCCCTCGTACATGTCTACTAAGGCAGTTTTGATATGACCCTTGTACATGTCTACTGAGGCAGTTGTGATATGACCCTGGTTGAGGAACCTATGCTTGCTTAGTGGATTTAGACTGAGGCAGTTGTGATGTGACCCTCGTACATGCTAACTGAGGCAGTTTATGACCCTCGTACATGTCAACTGAGGTAGTTGTGATATGACCTCGTAGGCCTACATGTCTACTGGGACAGTTTTGATAGCACCCTCGTACATGTCAACTGAGGCAGTTTAAGACCCTTCGTTCATGTCAATCTGAGGCAGTTGTGATATGACCCCTCGTACATGTCAACTAAGGGAGTTGTGATATGACCTCGTACATGTCAACTAAGGCAGTTGTGATATGACCTCGAAATACGTCAACTGAGGCAGTTTATGACCCTCGTACATGTCAACTAAGGCAGTTGTGATATGACCCTCGTACATGTCAACTGAGGCAGTTGTGATATGACCCTCGTACATGTCAACTGAGGCAGTTGTGATATGACCTCGTACATGTCAACTGAGGCAGTTGTGATATGACCCTCCCATGTCATCTGGAGGCTTATGACCTCGTACATGTCAACTGAGGCAGTTGTGATATGACCCTCGTACATGTCTAAGGCAGTTTTGAAATGACCCTCGTACATGTCAACTGAGGCAGTTGTGATATGACCCTCGTAATTGTCTCACTGAGGCAGTTGTGATATGACCCTGGTTGAGGAACTCATGCTTGCTTAGTGGACTGAAACTAAGGCAGTTGCGATATAACACTAGTACATGTCAACTGAGGCAGTTGTGATATGACCCTCGTACATGTCAACTGAGGCAGTTTATGACCCTCGTACATGTCAACTGAGGCAGTTGTGATATGACCCCGTACATGTCTACTCGAGGCAGTTAATAACCCTCTTACATGTCAACTGAAGCAGCTGTGATATGACCTCGTACATGTCAACTAAGGCAGTTGTGATATGACCCTCGTACATGTCTACTGAGGCAGTTGTGATATGACCCTCGTACATGTCAACTGAGGTGGTTTATGACCCTGTACATGTCAACTGAGGCAGTTGTGATATGACCCTCGTAATGTCAACTGAGGCAGTTGTAATATGACCCTCGCACATGTCAACTCAGGCAGTTGTGATATGCCCCCGTACACATGTCAACTGAGGCAGATGTGGATATGACCCTCGTAATGTCAACTGAGGCAGTTTATGACCTCTCGTTCCGTCAACTGAGGCAGTTGTGATATGGCCTCTGCATGTCTACTGAGGCAGTTGTGATATGACCTCGTACATGTCAACTTAGCAGTTTATGACCTCGTACATGTCAACTGAGGCAGTTGTGATATGACCCTCGTACATGTCTTCTGAGGCGGTTTATGACCTCTATACATGCCAACTGAGGCAGTTGTGATATGACCCTCGTACATGTCCAAGGCAGCTTTGATATGACCCTTCTACATGTCAACTGAGGCAGTTGTGAAATGACTCTTGTACATGTCAACTGAGGCAGTTGTGATATGCCCTCGTACATGTCTACTGAGGCAGTTGTGATATGACCCTCGTACATGTCAACAGAGGCAGTTGTGATATGACCCTCGCACATGTCTACTGAGGCAGTTTTGATATGACCTTCGTACATGTATACTGAGGCGGTTATGATACATGACTCGTACATGTCTACTGAGGCGGTTTATGACCGCATACACCAAACTGAGGCAGTTGTGATATGACCCTCGTAAATGTCAACTAAGGCAGCTTTGATATGACCCTTCTACATGTCAACTGAGGCAGTTGTGATATGACCCTTTTACATGTCTACTGAGGGGCAGTTGTGACATGACCCTCGTCTGTCTACTGAGGCAGTTGTGATATGACCCTCGTACATGTCTACTGAGGAACAGGATATGACCTCGTACATGTCAACTGAGGCGGTTTATGACCTCATGTCAACTGAGGAAGCAGATATATCTCGTACATGTCAACTGAGGCAGTTGTGATATGACCCTCGCACATGTCAACTCAGGCAGTTGTGATAAGGCCCTCGTACATGTCAACTGAGGCAGATGTGATATGACCCTCGTATTGTCAACTGAGGCGGTTTATGACCTCGTACATGTCAACTGAGGCAGTTGTGATATGACCTCGTACATGTCAACTGAGGCAGTTTATGACCCTCGTACATGTCAACTGAGGAAGGTGATATGACCCTCGTACATGTCTACTGAGGCAGTTAATAACCCTCTCATGTCAACTGAAGCAGCTGTGATATGACCCTCGTACATGTCAACTAAGGCAGTTGGGTGACAGGACCTCGTACATGTCAACTCAGGTAGTTGTGGATATGCCCCTCGTACATGTCTACTGAGGCAGTTATGAAATGACCCGGGTAAAGGCGTCAACTGAGGCAGTTGTGATATGACCCTCGTACATGTCAACTGAGGCATGTATTACATCTTCGTACATGTCAACTGAGGCAGTTGTGATATGACCTCGTACATGTCAACTGAGGCAGTTGTGCTATGACCCTCGTACATGTCAACTGAGGCAGTTTATGACCTCGTACATGTCAACTGAGGCAGTTGTGATATGACCCTCGTAATTGTCTACTGAGGCAGTTGTGATATGACCCTGGTTGAGGAACTCATGCTTGCTTAGTGGACTGAAACTAAGGCAGTTGCGATATAACACTAGTACATGTCAACTGAGGCAGAGTTGTGATATGACCCCGTAGGCCTGCATGTATACTGAGGCAGTTGTGATATGCCTCGTACATGTCTACTGAGGCAGTTTTGATATGACCCTCGTGCATGTCTACTGAGGCAGTTATGATATGACCCTCGTACATGTCAACTGAGGCGGTTTATGACCCTCGTACATGTCAACTGAGGCAGCTAGGATATGACCTCGTACATGTCTACTGAGGCAGTTAATAACCTCTTACATGTCAACTGAAGCAGCTGTGATATGACCCTCGTACATGTCAACTAAGGTGCAGCTGTGATATGACCCTCGTACATGTCAACTGATGGAGCAGATATGTCCTTCCATGGCTCACTGAGGTGCAGTCGCATAAAACATCCTCAGCATGTCAACGAGGCAGCTAAAGAGAGACCTCACATGTCGAACTGGTCTCAGCTGGACATGACCCTCGTACATGTGCCAACTGAGGCAGCTTGTGATATGACCCTGTGCCATGTCAACTGAGGCAGTTGTGATATGACCCTCGTACATGTCAACTGAGGCAGCTTGGCACCTCGTACATGTCAACTTGAGGCAGTTGTGATATGACCCTCGTAAATGTCTGCTGAGGCAGTTGTGATATGACCCTGGTTGCGAACTCATGCTTGCTTAGTGGACTGAAACTAAGGCAGTTGCGATATAACACTAGTACATGTCAACCTGAGGCAGTTGGGATATGACCTCGTAGGCTCGCATGTATACTGAGGCAGTTGTGATATGCCCCCGGTACATGTCTACTGAGGCAGTTGTGATATGACCCTCGTACATGTCAACTGAGGCAGTTTATGACCCTCGTACATGTCAACTGAGGCACAGATATGACCCTCGTACATGCTCCATGCCAGAGGCACATAACCTCTACATGTCAACTGAAGCAGCTGTGATATGACCCTCGTACATGTCAACTAAGGCAGTTGTGATATGACCCTCGTACATGTCTACTGAGGCAGTTGTGATATGACCCTCGTACATGTCAACTGAGGTGGTTTATGACCCTCGTACATGTCAACTGAGGCAGTTGTGATATGACCCTCGTAATGTCAACTGAGGCAGTTGTATGACCTCGCACATGTCAACTCAGGCAGTTGTGATATGCCCTCGTACATGTCAACTGAGGCAGATGATATGACCTCGTAATGTCAACTGAGGCAGTTTATGACCCTCGTTCATGTCAACTGAGGCAGCGATATGATCCCTGTACATGTCTACTGAGGCAGTTGTGATATGACCCTCGTACATGTCAACTTAGGCAGTTTATGACCTCGTACATGTCAACTGAGGCAGTTGTGATATGACCGCACATGTCTTCTGAGGCGGTTTATGACCCTCATACATGCCAACTGAGGCAGTTGTGATATGACCTCGTACATGTCAACTAAGGCAGCTTTGATATGACTCACATGTCAACTGAGGCAGTTGTAAAATGACTCTTGTACATGTCAACTGAGGCAGTTGTGATATGCCCTCGTACATGTCTACTGAGGCAGCGTGATATGACCTCGTACATGTCAACAGAGGCAGTTGTGATATGACCCTCGCACATGTCTACTGGGAGGTTTTGATATGACCCTCGTACATGTATACTGAGGCAGTTATGATATGACCCTCGTACATGTCTACTGAGGCGGTTTATGACCTGCATACACCAAACTGAGGCAGTTGTGATATGACCCTCGTAAATGTCAACTAAGGCAGCTTTGATATGACCCTTCTACATGTCAACTGAGGCAGTTGTGATATGACCCTTTTACATGTCTACCGAGGCAGTTGTGACATGACCCTCGTTCATGTCTACTGAGGCAGTTGTGATATGACCCTCGTACATGTCTACTGAGGCAGCTGTGACATGACCCTCGTACATGTCAACTGAGTGGTTTATGACCCCTGTACATGTCAACTGAAGCAGTTGTGATATGACCTCGTACATGTCAACTGAGGCAGTTGTGATATGACCCTCGCACATGTCAACTCAGGCAGTTGTGATATGCCCCTCGTACATGTCAACTGAGGCAGATGTGATATGACCCGTATTGTCAACTGAGGCGGTTTATGACCCTCGTGCATGTCTACTGAGGCAGTTATGATATGACCCTCGTACATGTCAACTGAGGCGGTTTATGACCCCTTTCGTATGACAATCCGAGGCAGTTGTGATATGACCCTCGTACATGTCTACTGAGGCAGTTAATAACCTCTACATGTCAACTGAAGCAGCTGTGAGACCCTCGAAGATGTCAACTATGCTGTGGATATGACCCTCGTACAGTGTCAACTGAGGTAGTTGTGATATGCCCCTCGTACATGTCTACTGAGGCAGTTATGAAATGACCTCGTACATGTCAACTGAGGCAGTTGTGATATGACCCCTGTACATGTCAACTGAGCCAGTTGTGATAAGGACCCTCGTACATGTCAACTGAGGCAGTTGTGATATGACCCTCGTACATGTCAACTGGAGGCAGTTGTGATATGACCCTGTACATGTCAACTGGGATAGCTATGACCCTCGTACATGTCAACTGAGGCAGTTGTGATATGACCCTCGTAATTGTCTACTGAGGCAGTTGGGTGAGGACCTCTGGTTGAGGAACTCATGCTTGCTTAGTGGACTGAAACTAAGGCAGTTGCGATATAACACTAGCATCAACTGAGGCAGTTGTGATATGACCCTCGTAGGCCTGCATGTATACTGAGGCAGTTGTGATATGCCCCTGGTACATGTCTACTGAGGCAGTTGTGATAAGGACCCTCGTACATGTCTACTAAGGCAGATGTGATATGACCTCGTACATGTCAACTGAGCAGTTGAGATATTACCCTCGCATATGTCTACCGAGGCAGATGTGATATGACCTCGTACATGTCAACTGAGGTGGCTGTGATAATATGACCCTCGTACATGTCTACTGAGGCAGTTGTGATATGACCCTCGCAAGTATGTTCACTGAGGCGGTTTATGACCCTCATACATGTCAACTGAGGCAGTTGTGATATGACCTCGTACATGTCAAATTCAAGGCAGCTTTGATATGACTCCTCTGATGTCAACTGAGGCAGTTGTAATATGACCTCTTTACATGTCTACTGAGGCTGTTGTGACATGACCCTCGTTCATGTCTACTTTATGTTGTGATATTACCCACGTAATGTCAACTGAGGCATGCCAGATATGACCCTCGTACATGTCTACTGAGGCAGTTGTGATATGACCTCGTACATGTCAACTGAGGCAGTTGTGATATGACCCTCGTACATGTCAACTAAGGCAGTTTATGACCCTCGTACATGTCAACTGACAGCCAGGATATGCCCTCGTACATGTCTACTGAGGCAGTTGTGAAATGACCCTCGTACATGTTAACTAGGCAGTTGTGGATATGACCCTCGTACATGTCTACTGAGGCAGCTGCATATGACCCTTGTTGAGGAACTCATGCTTGCTTAGTGGACTTAAACTGAGGCAGTTGTGATATGACACTAGTACATGTCATCCGAGGCAGTTGTGATATGACCCTCGTAGGCTCTACATGTCTACTGAGACAGTTGTGATATGGGACCCTCGTACATGTCAACTGAAGCAGTTTATAACCCTCTAAATGTCAACTGAAGCAGTTGTGATATGACCCCGTACAGGCCAACTGAGGCAGTTGTGATATGACCCTCGTACATGTCTACTGAGGCAGTTGTTATATGACCCTCGTACATGTCAACTGAGGCAGTTGTGATATGACCCGTACATGTCTAATGAGGCAGTTGTGATATGACCTCATAATGTCAACTGAGGCAGTTGTGATATGACCCACGTGCATGTCAACTGAGGCGGTTTATGACCCCCGTACATGTCAACTGAGGCGGTTTATGACCCTCGTACATGTCAACTGAGGCAGTTGTGATATGACCCAGCCATGATTACTGAGGCAGTTTATGACCCTCGTATATGTCGACTGAGTGCAGTCATGTCCCTGCACATGTCAACTGAGGCAGTTTTGATATGACCCACGTAATGTCAACTGGAAGCAGTTGTGATATGACCTCCGTACATGTCAACTGAGGCAGTTGTGATATGCCCTCGTACATGACAACTCACGCAGTTGTGATATGCCCCTCGTACATGCCTACAGAGGCAGATGTGATATGACCCTCGTTATGTCAACTGGAGGCAGTTTATGACCTCGTTCATGTCAATTGAGGCAGTTGTGATAAGGACCTCGTACATGTCTACTGAGGCAGTTGTGATATGAACTCCTGTACATGTTAACTGAGGCAGTTTATGACCCTCGTACATGTCAACTGAGTCAGTTGTGATATGACCCTCGTACATGTTAACTGAGGCAGTTTATGACCTCGTAACATGTCAACTGAGGTAGTTGTGATATGACCCTCGTAGGCCTATATGTCTACTGAGACAGTTGTGATATGACCCTCGTACATGTCAACTGAGGCAGTTTATGACCTCAGCATGTCAACTGAGGTTGTTGTGATATGACCCTCGTACATGTCAACTGAGGCAGTTTATGACCCTCGTACATGTCAACTGAGGCAGTTGTGATAAGGACCCTCGTACATGTCTACTAAGGCAGTTGTTATATGACCCACGTACATGTCAACTGAGGCACTTGTGATATGACCCTCATACATGTCTACTGAGGCAGTTGTGATATGACCCTCGTAAGCATGTCAACTGAGGCAGATGTGATATAACCCTGTACATGTCAACTGAGGCAGTTGTGATATGACCTCGTACATGTCAACTGAGGCAGTTGTGATTGGCCCTCGTACATGTCAACTGAGGCAGTTGTGATATGACCTCGTACATGTCTACTGAGGCAGTTTATGACCTCTGTATATGTCGACTGAGGTAGTTTATGTCCCTCGTACATGTCTACTAAGGCAGTTTTGATATGACCCTTGTACATGTCTACTGAGGCAGTTGTGATATGACCCTGGTTGAGGAACTCATGCTTGCTTAGTGGATTTAGACTGAGGCAGTTGTGATGTGGAATCTCGTACATGTTAACTGAGGCAGTTTATGACCCTCGTACATGTCAACTGAGGTAGTTGTGATATGACCCTCGTAGGCCTACATGTCTACTTCGAGACACGATATGACCGTACATGTCAACTGAGGCAGTTTAAGACCCTCGTTCATGTCAACTGAGGCAGTTGTGATATGACCCTCGTACATGTCAACTAAGGGAGTTGTGATATGACCCTCGTACATGTCAACTAAGGCAGTTGTGATATGACCCTCGAACATGTCAACTGAGGCAGTTTATGACCCTCGTACATGTCAACTAAGGCAGTTGCATAAGGACTCGTACATGTCAACTGAGGCAGTTGTGATATGACCTCGTACATGTCAACTGAGGCAGTTGTTATAAGGACCCTCGTACATGTCAACTGAGGCAGTTGTGATATGACCCTCCTACATGTCATCTGGAGGCAGTTTATGACCCTCGTACATGTCAACTGAGGCAGTTGTGATATGACCCTATGTCTACTAAGGCAGTTTTGAAATGACCCTCGTACATGTCAACTGAGGCAGTTGTGATATGACCCTCGTAATTGTCTACTGAGGCAGTTGTGATATGACCCTGGTTGAGGAACTCATGCTTGCTTAGTGGACTGAAACTAAGGCAGGTGATATAACACTAGTACATGTCAACTGAGGCAGTTGTGATATGACCCTCGTATATGTCAACTATGGAGTTGTGATATGACCCCGTACATGTCAACGCAAGGCAGTTGGTATATGACCTCGTACATGTTAACTGAGGCAGTTTATGACCTCGTACATGTCAACTGAGGCAGTTGTGATTTGCCCCTCGTACATGTCTACTGAGGCAGTTGTGAAATGACCCTCGTACATGTCAACTGAGGCAGTTGTGATATGACCCTCGTACATGTCAACTGGAGGTTGTGATATGATCCTCGTACATGTCAATCGAGGCAGTTGTGATATGACCTGTACATGTCAACTGAGGCAGTTTATGACCTCGTACATGTCAACTGAGGCAGTTGTGATATGACCCTCGTACATGTCTACTGAGGCAGTTTTGAAATGACCTCGTAAATGTCAACTGAGGCAGTTTCGATATGACCCTCGTGCATGTCTACCGAGGCAGTTATGATATGACCCTCGCTGTCAACTGAGGCGGTTTATGACCTCGTACATGTCAATCCGAGGCAGTTGAAGATAATCCCTCGTACATGTCTACTGAGGCAGTTAATAACCCTCTTACGTCAACTGAAGCAGCTGTGATATGACCCTCGTACATGTCAACTTTATAAGCTTGTGATATGACCTCGTACATGTCTACTGAGGCAGTTGTTATATGACCCATGTACATGTCAACTGAGGCACTTGTGATATGACCCTCGTACATGTCTACTAAGGCAGTTGTGATATGACCCTCATGTCAACTGAGGCAGTTTATGACCTCGTAATGTCAACTGAGGCAGCTGTGATATGACTTCGTACATGTCAACTGAGGCAGTTGTGATATGACCCTCGTACATGTCTACTGAGGCAGTTGTGATATGACCCTCGTATGTCTACTGAGGCAGTTGTGATAAGGACCCTGGCTGAGGAACTCATGCTTGCTTAGTGGACTTAAACTGAGGCAGTTGTGATATGACACTAGTACATGTCAACTGAGGCAGGTTGTGATATGGACTCTGTAGTCTACATGTCTGCTGAGGCAGTTGAGATATGACCGTACATGTCTACTGAGGCAGTTTATAACCCTCTTACATGCCGTATGAAGCAGTTGTGATATGACCTCGTACATGTCAACTGAGGCAGTTGTGATATGACCTCGTACATGTCTACTGAGGCAGTTGTTATATGACCCTCGTACATGTCTACTGAGGCAGTTGTTATATGACCTCGTACATGTCAACTGAGGCAGTTGTTATATGACCCTCGTACATACAACTGAAGCAGTTGTGATATGACCTCTGGTACATGTCAACTGAGGCAGTTTTGATATGACTATGGAATGTCAACTGAGGCAGAAGGGCAAGACCCTCGTACAGTTCTACTGAGGCAGTTGTTATATGACCCCTGTACATGTCTACTGAGGCAGTTGTGATATGACCGTACATGTCGTCGACTGAGGCAGTTGTGATATGACCTCGTACATGTCTACTGAGGCAGTTGTCATATGACCTCGTACATGTCTACTGAGGCAGTTGTTATATGACCTCATACATGTATACTGAGGCAGTTGTGATATGACCCTGGTACTTTGAGGTGTAGAGCTGCATTTGATTCAATTCTAATGTTTAAATATAAAAGTTTTTGTATTCCTGAACTTAGTGTCAATTATTCCAGGCACATTTTTATTGATTGATCTATAACGTATGCCGTTTTTATATTGTGTGTGCTCACTGAATTATACCTATTATCTGCAACGTATTTACAAAGTGGATGACTACGATAGAATGTGAAGTATTGCTCGCCAGGTGGAAAGAACTGCAAAAGTCAGGATCCAAAAAATGACCTGTGCAGCCATAGATATGTGTAAACCCTGCGTGTTGTAACATTGCGAGACAACATTCTTTCGTGCATGTTTACCAATGCTGGTGGCGCTTAAGAAACTCGACCCGATAGAAGTGTTACATGTTCAAAAGGTATTGAGGAATTATTTCAAATCTCTTACTGGCGTCTTGGGGCAGTGCTGGCGAATGACAGCACGCGTGCTTACAGTCAGCACGCGACTAAAATAATTAATTTCCTTTTACTTTAATTCGAGTGTTGGCACTTTGCTATAAATATTTTGGACACACGGCCCCAAAAAGGTTGGCAATCAGTGTCGTAGGGCGTACGAGCATTACAGAAGACGAGATACGACTCACTGATGATATTCTAAATAAACTTATTACATTTCCATTCGCTTACTGTGCGGTATATGGAGGGAAATAAGCAACATGGCTAGTTAGGGACCAATGTGCCTTCAGAGTCGACGTACTCGGTGATTAAAAACAGAATGAGCAGACTAACTGCAAACGATATTGGGATCACATTTGCTCATTTCATCATGAATGCGGTGGATTTTAAAACAGTTTATCTCCGTGCTGGAATAACAACCAACGAACTAACCATTACATCCAGTTCATGATACAGTTGGACAAGAAGCATTAAAACTGACACAACACGTTGTGTGACATATTGATCCTGGAAGTTCCTACTTCCAAGAAGCATGTCAGGAGTGCTTTGTCTCTGAAACTTCTATAGGACGTTTATAGACAAAAAAGCCGACATAGTCCAGCCGCTGGTGAATCTAAGGAAGAAAGGAGAAACGGAACACATTAGGACGGCGTGACTTCTTCAATGGGTTCCCGGGCATGTGGACGTGCCTGGAAATGAACGGGCAGACTGCATTGCCAAGGCAACACAGCAGTCGATGATCCCAAAGTGCAGCCCATATGCAAGAAAGAGCTCATTTGAGGCAGCGCGTGCCAAGATCTGTCTCTTGGACAATCGAAGTGGTTCTCGAGCTGGGACAATGGGGTGAAACGGAAGAAATGTCCGTATGTTTCTGGAGCGGCCGTCCAAAACTGATCCGTGGTGGAAGCTTTGGAGAGTCGAGCAGGCGCTAATTGCCCAGTTCCGTACTGGGCACTGTCCTATTGGCGCGTACTTTGGGAGGTTGAGGCCCAATGTTTACATCCTTGCAGACACTGCAGGGAAGTGGAGGAAACTAGAGCTGCTGTTCGATTAAAAAAATTGATCGAAATTAACGCATGATTAAAATTTTAATCGCAAATTAACGCATATTTTAATCGACACAATATAATACATTTAGGGCTGTCCATTAATTACGTCAACAAAATAGGGGGGAGGGGGTCAGAAAATTTTTGACAATTGTTGACAAGGGGAGGGGGAGGTCAAGAAAAGTTGACGTCAACAATGTTACTTTTTTTTAATTTAATATAATAAAGAAAAATTAATCAGCATTTGTAGTCCTGTGTTATACACACTTGCTTAACATTCAGTATTTTAATTAAAACTAACTATATTCCTACTAATTTTGCCACATAAACATTTTTGGAAGCTACCTTTTTTAGGGGGGAATCAAATGTTGACGTAATTTTATAGGGGGGTCTACGGAAGTTTGACAAGTTGTTGACAAGGGGGGAGGGGGAGGTAAAAATCGCCAAAATTTTGTTGACATAAATAATGAACAGCCCCTTTTGTTTGTATTCAAACTAGTATGTAGTAATAATTATTGCATAATATTGGCTTAACAACAAGTCAGTTTAATTTACGAAAGAGGTATAATTAATTCAGAAAGATGTGTTAAACATTTGCACATATGTCTATTGATATATACATAATTCGGTTTATTGGCATTTATTAATCACGTCCAGGCACGCCGAGAAGGGGGCAGGGGGTCATTGCCAGGGGGTACCGCATCTGTCAATTTTTTCACGACTTATGTTTATTAATGGGCCCGCAATTGTTCCTTGTTCTGAGACCCGTGTCGGCTCTCGGCGCCACTGATTGTTTTCTTTAAATTAACATCACGCCAAAACATGCTTTTTCTCGTTCCATTGTTTCCGAACTAATGACGGCTTCAACCACTGTTTCCCCCTTCCCTTGTCATATTTTGTAACACTTCGCCACGCGTAGGGTCTTGTTTACCCTACCCTCCACTACCGCACCTACCCCCACCACTTCCCCCACCCCCCAAAAAAAATACGTCATTTGTGCCTTTTTCTTTCTCTTTTTTTTTAAATAATAGTATAGCCAGAATGTACTTGCTCCTTATTATGAACGCGTTTTTTTTTATTTTCCCTCCTCGCCCATCCCAATTTCATATTTTTGCACTTAGCATCCTCTCTCCCCCACAAAGATGATGTTACTTTATTGCTTCCCAACCACCTTTACCCTCTGTCCCAAACGGACAAAAACGTGCTGGAACCATATTGCACGTCTACAGAATGATGTTTACCAATGGTATTCAAGGTCACACATTTGAATTAAGAAATGACAATCCTATTGTTTCAAGGTCATATTGCTGTGATTTATGTAATGTACAGCTTCTGTGTTCAGGTGTTTTTTCTTGCTTTTTTAAAAATGTAGTCTGATCTGGTTATAGAATTGGTTTATTTACCGATTTTTTTCATCCTTGAAATGCTAACATTTGGGTAAAATGTAATGTGCATTTAGATGTTTGTGTTAAAAATGTAATCGCATATTTTTAACGCATTAATTATGCTTTAATTGCAGCAACCAACAGCTCTATATAAATTTAACTCAGTGTCACAATTATTCTGAAATATACAACCACTGTCTACTGTACAGATGTGTGCATAGCCTAGTCTAGACCATGTCTAGACACTCATTATAGGTGTCATGTATATGGAAATATTAATGCAGTTGCTGCAGACGTGACAAGAAAGATGCTGTATTATCCAAATGCGATACAAAATTATGTGCAAAAAAAGGATGATCTAAATTATAAACCGGGTTCATTGCACACTTGTTTTTTTAACCTTCAACAATACATTGTAGTACCTCCACCAATACACTATAGTATATAATGTAAACTAGTAAATAAAAATTTTTCTGTTTTTACATCGATCGGAAAGGGAGCAGGAGGATTACTTGTCTTCATTTTATATTACAAGGTTTTCGGTCGACATACCTGGGGGTTAGGTGTGAGCGAATTGCACAGATTGGGGTGGTAGATCTACTTAATAACGAATAATTCATAACTTTAAATTGTTGAGATAAAATTCTGTTATTTTTCGTTTTTATGAACTTTCATCATTTTGGTAAAATTAACGCATTTAGGTGTTGCGTTAAAAATTTTAATCACAAAATAATTTTTTTGACGCGTTAATCGCAAATTAACGCAGTTTAATCAGCAGCCCTAGAGGAAACCGTAGATTATTTGCTTTTTCGGAGTGCCCCGGACTGGCGGACCAAAGGGTGGACCAGTCCGAAGCTTGCTGGCCATAGGGGTTCATGGCAGTCTCCATGATGCGCTGAGAGACACAGCAAGTTCGATCTCACGGGCTCTAAGAGACTAAGTCTCAGCCCGCAGATTACTGAGAGAGTTCAAAGAGAGAGAGAGGACGCGTCAGTGGCAGTATTTGACAAGTGTTTTTCTCAAAAGGGCTAAAACTAAAAAATTCCAGACCTATGGAAAACGTATGTATTGAGCACCGCCAGGAGATTAACTGATGGGCGAGCAGCGTTAGGTTTTTTGCTTGCATTTTTTTTTATTGTAAAAAGTCAAGACCTGGACCGTTGATTTATGGTGAGAATGGGGGGGAACTGTGAGTACTGAACATAAGGGCTAGAAACATTTCAATAGGTGTGTGGCGACATGAGGGTAAACAGGAATTCATTGACATTGTACGCGTCATTTGATATCATGATAGCGATAAAACATGCCTACCTTGACGGAGGGTTTATTCTATCACGGGGCACAAGTTAAAATCATTTAGGCTAATTTATAGTCAGTGCCGGCTTTAGGTATAGCGATATAGGCAGCTGCCTAGAGCGGCATTATTTCAAGGAGCGGCAAATTCCAGCAAAATAAAATAAAATCAAAAATAAAAATAAAAAATAAAATGAATTTGAGAAAGCAGTAGAAATAAATAAGAGCAGTAAAACGTTTAGAATGGCGACAAATAAATAAGTGTCACGTGGATTAACGCTCTATCTAATTTATTACATCACTATTATGACATCACTATTTTCAAAATTATTTTCTTATTTTGCATTTAACAAAAAAATTAGATCCAGATATAATGGATGATCCTGCTAATGGCCAGATATAAGTATAATATCGTTGTTTTCTTATTCAGCATGCATCCAAAGCAGATCAATTGAGTATGGTTATCCAAAAGATGAAAGTAAGAATTTTCTAATTACCTTATACACGCAAGCTTGCTAACGGAGAAACTTTATAAAGGAAATGGTTGATGTATTCTACGTCAGTAGATAAGGTATATGTTTTGCTGAATATATAACAGGAGTAGATATGCCTTAGAAACACATGAGAGCAGACTGGAAAAACATGTCAAGTATATTGCAGCATCATAAAAATCTCCCAGGATCATTTATCCAGTTATCATGATTAAAAGAATCAAAATTATGGATAACAAATAATAAAACTATTGATGACGTGAAATCAGCGCCTTTATAAACGGGAAGCAAAACACTGGAAGGATGTATTAGAAAGAATAACATTCGGTCAGAGTACATGAAGTTCAAAATGTACTCCTGAGAGGGCAGTCTGATCGGTTATATAGGCCTACACCTCATAATGGAAACTTTTTGAAATTTGTTAAAGTTATTGCAGACTTGGATGGTAATGAAAAAGAAGATATAAAACGTTTAAAATCAGATGAAATTCATGACCATTATTTAGGAAAAATATTCACAATGAGATCATTCAACCTTTGGGTAAGAAGGTAAAACAGAAAATGATAAATGATCCAAAATGCAAAATATTACGCTATAGTTTTCGATTGCACAATCAGACGTCAGTCACAAAGAACAGAATACAATGATTGCTAGATTTGTTACAGTAAAATGAATCGACAAATGACAAACCTTCAGAAGTTTCTATCAATGATAACTTGTATTCGTATAACTTGAAAATCTTACAGGTGCAAGTATGGTGGAAATTTTACTTAAAGAACTGTTATATTCGGGCATTTGTCTATATGATAAGAGGGGACCATGTTACGATAACAGAGCGAACATGCGGGGGAAATACATAATGGTGTCAAAGCAAGAGTTAAAGAGCTAAATCATAGAGCCTTTTATGTCCAATGCAATGTGCATTTGGTGGTGAATGATGCCGTAAACTGTTGTTTGGAAGCAGTACGGTTTGAGGTAATTCAAAATATATACACCTTTTTCTGCATCAACACATCGCTGGAATGTATTGTTAGAATATGTCAAACAAAGAGGCAGCAAGTTTAACTGTTAAAGCGTGCGCATCACGCTGGAAAAGTCCAGTTAATGCTGTGAAGGTAATTCGATACCAAACAGTTGAAATTTACGATGCACTCGTTTCAATTGCTGATGACATTTCACTTTCTGGACCACGTGGAACCCAGTCCCGTGCAAAAGCTAAGGGAATTGCACAAAATGCTCGATTTCAAGTTTATTTGTTCATTAGTGATTTGGTATGATGTTTTATTTGAGATTAATATATCTAGCAAACATTTTAAGAAAAGATCTTGATTTTAAAAATCAATTCAACAATTGACTGCAACTAAAACTATGCTCCAGAATTATAGAAATAGATGAAGGTTTTGCCAAAGAATTACAACAGCTAAATCATTGGCTGAAGAATTTAGTATTGAGTACAATTTCCCCTACGGAAATACAAATAAGGATCTCGACTAAGAAAGAGACAATTTGACAACAAAGTTTCACACGATCCGACTTGAGCCAGAAATGAATTTCAGAGTAAATTATTTTTAACCAGATATTGGATACTCGCAATTCAATCAGTTAATTCTATTTGGATTTTCGTGTGCCGCTAAAAAACTGGAGAAATATTATAAAAGAGAGGTTTTCAAAGATTGCATGGACCTTCAATTAGCTTTAACATCTGAAAACGAAGATTCAGCAGACATTAATTCAATAGAACTGTGCGATGAATTATTTGCTTTATCAAGGAGAATTACAGAAAAATCAAGCCCTATAGTTCTATTAGACTATCTATGTGGAATGGGCTTGGTTGCCTAGAGTTATATTAGACTATTCAGGAAATGGACTTGGTTGCCTGGAGTTATATTAGACTATCTATGTGGAATGGACTTGGTTGCCTAGAGTTATATTAGACTATATATGGAATGGACTTGGTTGCCTAGAGTTATATTAGACTATATATGTGGAATGGGCTTGGTTGCTCTTTTTCCGAATGTGTACGTGGCATTGCGAATTTTGCTTACACTCCCGATAACAGTGGCGAGTGCAGTGAGAAACTTTTCAAAGCTCAAACTCATAAAACATATCTTCGTTTTACCATGTCTCAGCATCGTTTGGTTGGTTTTGCTACACCTATAGAGAAAACGATTGCAGAAGATTTGGATCTGACTGAAGTAATTGAAGAGTTTGGCTTCTGCAAAAGCTAGAAAAGCATATTTTTCTGTTCTCTAAATCGTTTTAATGCTTAATAAACATGACATTTCATTTTTTATATTTTTATATACTTTTTTAACCTAGCAAAAAAATCCTAAAATACACTACGTATACTAAACCTTAACTTTATAAAGTTGCCAAATTTAAATAAATTGTTATGAACAATGAAGACCAGTAATAAAACTATAATATATCATATTTTTATTTTCATAATTTGGACTTACTTCAAAATAAAAAAGCATTTATATTTTCAGAAAATGAAACTAAAAAAGGGCAGCATTTTTGTCCTGCCTATATCACAAAAATGTCTAAGGCCGGTACTACTATAGCTGGAATAACATACATTTTGGGAAAGAGTTGTTGCGGAATGTACGCATTGTATGTCCCCGAGTTTAGATTTGGGAAGGGGGAGCGTTAGTCAGGGTTCGCTGTAATTATCTTAATCAAATCACCGACTATCCACTAATGCCAAGACAGTGGTTAAACAGTTGATATATTAGCTGTAAGATTTTTATGACTCGAGAGAGCTTGACATTAGCTGGAGATGGTGGACCCGTAATATAATAGAGTGGTAGTCTACATTGGCACAAAGAAGGGTGTAGGATAGGTGGCAGATCCAAAGGAAGTCTTAACTGATGTGTTAAACTTATCTTCATGCTGTTAATAATTATGATTTATTCTTCCAATTTATTATATATGTAATAACAATTTATTATGCATTTTCTAATGTTTTTGTTTTTCTTTTTTTGAGACAAAGAAGTCGAACATCTCGCAGAAGAGATTAGTAGAGCTATGTATGTTGATTAATGTACTTGCTCAACTAAATGCTTCAATAACTCAACAAGCCATGGAAGAGGAAAGATGGACCATCATACCGTGCTAATACGTTAATAAAAAGAGCACTGTATTAAAGTAGCAATTGATTTTGTTTAATTAGTGTGTGTGAGGTGATTTTGGTGCAATGTGAGAAATCGATACAGAATTTGCAGTTTTTGTCAAAAAAAAAATTAAATCAATATAAAGTATATTTTTTACTCAGATATGTAGAATGTAGAGGCCTAATGCACAAAATTTTTTGAGCAGGGCATTATTTATATAATACATATATATATGATAATGTCACTGCATCGAAGCACAACTCCATCATACAATGATTATTAAAATGTTTTTATTGTACATGTATCATATTACTTAGTATCCTATATATTACTATTACAACAAATACAATATTTACAATTTCCTGTAACTTATTATGATCATCCGAAATTTTTCATCTGGGGTAGCTTTATAGAGATGGATGCTAAAGTTATTTACACACATTTTATTGCCAGTAATATTGGGGAATGGGCTTTCTTTTTGCGTCGTGTAATAGATATAAACAGCCCTTACATTAGAAGGGGGCTAATATATATGGTATTCTTACGGGGAAGGGGGAGGTGACTATTGATAATGGGGGAAAAGTTGTATAATATGTGATAAAATTAGTTGGACGTAATAAATGGACATAAACTTCTAAGAAAAAATACTCAATGTTTTGTTCGACATATATCAGTGCAGTAACAAATCTGAGCCCACCTCCACTTCAAATGTTCCCACCACCTAATTATGGGTCGGGATGATAAACCATCATGGCTTCAGTGCCCGAGGTGATGAACCTCGCAAGCATCAACAGCATGCAAACAGTCCTTGGCCTAGAACGACCACGATGGCCGGACCAGAGGCAAGAAAACGGGTCGCTACCTACAGGTCATGCTTGGTGATGACGTGGTGAAGGCTAGCACCACCTGGATGACCACAACTAGGGTTTGTGAATAATTGCAGGAGAGTGACGAGAGGATTCATTGGGTGCATACACCATGATATGGCTAGTACCAACTAAAATGTCTTGGATACCAATATACAATATGGAGGGTCAAATGATAAATGAAAAACCACTTACAAATGACACAAATAACTGTAGTCAAAAAACTAAGGATACCATGACAACTAACAACTAATACTATTATAATTGCTTAAGGAACTCAATAAACTAATGATATTTTAACAACTGGGAAATTTCAATAACTAATAATAACTTAATGGCAAATGATAAAATAAGAATTATACTATAACTGCTACAAATGCCAAGACAAAAGGAAGGTTACTAATGCAAAAAAGACAGTGCTATCACTGATGCAAGCAATTTAGATGATAATGTACAGCAATGTCACTTACATACCAGCACGCACTCACCCCGCCACCCCCCTATGCAATGAAAAAGAATGTATAACAAGATGAAATTGTAATTTGGGCTGTGGAATCCTCTACAAAAATTCAAATTTTATTATTAAATAATTTAGCCTTGTTTGAATGATGATAATCCAGCAATTAACTTCTTTAGTCAAATAAAAATAGGGTGACAACATTAATTTGTTCCTTTAAGTGTTTTAAAAATGTGCAAAGAATTATTTATTTGTATTTAAACCAATAATCCTGCTACACTACTTTCTCTGTATCATTTTAATATTTAAACCAATAATATTACTAAAGTTCTCTCTTCCCATGCAAAGTCTAAACATTTAAACATAATTTTATCTGTCCTGATGTTTGACAAGTTTAATTATTATTTTTCTCTCTGGTTTTTTAAATATAATTATTGCCTTTAAAGTTTTTAGTCGGCCCACTGTAAAGTTACATGGCCATTACAAGATGGAAGAACATAAGAAACTGGATAAGAGTTCAGAACTGGATAAACAGGAAACATAATTATCATACCTAATATTTTTGTATAGAAACTTTTGTGTGTTTGTAGTTAGGAACTCGAATAAATAATTTTCAACATATTTTTTTTTAAAATACGTTTTTTTGTGGTTTTTAACTTAGAAGTCATAAATTATGATTGGATGAGGGGAGGTAACCGATTAGACACAAAGATATACCCCTGATCAAGTTTGGTCTCAGGTTTAAACTTGACATCAGTGACCTTTATTTCTGTCTGATGGTAAACTGGCTACACTAAAAAATTCATTTACAATCATCTTTAAAATACATTAATATACATTTTTACTGAGATAAGAGTCATTTTGTGCATAATGCAGAAATGTTGGTGGTGGTGAGGGGGATTTAACTTATATAACTTACTAGTGATGGGACAGTAACCTGATACATTCTGGGTCTCAGTTTGTAATCACATTCGCATCAGTTAACATCTTTCAATTATATAATTAAAAATAAATTCAATAAAGTGCTATATATTTTACAATAAATTTTTTTTAATGCTGAAAATCTACTTTATAGTTTTTTTTATTCTTTCAGTGACTTGTTAATGGGGAGTGTTGTAAGCCTGATGCAGCATTTAGAATCTCAGGTTGTAGTCCCACAGACACCAACTATAACAAGTCATGACATTAGACAGAGGTAAGTAAAGGTGTCTGGGCATAGTAATGGACAGTTTGTATGGCTAACAGACGCAAAAAAAAAAAAAAGTTCAAATAGGGCTCACCTTTTACTGCTAGCCTTATGTAAACTGAGAAATAAGGTTACCAAGCAATTAAAAATTACAATAAAACTATGATGAAAATTATACAGTGAACTTAATAAATTATTTTTTACAAACATAAAAGTAAAAATGTCATTTGTATCAATCTTATTTGTGTTGTCTGTTATTTTTTTAAATTTTATTTAAATAGAAGAAAGAATTTCATGATGCTTGAATTTTGATAAAGTAAAATTTATGTTATCAATTTTTTTTTTTCATTCCACAGCCCAGTTTGAAAAAGTGAATGAATTGAAAATTTCTGTTAACTTGACTATTTCCACCTACAGTTAAAATATTAGTTTAATTCAAATTAGAATAGAATATGTACATCTATGATAAATTGAATCAAGCTTAACCATTCAAATATCCAAACTATTCTTGCTGTACTAGATGTCAAGTGAAAAACTACATGTCAACAATGTAATTAGTCACTTTACTAGATGTCATGTCAAATTTTACTTATGTTGTAGAGAATATGATTTATTTCAATACTAAAAGTTATTGTGATGCCATTGTCCATTTACATATTATTTGCAGAATTTTACCATTTAAATTCCTTGTTATTTCAAAGTTACAATAAATGAGAATTAAATTAGGAAGGGAAGTAATTCTACTAGACAGATTTATTTTTAGATATGGTAATAAAAGTATAAACTATGTGAATGATATAGAGTTTGGATATAATTTTAAAAAAAAAAATAGAAAAAGTTGAAACATATACTCAGATATTTTTATTACTAAATATGATATCTGAATGTGATTTATAATGTTTATGTCTACTGAAAAATATTTAAAATTGGTACAGTATGAAGATAAGCTATTAAGTATTATAATGACATTCCATTATTTCTCATTTAAAATGAAGCTATTAAAACCTCTAAAACTGTTTTGTGTGTTAATTGTTACCTAAGTCTAAATATATTTATAACAGAAAAGCAGATAAAAAACTTTTAAATAAAATGCAATCTTTTGTTTGTTGTATTACTTACTATCTTATTTGTTTGTTGTATTACTATCTGCTATTTGTTTGTTGTATTACTATCTGCCATTTGTTTGTTGTATTACTATCTGCTATTTGTTTGTTGTATTACTATCTGCTATTTGTTTGTTGTATTATCTGCTATTTGTTTGCTGTATTACTATCTGCTATTTGTTTGTTGTATTACTATCTGCTATTTGTTGCTTTGTTGTCTTACTATCACTCACGCTTTTTTAGTACCGTAGTTATGTAGAAAATAATTATTTCCATTGTCTATGCAATATTTTTTATAACTACAGGTACTGAAAACTTTATGAAACTTATGTTTTAAGATAGATAACAGGCTTTTTTAGAGATGAATAAACGTATTTGACTGATATGTACTATAGTTGCTACTACACATGCTGTGAAAAAATATGTATATAACTAATTAATTGTAAGTTATTTGCATTCTGAATAAATTAATCACACAAAATTTAGATTGAGGTTTATTAGAAATTGTTTTCTTAAACCTTACTATTGAGTTTGTAATTAATTTTTGGTGAAATATAATATTGAAGCCATGCCACTAGAACAATAGTTTAATTATTTTTAGGGAGGGTTGGATAAAATTAAAAACTTGACCTGAATGTGTTTTTTGAAGATCCATCGTCTTTCATCAGTTTCTTGTCACAAGAAAACGGCCTGCTCCAGATTTTGATCATCCATCATATGAAAACTGCATCATGCTAGCTGCCTGATAATTGCTTGATTCATCTTCAGTGTGCTCAGCGATATGGTTTATGCTGAACAAAAAGATATGTTATAAATGGGTAGAATGGAAAAATATTTTATAAATAATACAATTCAATGGATGAATCAAATTTATGTAGACCTAATTACTAAATACATAGCTTGAAATACATGTCAGGTTAACATTCCATGGACAGAATTGATTACTTTGTTAATAATATACATGTTTTACTAAATACTCTTATTAGCACAATAGTAAATATATAAATTAAAAAATGCCTTTTTTATTAAATGGAACATCAATCTGTAATGTGTAAATTACTATTAAAGAACCAACTGTGTATAAGTCATCATTTGTATAATTTCTTTCAATTAATTATAATACATACTTTTGTGTTGCTGTCTGTTATTCCCATGTTAAACTCCAACATACAGGTGACAGTAAAACTACAAATATTTATTAACACGTCTTGCCTCAAGCTAGTTTGTCCTTGATAATGGTACGAATAGTCCAGTATTTGACTAGAGGAGAGGTGAACTCAAGTTCTCATTGGATGGCTTAGGCTGATCATATCTCTTACACAACTAGGTATTATTTCTTGAACACACAACATAGTTGGCTGAGAAATAAATTCATTTGTGTACTATAACATTTTTTTATGGCAGACAACAGGTCAAATTAATTTTAAAAAAACAACAAATGAACAATCTTTACACCCATTCCAATGTACAAAATTAACGTCTGAATGACCAGACATTAATCTGCTATTTCTTAACAGAGATGTGTCGTATGAACAAATAGCCTCGCTGACTGGTGTTACCTTGTCTACAACTCATGACATAGCAATATTTGACCTAATTAAAGGTGATGGTCTAATAGTCAATGTTATTAATATTTGATGACATGTTGGAATATGTTCTACTGTATCGAACTACGGTTATTTCTTTTTGAATTAACAAACAATATGTATAGATATCACAGATGTGAGCTGCTTCAAACATCATTGCCAATTTTAAAGTAGTTTGCCGAAAAAAGGAACTGAATACAAAAATAATCACTTTGATCAGATTCCAGTCTAAAAAAACTTGAAGTTTGTAATGTACTAAAAATAATTCCTTGACCAATGCTAATGTTCAATTATCTTTCATATTATCACCAGTATCTGCCACGCGACAATTTGTGACATTAACTTAAAGCACCCCCCCTCCGCCCCCCTAGAAAAGTAAATTATATAAAGGTTACACCTAATTGAATGGGGGGGGGGCGAATTGTCATGCGGAGTAGAGCGTTTGACTGTCGAACCGGAGTAGATCCCGGGTTCGAACTTCAGTGAGAACTTTAGGATTTCTTTTTAGGGCTTAGTGAAAGTCCCCAAGGTTACTGAAACATATGAATTCTACACTTTATCTGTCCCTGACTTGACCTTACGGGCTTAAAGAACTTTTTTTTAACAAATAGCCTTAACGTATAGAAAAAACTCCCACCCCTTTTATTTGTTATAATTAGTGGAACTGTTCCTAGTGTCGTTGGATATTGTAAAAAGAGTTGTATATGGGGGCCAAAAACAGAGGCTTAACTATTCTTTGGTGCAGAGGGGGCACTTACTTTGCCGCTAGCTGGTGGTGTCATCTTCACCACAAGTATTTTATGGCGTGATAGTGAAATTATTTTCAGAGTCCGCCTGTACACAATTAACGGTAGCTGTGTAAATGTACCAAAGTGCACACACATCGTCTACCTACCAGGACCTGCATGCCTTCTATGAAGCAAAGCTCACATACCTTCTTTTACCAAGGCTCACAAGTTTTATGTGTACCCAGGACTCGGAAATTTTTCACCAGGGAACACAAGTTTTCTATTCATCAGGATTCACGAGCCTACTATGCTCAACAGGGCCCACAGCTTTCATTTTACCATCATAGGGCCGTCCATAAAGTACGTTACGCTCCAAAGGGGAGGGGTGGAAGAGTGTGACAGTTTGTGACAGGGGGTCAGACCAAGTGTGACGTCACATTTTTTAGTATATTTTTTTTTATTTTATTTCTAATTTAAATATTTATTTTTTTTAGTAAAACTTAATAGTTTTAAAAATAATTTTCAAAAATTTTTGTGAAACACTCAATTATTTGTCAAAATAGTAATAATGCATAAATTTCAATGTGTTGTTTTCTTCAATTCTCATGCTAGTGAGGAGTTCATATCTCAAACGTTTTACCTTCGAGATTCTTTCTCCTCCAATCCCAATCATCCAAACAACTGATCCAAAGCCGCTTCATCATTTAATAGGTCAGGCCTACGGACTTTTCAAGGGTCAATGAAAGCTGTACATAAAGTGAAAAACAAGTTCAGAATGCCAATAAAATGTAATAATGTTTGTATTAAAGTAATTATTAGGCCATGATTAAACTGCGTTAATTTGCGATTAACGCGTCAAAAAAAATTTGCGATTAAAAATTTTAACGCAACATTTAAATGCGTTAATTTGACTAAATGCGGAAAGTTCACCAAAAACGATAAATAAGCTGTACCTCTCACCATTTGAAGTTTAAGTTCCGTCCACTTATTAAGTAGATCTATCACACCCACCCTGCCGCAACGGGCACATACCCTCACCCCCACGTATGTCGACTGAAGCCCCAATTTGTAATATATAAATGAAGATGTTTTGACGATTATCCGACAAGTAAACTCCTGCTCACTTCCCGGTCGATGTAAAAATAGAAAACTTTCATTCACTAGTTTACATTATATACTGTAGTGTATTTTTGGAGGTACTATATGTATTGTTGAAGGTATAATGAACCCGTTTATTATTAGATCAAAATAACGAGATGCTAGAAATTTTGTATTATCATTTTTTTTTTTTGCGAATCTGTTATCAAAGGTCTCGGTACCCGGACCGGCGAGTAGGCACACAGTTGGAGTTGAAAATGGTGATATATATTTTAGCGCGTTAACAATCAGTCTATAATCAGAGGTGTGCGGATCTTGAAATTTAGCGTCCGCGTCCGTCCGCGGATTTCTATCAATGATTCGCGTCCGCAGAATCTTACAACATTGGTCCGCAGTCAGTCCGCATTGCTAAAATTTAGCCGTTTAAATGACTTGAAATTTTATGGTAACGCTAAAGAAGATCCGCGCTCAGTCCGCGAGTCCGCAACTTAACCATACGAAGCATCCGCTGTCAGTCCGCTGATCTGGAAAAGCCTGCGGATCTGCGTCCGCGCGCGGACGCGTCCGCTGTCCGCTCATCTCTGGTCTATATACTTGCAGTGGCCCCAAGGACAGAACAGATTATTGTAGCCCAAATACATTTGAGAATATGGAAACCTTTTACAATACATCAAATAAAGTTCATACAGCAAATAGCTCCTCCCAAAGAAAATAATCCTCACTATGGGTAAACATAAACAACAACTCTTAAAAATCATATTCCTTCATAATATTTTAATGGACTCTTTCCAAACAGTTATTCATTTAATGTTTTATGATGTTCAACATGGCGTATTTAAAAAAAAAAGAGAGACGCGAGTGAGTGCTTGTGTTAAGCAAAACGCTACATGTTTAACAGGTGGTTTATTTACTGTTTTACATTGTAGCATAGTACAATTAACTAAGAAAAAATTGCCGACCCGGCAGAACCTAGGGATTTACGTGGCCCGGTGGCTTGGCCTCTTTGGGGCCGCCCTGCATTTTGGCATGAGATAATTTTTTGACGCTTTCCTCAAGCTTGGTCCCGAGAATAACAAAGAATCGTTGTGTAGCTTTAGCTGACCTTCAATTAAAAACATAGTAATCCATCAATGCAGTTGAGGCCGCAGACGCAGAAAACATTAGGCCTCTTAAAAGAAAGACATATCAAAGCTTTCAACATTATAGTTCTGTGAAGCCAATGCCGAACCAAGGGATTTTAGGCATCTTCGGGAGCCACTACATTTTGACATGAGATAATGTACTTAATATTTAAGCTTAAAATATTTTGGGGGCCCTCCTCAAACTGGGCCCCCCTCCATACACCCTCTGTGTGAAGCCCCCATCATAAATGATTAGTTTGCATTGTAAACGTTGTACGGCGCTACTCAAACTCAACTCCTTATTCATTTCATTCATGTGACGTAATAGTCAAAATGAAAAAAAAGTGATGTATATAAGGTTAGTAATAAAGGGAAATAATTGTGCATTAGAAATAGACATGTTTTAGAAATAATAACAATTTAAACAATATAAATATTATATTATATTTAGGTATCCATAATTTTGGTTTAAAATTGAGATTGTGGAACATAACACAGAATATTAATTGAACGATTTTTGTAAATATTTTTTTACGATCAAGCCCTCATTTAATAACCAATTGAACACCATAGATTTATTACGTTACTGTGAGATATAGATTAGCCTTACACATTTGTTTTCACTGTTTTTGGAGAGTATCACAAAATATTTTGGTATTTTGTGATCTCTCCTTCCTGGTCTGAGAGAGACATACCATGATCCACGGGGGGATGGATCATAGGGGTTCTCTAGTCAGAAAAAACCCATTGCTTGCGAGGGTGGTGGAACTGTGGTCAATGAGGACTATCCGAGACCGCAGTATTCACAGTTGGCGGTGGTGACGGATGTGGTCGGCACACAACACCCTTCCTACCTGTCCCACTCAAGCACACCTGCGCAGCTTGCCATTTCCGGCTGAGGGTACAGGCACACTACACCCTCCCCCTCTGTCCGAGTGGCAGGAAAAACCCTTTCCTTGCCATTCTTACGACCGGCAGTACACACACCCTGCTGGTCTGGCCGGTTTGGCAAGGATTAAACCTATCTTTCGCCATCCCTGCAGATGATAGCGGGCACACTCACCCCGCCGCTCTGTAGGCATGGCAGGTGACGTGCATCAACGTCGTGCCAACAATGTTGGTGTGGTAGGCACACTACACCCTACCCATGCTGGCAATGGCGGCGTTAAAAAAAAAAAAAAATTTTGGCATGATTTTGTGTTACCTCTCCTAAGATCGCTTGCCCTTTGGTAATGATTGAGGCGGTCGAAAACCGTATTGCATTGTGATTGCCATTTGGCATTCACGATCTTTACCTGTCGTATGTTAGTGAGCGGTGTATTGTCACCCTCGGCACTAAACATATGGCTGGTCCAATGTCAATTCTGGCAGCCGTGTAGGAGACTATTCTTACCGGCTGGCCAGTTGGTAGCCGGATTATGCATAATAAGAAGAAAACAGTAAATGTTTCTGCCATCTTTGAATTGTTTATGCCGCCATGTTACATGACAGACGGAAGTCGCGATGACAGACGGAAACCGGAACACATGATGTAAAATTTGTATTATAGATAATTTGTATCGTATTTTGATAGTATAACATCTTGCTACATCTGTACCCGAGACAGTGCGGTTGTATTTTTCAGAATTATTGTGATACTGGAGTCAAATTTACACATGGCTGTTGATTTACTGCAATTAAAGCGTAATTAATGTTAAAAATATGCGATTACATTTTTTAACACAAACACCTAAATGCGTTAAATTTTACCCAAAATGGTGTTATTTCAGAGTTGCAGACGAAACAAAAACAGTTAAAACCCAATTCTATAACCAGATCAGACGAGATTTAAAAAAAAAGGAAGAAAAAACCGAGTGTCACGTTTACATAAATCATAGCAGCTATATGACCTGAAACAATAGGATTGTCATTTCTTAATTCAACATATGACCCTGAATGATGCAATTAATGAACATCTTCACGTGTTATAGTTTGATTGATAAGTGTCATGGCTTTGAAACAATGTAACTTGTGGTTGGTAAGTGACGTCATCTACCAATATTGTGTAAAATGATACTCTTTGATGTTATCGGTCGGCTTTCATTTTTCATTTCTGTTCTTCTTCCTGTTGGATGACACACTTTATAACAAGTCGCGACCCACATGTGAGACTGAGAACAAATGAACAATGATGCTTGTTTGCTCGCGCCAAAAATGAGTCGAACATTTCAAGGTCTGGCTTTTCAAAGACGTCACACACACACACACAAATGTTTAATACTCTATTGCTTAGGCCAAGTAAGTGCGAAAATAACACGTTGCTATTATTTTAAAGAGACATGTTGATTGAATTAAAAAATGTTACAATTAATAAATGGTGCAGTTTTTCGGATTAAATATGCGTTAATTTGGGATATTTTTTTAATTATGCGTTAATTTCGATTAAAATTTTTAATCGAACAGCAGCTCTAGTAATTATATATAACCGTGTGAGATGGAGCACGTGTCAAGCTGCAGATCTGTAAATTATAGGCGTTAACTTTTCGACTCTTTGTCTTAGCATATTACGTCCTCAAAAGTTTATTTAGATTTCAACAGCAATTAGCAAAGTAAAGTGCGGCTGCATTGAAAAATATTTAAAATGAAGATGGGGAGTGGCCTACGACTTTGAAAGTGCATAGGGCCTACGATGACCTTAAAACGGCCCTGAACTGATGGACTCAGAGCTTCAGAAAGAGCAGATGCCAATGCTCATAAATTTCCTTCGTCAGTTTGTGGCACAAACTCTCAAATTTGATGACATTATGCCAAGATCAAGGAGTTTTAAAAGTACAACCATATGATCTTTATCGTCCATCTTTGCAGACCAACTTACATGATTGAATTTTGCAAGTGTGCCACTTATACTTTGCCTCACAATCAATGTTGAAGAAACATTCATGACAACACAGAGTCGTGCGTGGGAGAATGTGCCAACCCAAAATTTTCCAGAATCAACTCAGATAAAATGCCTCCGTCCTTTGAGAATCGCTGCTAGGAAGGCAAAGAGAACTCATGGCAATTATTGACAGAATGGAAAATGCACATTCAGAGGATGTTGAGTGGCTAGATGAGGATAAAGTTGATCTGTCTGCAATTATTCTTCCAGGAAAGGATGATGGGGCATTGTGTCAGTCGTAACTATGAATGGAATACCTCTTACTTCACCATGAATGGATGATGTTCAGAAATATTTTTTAATTCAACATAACTCAGGTCCAGTGAGGTCCACTGCAAACATATTTTATATAGCACAAGAACTGTTCACATAATTTGTCAATTCAGTCCTTAGTCGCATTGTTTTGTTTCCATTTTTATTATTTAATCACTGGTTGAGGTCAAGTTTCGCTAATCTACTTCTTATCCTGTGTCAATAGAATGCATAATCGGAAGATTATCTCAAAGTTGACTCCACCCCATTGTAAATGAAAAGGTAGCATATAAATGATATAATTGTCAAGTCTAATTGTTGGCTTTTTTTTCAAATCCAATTGATTGAGTTACTGTTTCAAAGAATAACTGTGACAACTGTTGACAATTAGTTATTCTAGTAAAGTCATTACATAATAATCTGATAGTTCTGTTACTTATTTATATTTACAGTTTAATAGTAAAGTGCGTTTTAAGTTTTCACTAAATTTTACTCAGTTGTTAATTATTTTTTTTGAAAGTGTGACGTACTTTAAGGGGAAGGGGTCCCTAGATTTGTGACACATTGTGACAGAGGGGGGTCAAAAATGGTCAAAATAGCGTGACGTAGTTTTTGGACGGCCCCACAAGAGTTCTATGTACTGCAAGTGTCCACATCGTGATATTCAACAGAGCCTAAATGCTTTTTATTCACAAGGATCCACAGCCTTTATTCACCAGGGACCATAAGTCTTCTGTTCTCCAGAGCGCACAAACCTTTCTATTCACCAAAGACCACAAACCTCTATTCACCAAAGACCATAAGTCTTCTATTCACCAGAGCCCAAACTTCTTATTCATCAGAGCCCGCAAACCTTTTATCTTCACCAAAGACCATAAACCCTATTCATCAGAGCCCACAAACCTTCTATTCACCAAAGACCATAAACCTTCTATTCACTCATGATGTTCACAAACCTTATATTCACCAAAGACCATAAGCCTTCTATTCACCATTCACCAGAGCCCACAAACCTTCTATTCACCAGACCCCACAAATCTTCTATTCACCAGAGCCCACAAACCTTCTATTCACCAGACCCCACAAAACTTTTTTTTCACCAGATCTCACAAATCTTCTATTCACCAGAGCCTACAAACCTTCTATTCACCAGAGCGCACAACCTTCTATTCACCAGGCTCTAGTATCTTCGAGCCTTCTGCTAATATCCTGTGCCTTCTTAGCTGATGCAAATTATATAATGATGAGGTAACCTTTAAGAACGCTGGCTACAAAGAGATGTATCTGGTTCCCAAATACAGGTGCATTAATTTTCAGTTGGTGTTCAGAGTTTAGCTATGTGGTGACAGAAAGAAAATCATCTTTAATGTTGGTGGCATTGTACTGGGCAACAAAAACATTTTTGAAATCGCCGTCCAGGTTGTTCAGCTGAATTAGACTAATTTTGATGCTCTGAGTCCGGAAATGATCTTGGTGGTTCAATCAGGTCAGATTTTTTGCTTACAGAAAATTTAAAAATCGTTTTTTTTTTTTGTAAAAAAAAAAACACATTTTTTTGCGGATCATCAGCTGATAAACCCCTGACGATTTTTCTGTTTTACTCAAGAAATAAAAGTCAACGTGTTCAAATTAATTCAGGTTTTATTTACTCCACCAAATTTGATAAGTATGATTATCATAACATTAGTATAAAAACGAGCGTTACGTGAAACAAAAGTTCAGAGTTCAAGGCTTAAATCGGTTTCTTCGATTCTGTGTGTACGAGCAGCTGCTGTGTTGTCATCGACCAGCAGTAGTCCGCCAGCATGACTGCGTCCCACCTCCCTTGGTACTTTTCCTCCATTTGACAGATGGAACCTTCTCCCCAAGCATCGCTCATCGCCCCAAGGTTTTCAGGAAACTTCTCCATGTGTGAGAAACAGGAAGTACATCTTTATACTCATCAAACACCTGAGTTTTTGAAGTGAGCAGCCGGACGACGGGCAGATGGAAGATTAAATGGAGGCCGTGCCCAATCAAGTGATGATGCACAAACAATCAAGTGTAAATCCAGACTTACATTTTATAAATAAAATATAATTATCTCTGTTTTTATAATTGTGATTATTTTGTTGCTAATTTTATGCAGCTAATTTTAGAGATACAGATTGAACTAAACCCTTGATATTAGAATACGTATAGCTCGTCAGGTAGACCATCTCAAGAAGTTGACCTGACCGAGCAAAATAAATGATTATTCTAATTTCAGAACACCAAAATTAGTCTAAATCAGTTCAAAAACCCATGATTGATTTTTGGCTGTTGCCCGTAAGTTATTCATTTACATTTTTTAGAAAAAATACAAGCAGCCTATTAGACGCGTGTAAATTATGATGTCCCTTTAAAATTCACCTTCTACCGATCTTTCCCACTCTGCTTCACCAGATAACAATTTCATCTCCCCTCCCAATGTGACCATTCCACGCAATATCAGGTTACAATAGGGTGGAGCTTATTTTGAAAGTTGTGAAAAATAACCTCTTACCCCTCAGTTCAGTTCTAATATAATAAAATAATTTCATTCAAAATATCAGCTAGATTAATGCCTTTTACTGGTCGCTCAAAAACATGTTTGTTCTGACGGTTTTGTTTATTAAGGAGGTTTTCCAGGTTTCTTTATAGCAAAACACTCAAAGATGAGACATTTATGTAAACAACTATTGAACAGTTCGGTACCCGGACCGGCTATTGGCACGCAGTTGGAGTTGAAAATGGTGATGCGCTCACAACACCATATCATTGACTAATCTTAATTCATTCATAATATTTTAAAGGACTCTTTTCAATAGTTATTTTTTTAAATAATGTATCAATTCTCTTCCACTTAGCCCCACACCCATCCTTCCCTCCCCAGCCCGCCACCCCTTCCACTCAAGACATGCCAACGGTGGGGTCTCAATGCACAAAATTACAAAAAGGGGCATTTAGTATACTGCATGTTCACCCTGTTAACAATACCACATAAAAAATTAGCGGTGTTGCAACTTGAACTGTCTGCTTGACCCCCCTTCTGCAACCATTCGGTTTATTCCCACACCTATCCCAACAAACTCGGTAATATATATTTGAGCGCGTTAACAACTAGCCCATGTACAAAAATTAGTTTTTTGTATAATTCATACCAAAGAAAATAATCCTCATTATGGGTACAGTAGCTTAACAAAAACAACCCCCGACTATTAAACATAATTTGCGCACACTACTCAATATCATTTAAAAATCTTCATTCATTTATAAGAAATCCTTCTCTTGTGTTTAGAATTCCGCAGTATTTCATTTTTTATTCAAGAAAGATTCATTTGATGAACAAAATGCGCACCAAACATATAAACTCTCATTTAACATACATTGTCTATAATTTTGGAATTCCCCAGACTATTTTTTATAGAGACGGTCAGATGACACGCACTAAAAAAACTCCCCAAAAGGTGTGACGTAGAACTCAGACTTTTTTTGAGCGATGTAAGCTTTCAACCCGTACGGTGCCAAGTATTTGTAACGTACAGACATGCGGCTTTTATCGCCATGAGCATACTACAACGCACGGTGTAAGGTCTGTCGAACCACCAGCGAGTGTGTAACACAGGACTACAAACGTTGCTTAATTTTCCTATTTATTAAGTAATAATATGAAATTTAAAAAAAAGTAACATTGTTGACGTCAACTTTTCTGACCTCCCCCTCCCCTTGTCAACAATTGTCAAAAATTTTCTGACCCCCCCCCCCAATTTTGTTGACGTAATTAATGGACAGCCCCTAAATGTTGAGAAGGTCAAATTTTTGTAATGTTTTTACACGGACAGAAACACTTTCAGAGGGTAAGACAGCAAAAATTCAACATTTTTATTTTAGAGTCCCTAAGCTCCACTCCTAGGCTACACAATCCAGATAAATTCCAAGCCCCAACATCAGATACCATACCTTGCAGGGGGCTAATTTTTTATTGTTCCTCGCATGCATCACAAACGTGATTTCGCCCCTCCCCCCCAATTCCCTTCGACCTTAGTTTGACTCTAGGACTTAGCCTATATAATACTTTTCTGAAGATATTAGTTAGGTACAGCATTGACAGTCTTAGGAGATTGACATACATAGTAATTATAGGATTAGTCCGAAGCCTATATATAGTTTAGTATATAGATATCACAGTTTTGGTTCATATTATTTTATTAAAGTGTTTTATCTAGTAAATCTACCTGATGAATCACAGTTTTAACATATACATCTTATGAAACATTTGGTAAGAAGTATTTAATTCAAAACTCATACGCATCAAGCATCTACTGGCGTAACATTGTTGCATGGCATCTGAAATGATGAGGGGGCCATTTGGGCCGCTGCAAGAGAGGGGGCTAAAGTTGTCTGCATATTGAACATAAAATACGAACAACTTTTAACTGACTGCAAAAAAAAAAAAGTAATTAAAAATTACAAAAACACAGAAAAAGTTCAAAAAACATTCCAGACTTTGAATTTCAAAGCATGTTATAAGGTGGGGGCAGGTGGTCGAGTGATGAAGATGCTCGACTGTCGATCTGGAGAGTTTCGTGTTCGATCTTTGGTGAGAATCAAAAGAATTTTCCCAGGTCTTAGTTAAGTTGGTCCCCTCAAGTCCACCCAGCTTTAAATGGATAAGTTGGGGAAGCAAAGACGACTGGGCGTTGTGCTAACCACACAGTCCTTTTATATGCCGAGGTTACAGAAACAGATGAACCATACGTTTCCCACCTGCCCTGATGGCCCTTTATGGTTACTTTTTATGTTATAAGGTCATTTTAAAATTTTTAGTTCGGTTTCTAAGTGTTTGACTTATAAGGGGTCTGCTTCGAAAAGGGGGCGGTATAAAAACTGTGTGTATGCCACTGCTCATTACTTGTCAGTGACTAAGGTGTAGATGTAGTTTGGGCTTAATAAACTGTGTCATTAAAGCCTCTGGCGCCCCCCATCCCCTTTGAAGCCATCAAATGCGACCTTCAGATGCTTAAAATTTAGGCACTTCTAGTCTTAAATAAGATGAGACGTTGTTATAAAATCGGTAATTTTCCAACTAAAATTATTTCCTCTTAAAAAAGACGCCCCTTTTTTTACCCTATACTCGCCAAGCACGGTCCTAAGCCCGGCTGAAAAGAAGCACGGTTGGGCGTGCGGCTAGCAACCCACACAGTTAAAAACAGGGTTAAATTAAGCCTGTTCCATTCTGGACACAGGACGTGTTAGCGCATTTTCATGTTATCTTTCAGTAAATATTTGTAAATTTTGGAAATGTTTATAAATTCAATTGTGTAATGCATAAGATTCAAAAAATATTATTGAAAGTACAAGTAAGTCATGTTGAATAACCGTTACAAAATAAATAATGATTACGCCCCTTTGATTAGCTTTTATTATTTATATTTAAAATATAAGCAAACGTGTACATAACAAATTTTATATTTTGGCCCTGTGAGGTCAAATCGCGAAATGAAACTTTTGATACACTATAGGCCAAGATCTACACAATGATATATACATCATGGGTCTAGGACTATGGTTGCTGAGATATAGGGTGGTCCATTATTAATATAGCTTATATAGTAAAAAACGGTACTTTATATGGCCCCTTTTACGGCCCTGAGAGGTCAGATCGGCGTAAAAATGGAAAAAAAGTCATTTCTTGGAAGGCCAAGATCTACAAAATGATATATACATCATGGGTATAGGACGTATGGTTGCTGAGATGATAGGGCGGTCCATTATTAATATAGCTTATATAGTGCAAAAAACGGTACTTTATAAGGCCCCTTTTACGGCCCTGAGAGGTCAGATCGCGAAATGGAAAAAGTCATTTCTTGGCAGGCCAAGACCTACAAAATGATATATAGATCATGGGTCTAGGACTTATTGTTGTTGAGATCTAGGGTGATGACAGACAGACAGACAGACAAAACGGGGACAATAGAGCATTTTTTTTTCGAAAATGTTCTAAAAACAACTTTGCTACAGAAACACTAAATAAAGAGAGAAAACAGATATTTCAGTCACCAACAAACGACAGCGATGAAGATGACAAAGACCAGCTCTACAGTAGATTACAGAAAATACTTGAGACCTTCCCGGAAAGGATGTAACCGTCCTTGCTTGGAGATTCCAATGCAAAGATTAAACCGGAAAACACGGGTTACGAGTGCAAGTCATGGGCACACATGCTCTAGAATGATGAACGAGAGTGGGCGAGATTTGCAGACCTTTGTGTGCACTCAATGACATGGTCATCGGAGGGAGTATATTTCCCCATAAGAGACTCCACAAGAATACATGGATATCCCCGGATAAAGTAACAGAGAATCAGATAGACCATTTTTGCATTAATAGGAAATTTAGAAGATCATTACAAGATGTCGCAAAGTGAAAGAGGGGCTGATGTAGCGTCTGATCACCATCTGGTTGTATCGAAACTGAAAATGAAGCTGAAGAAATATGAGACAAGCACGGCAGACAGAAGATAAAGTACAAATATTAACTCTGAAAGATCCTGCCAAGATAAAATAACAGTTCAACTTGTTACAGAAGAACAAATATGAAGTACTCCAAGAACTGGTGGAAGAGGAGTACAATGTATTAAATGAGTGGCAGAAAGTGAAAAGAGTCATTAAGATAAGGATGTCAAGAAGTACTGGGGATAATGAAACACCATCAAAAAGCATGGATCACAAATGATACCCTGAATAAGATAGAGGAGACAGGAGGAAGAAGAAAGAACAGTCAACAACAGTAAAACTAGATCAGCTAAAGTCAAGGCACAAGAAGAATACGCAGAAGCAAACATCAAAGTGAAAAGAAATATTAGGAAGGACAAGAAAGACTATGTGGATGGACTGCACAAAGTAGAACGGGCACAGTGGAAACATGAAAATATTATACGACATAACAAGGAGACTTTTAGGGAAGACCAACAATCCAGAAAGACCTGTCAAAGACAAGCAAGGGAAACTATTAATGATTTAGCTCAACAGTTGAACAGATGGGGTTGAGCACTTTGAGGAACTCCTGAACGGACTAGCACCACTGAACCCCCAGTCATTGAACCAGCCACAGCAGATCTGCCAATCAACTATGACAAGCCAACCAAAGAGGAGATCAGGAAAGCCATCACTTTGATAAAGAATGGGAAAGTGGCTGACCAGATGACATCCCAGCAGAGGCACTAAAGGCAGACCTCAATATGTCAGTGGAGATGTTGTACTTACTTCGAAAGATATGTGAGGAAAAAGACGTACCAACAAACTGTAAGGAAGGATACCTCCACTGGGCTTCCTAAAAGGAGACGTTAAGACCGCAACAATCGACAGGGGCACCGCGATTGCTATCAGTGCCGGGCAAAGTCTTCTAACCGAGTCATTTTGGAGAGGATAAAAGACAATAGTCGACCCCAACTAAGAGACGAACAGGCAGGTTTCCGTCAAACACATGCACAGACCAGATTGCAACGCTCCGCATCATAGCGAGCAGTCCCTGAGTGGAACTCGCCGGGCCACATACCCTTAGTGCCTTTTGGCAAGAGATTCCACTGTTGAAGACGAGACGCAAGTAGCTATGCTTTATCCTTCGCAAATTCAGATCCCGTACTAAACTCATTGAGTTCAGTTTGTTCGATGAGACGAGGTTTACCGTCTTCAGGTGCATCAAAGCTGTCATCACTTTCATGAACGGAAGGAATAGACGCTGATTCATCACGACATGTCATGTCACCAGGGAGGCACAGGAACTACAAGGTGTCGTCATGGATAATGGCACGTCTAATCGCTAAAATGCCATGTAAGTTTTTTAGGATATTCAGTCTTTTTCCTTGTTTTTACCAGAAAATCCTGCTGTCTTTGTCATGCATTAGTAACAACCGTTGATATGGTCTCGTGGTCTTCCCAAACCATAGGAATTGCAAATGACAAACTTCCTCGCCCCTTCAGTCACTGCGTCAAATTCGAGTAGCATGACCCACAAAATGACGTGTAAAGCACTTGTTGTCTTGGTCTCCAAGCTTCATACTAAAGATTATGTGGCGCAATCTACGATCCAAAGAAGTGATATTTTTCCAGACGCATGTCCACAACATAACAAAACTGACAGATGGCTTGCACACTGCGTCTTCGTCAGCCACTTTAAACAACACCGATACTTTAGTTCAAACAACGTATAATAATTTTTTTTTATCAGAGTCAGTTTTAATCAGTTGACTGAAATTCTCGGCTTCACTGAAGTTCATTGAAATGAAAGGCTTATTAAGCAAACGCTTTCCATGGTCAAATCGCTGCTGAGCTATTGGCTTCATGGCTCTACATCATTGTATTAAATGACGCTGTAGACGAATAATATCATCAATGATGTAGCATAAATTCAGAGCCATCTAAGGTCGGGCAAATTGCAATTACAACTATAACAAATGGCAGCACGACGATTTGTTGCATGGCAAAAATATTATGCATTGCAAAACGTAATGTAATATAACCAAACCGACTGCTAGAAATATTCGACTACATATTTGAAATCAGCATCACTGATATATATATATATATATATATATATATAAGATCACCTAACATCTTATAATTTGCAAAAAATGTGTTGCACAGTGTTATCAAACTTTATTGCTAAACCATTTATTATAGCATAAAAAAGTCTTCGTTAGGTCAACATCCCAATAGCTGATATAAGAATTTGGCTGTTATAGGAACATACGTCTTGAGTAGCTGGAACTTATTATATAGAATAATCCAACTGAAACACTGGACAAAGTAAAGTAGTTTAAAGGTCATGATAGGAAGATGTATTGCTGTTATGCAATTTAACATAAATATACATACGGATTGATTTAATTGTGAGCACCTTCTTATTTTTTTTGTTGGCATTTTTTAAAAAACAGATAGACCCTAGTAAATCATTTTTTATGTCTTTTTGTATGATCCTTGCCTTACCACCCACTCCAAATATTGAATTTTTATCAGTGAATGCAAAAAAATACTTCAAATATTATTAAGAACAGTGAGAATATGCTAGCTGTTTGCTTAAATAAAAAGGTTTGTTCATTAATTACATCAAGAATCCCGCTTGATAAAGTTTGAAAGTGTTTGACATAGAGAAGGGGGGTGATGATTTTTTGGCATCAAGAAAGTCACTCTTTCAAAAATAAACTCTATGACTGAAATCAAACTAAAAACAAATTTTATTTTTTCAATTAATGGAAATAATTCATGGCATCTAAAATATTAATATGGCATACTGACTATATATGTGGTACAACTCTTGGGATATATTCTTATCAATTACAATTTTGAAATAATAACAAATTAAATACATGTGTGTATCAGACTGATATTCGATCAGATATGCCATAATGTTGGATAGGACATATAGATCTATACATATTAATTAACTGGCCTCACAATTTACTAATAAAATAAAACCTTTTATAGCTAAATGCCAGTGCAAGCTGAAAAAATACTTTATATTATTATTAACCTTATTATAATTGTAACTATGACTACTGCAAATATTGTTTACTATGCTAGATAGTGTGGTGGCTGACAATTGTGAACCAAAAGTCATGACTGTAAGAAACAAACTCATTAAAGAGCTGCATACTGTTAGATAATATTTGAGGGTTGGAGATGGGCTCAGGATTTGGCCATATATGCCTATAGGTTATATAAAGAGACCATTAGACTCTGTTATATTAGTCAAATTAGATTTCAATGATTATATCAAAGAGGAATTTAAAAAGAGTAGCTTAATTGGGAGGTGTAGATTTTTGTTTTTAAATTTTTTTTTAGCATGTTTTTTGGGGAGGGGGAGGGTAAAGAGATTGACTTTAGTCAATTTAGTCATTGAATTAAAAATATGGTTAAAATGGTCTGGTTTATTATTAACATTCTATATTTCTACCCTTTCTCAGATATTGACTATAAAGTAATTGAACATGTCCACCCAGCCAGCGGCACAATTTGAATTGCACTGACAAGAATTTTCACACACAACTTTCAACTGTTTTCGCTTGTTTGGCCATTTCAACATTCTACAAATAGAATACTGGAGAAAAAGTAGCTGACTGATTAATCAAAATTGTATCGATTCATAGTAAACTTGGACTAGAAAATAAGCTTTTAAGATGTTAGTAACAATTAGACATCTTAGTCATCTACTATCGAGACTTAGTATAGAATGCTGTTTGGCTGCTAAGCACAACAAATCTTCTAAACAAAAGAGTTTTTCCTTAGTTATTAGATCTCTGAGTGTAAAAGAGCTACAATAATAAAGATACCCTTTTACAAAGAAGAGCTAAAAATTGCATTTTTCAATACATATTATTATTTATACAGGTATAATTTGAACATGAAATTTTATTGCACACTTATTAATGTGTGTTAATTTTTTTCTAGTTATAATATTAATAACATCCTTATTTAGAGGCAGAAACTGTTTTGATAAATATTATTGACACTTTACCTGTCCTTCTAGCCAAACATTCCAAAATCAATAAAATATAAGGAGTACATTAGTCTGGTCCGACTGAACTGTATTTTTTGCTTTTACATATTTTTCTTTTCTGGGCTTGAGTTAGGAATAGGGTAAGGATTAGGATAGTTAGTGCAGTGACTTATATGTTGTTATATAGCTCATTGCAGCGACCTGCCACCATATTTAGATATCTATATTATAGCTGGACCCTAACCGTAACCCTATTCCTAACACTAGCCCGAAAAACAAACAAAAAATGCAATAATAAGCATTGCTGGTACCTGAAAAAAAATTCGGGTACGGTCGGACCGAACCGTAGCCACTGTGTTAAAAGAATAAGAAAAAATTAGCGTTTAAATGCATTTTTAAAATTGGAAAACGGTTAAATTAGACTCATGAAACATTGGTGTCATTAAGAAATACTTACATTAACAGTAATCCAGATTTGTAATTTTAATTATTTATGATATTTCTTTTAATGGACAGTGAGTATTGTTGTCGTTGACCCCCCCTTGTTCTTAATTTTTGCTTCTCCATTTTGTCCATACTTTCCAATTTTGTCCAATTCTTAGAATCAACTGCTTGCTTGTCCATTTTTAATAATACCTCATAACTACAACAACAACTTAGAACATGATTACTGCTACTGTTAGCTGCCACATCAGTGTAAAATCTTAGGATAAGTCAAGATTGTGCACAGTCTATGTCAGATGGAAAAGTAATTTTTGCATTACATTTGTAACATATTCTGCAAGATAAGTCATAATGGCCACACTTTGAAAGTGTTCCCTAACTATTTTCATGCTTACACCGAAAAGTGGAACTTGCATAATGTACATATCAAACAAAAATATTTAATGAATACATACTTAAGTTTTTATTAAGCCTTCCTAAATTGCTGTACATGTGAAGCAAACTTTCTCAATACAGTTACCCTTCCAAACTAATGTTTGCATCCATATTTTTCATTTTTCAATCCATATTGTCTAATTGCCACCCAAAAATGTATAATTTGCGTACTGTTGAGTAATCTTTACTATAAACCAGAATAACTATTTCATTTTATGAGAGATATTAAAGGCCTATAATGCCTATATGATAATATGGTATTGCTACTTATTAGCTTCATTTGTATTTAATTTTGTACATATATTATTTTTTCACGTTTCACTGTCAAGAATGTAATGGCATAAAGGACATTATTATACCTTAAGTGAAGAAGAGTCTGCAACTGATTAATAACAATAAACTGAATCAACTGAATTTGTTTTCATGTTCTGAAGAAATATTTATACCGATTAATTAAAAACAATTTTCTTCCAGAAATGGATTTGTGAAAAATGAAATGGATTGGAGTACAGCTTTTTGTCACAGAAGTAAAGAGAGTGAGATGTTTTTAACTTTACCAAAGAAGAAAAGGTTATTACAAAGCAAGAAATGGCAGCGGTTTATTTCACACATGGCCAGCCCATCATCTCTTTTCGTTCTATATCAGCTTTTTATATTATTTCAATGTTGTTCATGGTCTTGGTTTCTGCTTCAATGGAAAATGCAGACAGGGAAGTTACAGAGTATAATTTTTATCTCCCAAGTTTACACCATTACAACTGAAGCATGATTGAAGATTTAATACTTATAATTTTCTTTTTAAACACCTGTGTAGAATGCTTTTTTTCTCTATCTATTATTTAAAACTGAATTCAACAGCCATTCTTTAAAACATTGTTTTTATATTTCTTTCAGTTACTTAATTATTTATTGAATTTTTTATGGCATTTAAAATGTTTTTATTATAAAAAATTCTTAATTAAGTACATTTATACAGTAAGCATAAATGAGAAGAGTAGTTAAAATAAAAACGTACTATTGGGAGTTACAAAAAACTCATTGAAGTGGCTCTAAGAACCGCATTTGAACCTCCCATCCCCACATCGTTTAAATGCAAAAAAATAAATCATAAATTAATAAACAAACTATAAAAACAACAAAAGCAGAATGGAAATGCTAGCTCTACAAAGAGCCTAAATGCAACATCTTACCCCTTCATTTTAACGGGATTGTGGTGTATGTGTGTTTGTTGTCAGATTTTTCATGAAAATTAAAATCATCGTCTCCAATCCCATTATCTTTAAATCATAAAAATACAATAAATGCATTTTAAAATTTCAGACTTTCAGGAAACAGATTCTATTTGTTCTTGAGGCTGTTTTTCTTCTTACTCTATTTTGTTCAATTTATTACTCATTGAACTTAGAATAAAGACAGGATGCTAATGAAATTGGTTTAAAAAGAGTATTATTATCTGTTCTTCAAGGTTTGTTATTATTCTCAATAATCTAAAAATCCATTATTTCATAACATTCCAACAATTCTTCATAACCATTGTATATCTTTGTTTTCTTTAAACGCAAAGATAGTTTTTCTTTTTCAAATGATAGATTTTTTAAATGCATAAAAATGTTTGTTCCATGCATTTTTCTGGTTCTCTATTTAAAAAATCTGCTTTCTTACCTGAAAAAATGTATATATTATTTGATATTATATTTTACATTTATTCTTTTAACAGATGCAATAATAAACAACCTTAAATAAGGATAATTACCCTAATCTCCACACACCAATGTCACCATGCATTTCCTTACAATGGTGTTGTCTAGATGATAAACTTGTCAATCTGCCAAATCCACTACTTGTTTCTGGTGATTTGATAATAATGCTACCCAGGATGATCCAGTTTCAGGATATTGAAGCAGTAGAGGTACTGGAGTATTCGTACATTTGAAATCTAGACCTAGTCATATTAAAGGTTAAATACAAATTGATACAAAATTCTTATTGTTAAGTAAAATAACTAGCCTACTTAAAAAATATAAGCATTCTATAGAAATGGTCAACATTTTATTTCGTGTTTATTTTTAAATGATTTTACATGACCTTTTAAAAAAATTATTATAGGTAGACATAAAAAACTGGCAAATTCTGGACATGAGGTGTGGCAGATTTTTTATTATGGTGGCTAATGGAATATTTTTATATGCTGTATATAGTTATTAGAAAATTACAACATTTAGTCTTTTAGGGAAAAAGAAACAACACTAAATGAAAACAAATTCCACTGTTCACGAACTATATAAAATACAGTACAGATAGTTTTACAGAATTTTAATTCAATCTTAATGCCTTCAAACTAAACGTTTAAGTTTTTTGCCTTATTTTTTCTTTGCTAAATCCATGATTGGGCTAAGCAGCATCAAATAAATATTTTAAAAGAAGGAATGAACAGAGCCAATGTTAGTAATGATACAAGACAGAACACCTGGTGAATGATGTGGCTCTCAAACATCAGTGTTACATCCAGAAAACCGGAGTGTGCCAGGAATGATGGAAATTTGAAAAAATAATCTCCTGACATTCATGCCGGAATATTGATAGGACCCGGATTATTTTATGGCTCATCTGTACATATATATTTGGTTAAAATTACAAGCATAACCATAATTTCTTGGTCAGTCAAAATTATACCATTTCCTAAAATATGTATATAAATTTTAAAAGTATTGTCATTTAAGTCAAGGATTAAAATAAAATACTTTGGTACTACTTCCACACATCCATTTGATTAAACTCTATCCACTCTATACTGTAAAAATATAAGAATCAAAATTGTTTAGAAAATACCAATTACTGAATAATTATTAAAGCTCATTGTTTTATTTTTACTGAAACATTATAGGGCGACATGGTTTTACAGGCTGGAGAAATGTATTTTATTGATACACAAAAACAGAAAGGTGAAGGACCACAGCCTAGATACTTTAATCCTCAAAAAAATTTGTTCTGAAGGAAACTCCCATCATGAACAATTTCAGGTTGTTGTTTTTTAATTAGCTTTTTTTTTTAAATTTTATTTTCAGATATCAGCTTGTTTTCCTTTTTGTTATCTATGATTTCTAACATTTGTAATTTTCTTTAAATAATTTATCACTCCTTGGTTGATTTTTTTTTAAAATTAACTTTAAAAAACTTTATTGAGCTCTTCAGTGTTAACATATTGGTTAAAAGATTAGCTATTCCTTGATGAATGCCTAAGCTTAAACAATGATTCTAATAATTTTATATTCCTTTTAATATATGCATTTGAATAAACTTTTGTATCCCTTTTTCAATCTATCTCATGAATCAAGCTTCTTAATGTTAAGCTATTTATCAGTATCTTCAGTAATAATCAAAATTGTTGTAAGAAAAAAAGAATTCAATAAAAATGTTTTTTTTCTTTTTATGTTAATAAGTAAACATAGTGAAAAATCAGACACAGCTTTTGAATAATATTAAGAATGTTAATTTTTTTAGCTTAATTATTTCAATGTTTTAATAAGTGGAAAGTGAAATATTCAGTATGCATATTTTAATTACTTAATACAGTAATATTTTGTTTTATGTATGAAAAAAGATCATTATTTTAAATTAAATTTTTAATATTATTTTTATTGCATGGCTTTGCTTATCAAATACAACATTAGATCTATTTTAAAGATGAATGTTTGATTATAACAATATATGAAAGATATTACTTTTATTAAATAATACAAATAATAAACATTATCTCATTATATTTACAGGTGCATGTTCCAAGAAAATTTCAGTAAACCTCTAAGTTTCTTAGAAAATGATGCGCTACACAGTTTGTAATTTGTGGCTTGAAAGGAGAGTTCTACCCCATATGCTTGTAAGTAAAAAAAAGATATCTTATTTGTGATCTGACTGCAAGAAGTTCTTCACAGTAAAAAACATTTCATCAATGAGTTTCATTTAACTCTTTTAAAACTAGTGTGTTTTATTCAAGGCTTGTAACTTTGATGGTAGTAACGTGAAATGTGGGGACTTTGGTAGCTGTATGCAAATGAATGCTCTCTGATAAGACTTTTAAACAAAAAAAACTTTCACAGAGTATAAAAGCAACAATTATTTTTAATTACAAGTTTCAAGAATATTTTTGAATTATTTGAATAGCTGAACTCTTTTTTTTGTATGCATGTTATTCAGAAATTTGAATCATAATTTTTAAACTTACTTGTCAAGTGTTAGAGTTTATTTTCACTTGCTGTTAATTATATGTATGTTTACATTTCTTTTAGTGATATATGTAATTATTTCAGATTCTATTTTTCACTATCAATATACTCAGAAATCTATACTTAGACAGAGATGGTGCAGTCAATTTAGACAGAGATGCTGTTAATTCTTCAGGTATATGGGCAATGAAAAGAATTTGACTTATTTAGGAATGCAGTTACTGAACTTTCACATTAGTTGAATTTATAATAAATTAATATTTGCTTAATGTATTTTTTTAACATTTTGCATAGTACATGTATACATATGTAGACTTCATGCTGATGTTATAAAAACATTTTTTTTTAGGTCCATGGGACATTTTACTCATTGCCTATTTTTTTTTACCTTTTCTTTTGGACCATAGTCAATGTCTTTGGCCAGTCACAAATTCTTTGCTGTGTATGACATCTATCGGTCACTGAAGGTATTTATTTCTAATAGGATCTTTAAAAATAACATGCCATAAGTATGTTATTTACTAGGTAAAATTACCTCAGCCTAATTGATAACAATCACTCATGTACATTTCATCTCAAAGCATTTTCAGCACAAATAATTTTTCTTATTTTCTCTAGGATTATAAAGATTCCTCAGAAAGTTTAGGAAGCTGCAGCAACATAACAGTGGAAAATGTTGACATAAACATCAACTCTACGGAAAATATTAAAACAGTCATGGGATATGTTTGGGAAAGAAACCAAATAAGTGCCCCAATTTTGAAATGCTACATGCACTTGGAAGTGTAACTGTAAGTACTATAATATCATTGAATGTAACCACGATCATGGCTTTACAGTTTGTATAGTACCACAAGCCACAATCATGGCTTCGTGTGTTTCCGGACGACATTTTTCGTTTATTGTCATTAATTTGCTGAAGGAATGTTTACATCCGGTAAGCTTATCCATCTCTGGACCGTAGTTATTTCATTGATTCGCCCATTTTGTCGAAAGGATTTTAATTCTTTTTTTTAAAATGTGATAGTGATTTTGATGGGATTTTTTTGCATAGTGGGCCGATATAGCTTTTCTTGGATATAAATGATTTAATTTCATTAATGTTAAAATGTTGACTTTTCACAACAAGAACTAAAACTAAAACTAAAATTAGCAGCAAGACTAAAACTAGACGAAAAACTAAAATTATTACAGAAAAAACTAAATAAAAACTGAAACTAAAATATAGTGTTGCTTTCGTTCACGAAGACTAAAACTAAAACCTTCGTTAACGAAAATGTTGACTTTTCGTCAACGAGAACTAAAACTAAAACTAAAATTAGAAGCAAGACTAAAACTAGACTTAAAACTAAAATTATTACAGAAAAAACGAAACAAAAACTGAAACTAAAATATGATCTGGGACTAAAACAACACTAGTGAACATTCGTCTTTATAATTTTTAATTAATTTTACAGACATTGGAAATTTTTTACCAGGGGGTGGGGCTGCACATTTAATACCCACAAATATTTATAGTAAAAATAAAATAAAAATTCAAATAGCTTACATAATAATAGTAATGTAAAAAGTTATCATTTAGCTGTACAATCATACGAAACATAAATATGATAACTATTATATTTTTACTTAAATTTATAAAATATTAGGTGGGGTAGTCAATGCTTATAAGGGGCAATTTTATGACGCATTCTAGATGCATTTTCGTTAGTAATAGTGGGCGCTCTAGTTAATGTAAAAATAAATTTTAATACAGATTTTCAAAAAAGCCAAAGAATGTGTAGAATCAATTGAACTGAGAGATATCTGAAACTTTTTAAAGCCTTTTTTATTTTCAGAATCATTTTAGACATAAACTACTTTTATAAGCAAAATTAAAATGACTTTTGGTAAAGTTGTAATTCAAAGATAGGTGTATTTGTTTTTTTTATGGCAAAATCCTTTTTTAATGCTTGGTATCCTTGCTTCTAATCATTCAAGGCACTTTGTTGTGTTGATAAGAAAGGTATTTTGTCCTGGCCAAATCCATCTGCAGAGAAAATATTCTTTTTTCTCATCTGCAACAAAAATAAACCAACAGAAGATGAGGTGAAGAAGAAAAATTAGAGAAAAAATGAAAAGAAAGACAAGCATAAACGAAGACACAAACTGCTTCCTCAGGTATAAAAATAATGTTTTATTAGATGTTAGTAATTTTAAAATAGTGACATTGATTTGAATAAAATATAGCATTTAATTCACAAAGACACCAATATTATCACCAATAGATAGTGACCCATCTTCAAACATTGAAGTTTTGGATATGACTCATGATACTGCCAAATTAAGGGTAAGTTTTACATTTAACAATAAACACTACTACATGTATTTTTTTTTTTTTTTCAAATTGACAGCACCTATTTTTTTTTCATTGCTTGAACACTTTTACATTTGTTTTACCTTCAAAAGATTTGTGTTTCATGTAGTGAAATTTTTTTTTTATAGAAATCATATCTATAATAACAACTTTTTATTGAATTTTATGGATTAATAAGATACATGGCTTTAAATGTACGTTTTTGAGTACATAAAGTTATGCTGAACTCAAATATAATACATATAATCACTGGTTAACACTTTCATGTTTTGACAATTTAAATTTCATGACCATAATGATTATTTAACATTTCTATTCTTATGACCTATTATATTTAAATTCTATGTTATTTATGTTTATGATCTTTTTTAAGGATGCTTTTGGAGTTTCTTTGATGACCCAAATTGAAAGACTACCTCCCTACTCTCAAACCTTTGGTAAGTTCATGTTAGATTGGTTCACTATAAATTGATTATATGTATGAATATAAGTATATAAACATTTTGCTGTAAGGTTTAAAATCTAGAATTATTATTCTTATTCACATGAAATATCTTAAATGTATTTGTTTTCTTCAATTTAATTTGTGAGGAGATGGTAAGAGAAATATTTTTCGTGTTATATCCATGAATATAAAATTTTTGATGCCTGTATCTAGATCACAAGTATATGCATTAGCAAATGGAATTTGCAATTCATGTGCATAAAATTTTATAAATTAAAAAAAGAGTTACATTAAAACATACTTTAAATGTATACTGAATTTACATGTACTTGGATTTAATTCTACTTTGAAATCATATCTTTATCCTTAATTTTTGCTACATTTATATCACAGTATGTCTAAATATATTTCTATAAATATACATTATATGTAAAATGTGGGACAGATAGCATAGTGGTGTAGACTGTCAACTTGAGAGTCATGGGTTCTATCCTCAGTGAGAACCATGAAATTTTTCCAGGTGAAATTGGTGTAAAGTCGTTCCACAAGTCCGCCATGTTTTTAAAATGCTTACCTGACTTAAGTTGTGGAAGTAAAAGGGCTGAGTGTTGTGCTAACCACAATAATCCTTTCATATGCAGAGGTTATAGAAACAGAGAATTCTGTACTTCATCTGACCCAATCGCCCATTAGGGTTAAGGAAACTTAACTTTACTTTTATATGTAAAAATGCATTTAAAGAGGAATATTGATGTTTTTGAGGTCTTAAGTATTACAACACATGCAGTCCAAAGACAACAGATTGGTATACACAGTTCACTGATCATGTGTCTTGTGCTGCAAGAGAGAAGAAAGACACAGTAGTTGTTGTCAATAGAAGGTGAACTTTTTAAAAATTTAATAGGACAAAAATGAGTTTATTGTTTTTCTTTTACTGAATGTAATTTGAAATTAATGTTTAACCCAAATCACAGCAAAACTGTATCCTGTGCTATTTCTATATCCTGATAGCTTTCAAACCCAAACATCTCTCTATATATTAAAAGAAAATAAGGAGGTAGTAAGCATCACTCAGACCACCTGATATTTCTACTCTCTTTTTGTGTGAGATGTTTCTATTGTTAAAATAGTCTATTTGTTTTCCCTAAAACCCGTGATTACTTTAACATTTACTGCAAAAAACTAAATTGTTTTTCTGTAATGCCAAATATTAATAGTTTCAATAAGAAAAATAGTATTATAACATTATATTCCATAAAATATTGCATGGTTATAAAGCTATTGTTAATTTTTAATAATGCAAACTTTTTAATATTATAAGTCTCTGCTAAGGCTTGGTAATCAGATCTATATAATTCCATTACCATTAAATCATGGGATTTATAGAGAGACACATATATAAGCTATTTGGCTAGAATATATTTCTCTTACCATAAGATTCCAACAAAATATTTGATGTCCCATTAAATTACATGTTTTTGTCTGTTTTCTGATGAAAATAGATCGATTAAAATTTTTTTTTTTAATTTGAATCAATGTTTATTGCTTACTTTGGTGAAAAATACCAATGTGGGAAAAATTCAGCAAATAACGAAGCAGCCAATTTTGGCTACACTGCCAGGGAAAGCTCCAGGTTTTTGGGCATTTTCTTTGAAATTACATTGTCACTAAAATTGGCGAGGTCCATAGATTAGCAAAATTTGTTTTGGTTTGGGTCAAAGCTTACTAAAGAAAATTAATTACTGATACAAATACATGTATTAAACTTTGCCCTAACTTATACCTCAAGCCAAATGTATTAAAAAAATCATTAATCTCATTACTTTATAGAAAAGAATTATAACTTTATCATATTTCTTATAGATGTCTTTGTTTGTTGCCACGGGAAATAGGGTTCACTGAAGATGCAATGAACATTTTCACTCATGAGGCAACTTAGAGTTTACCGCCATGGGTAGGACATAGTTTTCTAATATTATATTATTTTTTATTGTTTATTTATAGACTAGGAAATGTAATGTGGGTATTTCTCATTGAACAAACTTTCCCACTTTTATCTCTATCACATTTATGCTTTTTTGTGCAACCTCAGTGCTTTGCAAAAATTGTCAATGTCGATATAGGAGAGATTACTTTAGGATAAGATGTATGCTAGGGTGATAACTATTTTCATTATTTTTCGTAACGAAACTGAAACCCCTCACATTCGAGGAACAATTATATGTAGATGACAGTAGCAACATTAATTCTTTTTTAAAAAATGAAAAAGTTCCCCCTATTTTTAATTTTTCTGCTCACATATCGCGCAGTTTGAACTCTCGCCCCTTACTTGGGGTGAGTCTACAATATATAACTATTTAATATTATTAAGTTATAACTTTTATTTTCTGTTTCAGGTGCAAATATATAATATATATTCTGGAATATTTTAGAACATTGTGGAATATTTTTAGAATATTTTGGATAAAACTATCTCGTTTTCAGTGCAAGATTGCAAGTCTTACTGTCAGGATAGTGAAAGCAGGATAGACATGGATAGATAGAAAGACATATTGTTAGACAGATAGGCTAAACACCACACGGATGCCTACAACCGTCAAATTCTTGGAAACTTCACTTTTCTGTTCAATAGCCAGAACGCACTGGATCGAATCAAAATTATGACTACGGATATATAATTGTTTGAGGAAATTCTAGACTTTCCACTATTATCCAGCGCACTCATCAGAAAGAAACTCAATTGCCTGATTGATTTATATGACAAAACAAAAGAACTGTCTGATAAATTTACTACAACACTTTCTCAGTTATTTGATGTCACCAACGTTAATGGAGAATGGAAAAGCACGGAGGATAAAGAACTCTACCACAGAGGCAAGCTAAGAGTGGAGGAAAGATTGGTTATTCAATGGTCAAACAAGCCCCTTTGGAACTAATCCACTCCAAGAAAACGAATCATCATCAAACCTAATCACAAGCCAGCTCTTCTCAATCGCAACCTATACAAACACATACAACTGTCTCAGAATCTTCGGATTCTGAAACCTCTGCTTCTTCACCCGACTTACAACCTATTCTTTCCACGTCATCTTCTCCTGAATGCAAACCCAAATACCAAAGAGCAAGCACTACAACAGCGGGTTTGCTAGTACTGCAAACAACATTTCTACACATAAAGCATATGATGTTCTTGCAACCATTGCTGAACAGGGTCACGATGTGCCAGTTCCAAGTCAGGCGGGTGTCTGGAAACGAGTAATCTCTGTAGGACATAAAATGAAAACCAAAATTGTTCAAAACTTTCAAAGCAAAGAACTCTATTGTCTCCAGTTTGATGGTAAAAGAGTTCAAGGGGAAGAGTATCAAGTAGTTCTGCTGAAAAATATGACAACCGAAATCAAACTTGGTATTATTAAATGAGAGTGGTTCTGCTGCGGCCATTCACAAGGAACTACATCAGCTACTTGATGAATATGATGCTTGAAAAATATTGGCATGATAATATGACACGACCGCAGTAAATACTGGTCGTTTGCATGGGATTGTAAAGCTCATACAGGATGATGTCTTGAGCAAGGGCTTTCTTAGAAGCCACAATATATTGGGTGTCAGCACCATACTCGACCTCCTTTTTGAAACATGTCATGAATTTTTTTATCCAAGAGCCAAGAGCAAACCAAAACTCAACTATTCCTTCATTGACCAATTAACACAAACTATGTCACTCTTCAGGCTGATTACCGCCTCGCGACAGATGACAGCAAGGCCAGACGAGAACCCTGGATGGCTAGATGATTTCAAGTTCTTTATATGAATTATGTCAGGCATATCGTCATTACAAAACAACTTCACGTTGGCCTCGCATCAACTGGAAGAAACTACCAAATTTACACCAGGCAAGATGGAACTCACGTGCGATATATACTGTTATATCATTTTTTCTGATACCAGAGTGGCGCAACATCCTCACTCCTGCCTGCAACTCATCTGCTACGAATGGGCAAATGCTTGGTTCCATTCTCAACACTATAATGAAGCGTCCTTCAATGAACTGGGTTACTCCCACCTATCAGGATAAAATGCAAGAAGGCAATTAAGTTTAAAGACCCATTGGTCAGTCGAAAAGTCATTAATTGACATTCCCAGATCTAACCAAATTGCTGAACGTGCTGTGAAACTGATGGAGGAACTTCATGCAAAATCGAGAAAAAATTTCAATTTTGAATCTGAAGTTCATAGAAAATATGTTTTAAACATTTCTTGTACATTCTGTACATATTACTAACTGATCTGTATCTTATTTGTTAATAAAAGCTGATTAGTTATTATTATTACTCTTTGAGTTAAGCTAAAAATAATGTCCTTTTTTTTTGAAAAAAGAAATATTTTTCCACTTTTTTCTTCCGAAAAGGGGGAGGAGGTGTCTTTTTGGAAAAAATCAAAATGCAATTGATATTCTTAAATTACACATAAAAGTTCCTCGGTTGCAAGTGGTTTCATAAAAATATTTTTTTTGTTATCACCTCAATGTATGCACACATGTGCAACCTGACCTTAAATGCTTTGAGTTATTTCTGTAGGCATAAATTTAACCTTGCCTTTAAAAAAATCAATTTATTTCCAAGAAAAAACTTTCAAATTAAAAAATATACAAAACAAAAAATCTAAGGTGGTCTCAAAATGGCTTAGCATAAAAAGAGAAATGACAAGTTTTCTATCATACACAGAGCGGGGTTAATAAAAAAATTAATGACTGCAAAATTGATTGGATATTGCTGCTTGAAAGAAAAAGCTAATGGTGTACTCTAAACATTACAGGTAATGAAATCTTCCTAGAAGAAAAAAAAACACAGACATAGCTTAATTTTTATATCCACTCCAACCATCCACAGAGGTAATAAGAGCAATGTTGCACACATTTTTTACCCTGATAGCTGCTTCTATTGTTAGGGACAGGGATTTATGTCAGTAAATTAATGAAGGGAGGATATAGAATGTGAATTTGTTTTCTTGGCTGCCACTTACCTCTCATATGACTTCGTTGTTTTATGGCCGAGGGTTGTACACCCCCTTGTATAGAAGAGAAGCTAGCTGATGGCTTCCAGCAAAATTATTCAATTCTACCTCATCCTCCTCTCAATAGTACCCTGTTTAGAGTACTACCAGCTTCTGTGCGCTAAAAACAACTTAATATACATTTTTTATTTTTTTTTTTAATTTTTTCTTAGTTGTTAACACTAGAACGATTTAAAGCGGTCATTTTGACCGCAACGCTACTTTGCATTTTAATTACTCTAAATGGTTAACCCAGAATATTTGAAACTTTATGACTTTTCATATCTTTATAACATTGTTAAAATTATAGAAGATTATTATTGTTGGTTTTATAATAATAATCGAAAACAAGTCACTAGAATAATGGCAGCGGTCATAATGACCGCCATACTGATTAATATCTAGTGACACTGTTGGCTGACATCATCATTATTGCAGAAGCTAATTACATCATCCGATGGCATCATTATTTTGAAATAACATTTTTAGTTGAACAATGTTTTGAAATTTCATATATTTTTATAAAAAAAAGTAAATTTTCTTTTTAGAACAACATTTTTGATGAAAATATTTTGAAAATTTATATATTTCATAATAATATTCTTTAATAGAAATAATTTGGATATTTGATCGAAGTATTACAAGGATGTCTCTGTGTAAGAGGTTAAGTGCTCAAGAGTGTTCGGCAATGTTGCAACAACTTGATGATGCTTAAGGTAATGATAGTAGGATAGTGAATTTGAGGTATCGGATGCTGATGACATTCAAAACCCCAATCAAGATAACGATGCAGATGCTGGCGATAGTGATATGTCAAAGAAGATCAAGAAACTTAATCACCAATTTTGGCAATCTTTGTGCACCAGATGGAACTATGTGGAAAATTCCTAGATCAAGACACCGCAACTCCTGGAAAATTTGTTTCACAAAAACGCTTTGAAAGAAAGAGCCATCCAACTTCATATTCAAACTGACATATTGGAGAGAATGAGGCTTCACGTGCATTTGCTGTTTTCTGATTCCATGTTGAAGCTTATTCAAAAATGCACCGTTGAGGAAGCTCATCATCAATTGCAATCAGATTCCTGGAACGCTTCCACAGAAGAACTTGAAGCATTTATTGCTTTGGTCTATGCAAGAGGAGCCATGTGTGTTTCATCATTAGAACTGAATGATATGTGTCAAAGAGTGGGACCGCCTATATTTGCTGGAAATCATGGCGCTGTAATCGCCTAAGAGATTTGAGATTCGTGGTTTGACCAAAAGTCAATCCCCGTGCAGCTTGTCTTGTCAAGGACAATACCCGCACTTGCTTGCATCTTTGAAATCCATTCATTCAAAACTCTCAGCTATGCTTCACAGCATGTGAGAACATCACAACTGATGAACAGTTGTTGCCGTTCAAAACACGTTGCAAGTTCAGTATATGGCTAATAAGCTGACAAGTTTGGATTGAAATTCTGGTTGGCAGTAGATCTTGAAACAAAATACTTTCTGAACAATTTCATAAAATTCAGTAAAGATGAAAACAGTGATAAAGTCTGCAACTGGTGAATACGTGGTTTTGAAGCTACTTGAGCCATTCCTTTTGAAAGGGAGAAATGTTACAACCGGGATATCTCTTTACATCAAAACTTTGTTAACTTTCTTATGTGCCAAAAGCACATCCATCGTACGATAAGGCAGTGAACTCAAGAGAGTTGCCAGCAATTCCTGCAGTAGAACGCTTTTTCTCAAAATTACTCGTCAATGGTAAAAACCCTCACAATTTAACAAGCAGCCAAAAAAGAATGTCTGCATGAGCACTATCATAAACATGCTGAATTTATGAACAAAAAAAAACTTCCAGAAACTGTGCAATATTATAATTTTTCTAAGTGTGGAGGATGTTCTTGGATCCAATGAAGTCACCACACACAAACCAGTACCTGGAAGACACTGCTCATTTTCTTACAATGTTCTGACTTAGCTGTAAGGTGAAATGACATTTTATTTCATTATGCACCTTCCAGTATTTCTTGGCGATCTTATATTTTGAACCTTGTTCACGAATTGAGATCGCCTAACAGTAATAGTGCAATCAATGCATTCTGCAGTGGTGAACAAGGAGTAGCAAACAGGTCAATGCTCAAGCATACAACAAAACACAAGCTTGTGTTCATCATGAGGCTTCACTAGGAAAAAATGTCAAGAATGCTGCATCAAGAACACTTATTGTAAAACATTGTTGGTGGTGTATAAATGTCCATTCAGCTAATAATATAAATGACATTATAATGCTATCCACTATTGGTTTTTTATAATATGAATTATTGAGCATAATTTTAATTCAATTTTAATGATCTTTTTTCTACATTATTTCAATAAATTTTCTAATAACTGTCAAATGATGACTAATGAATAGATTGTATTACTATGTTTATTTTGAAGAATACTGTTTATAATTTATAGATATTGTTTTTTTGTTGTTATGCAAATAAAATAATTATTATATATATAATTGTTTATCACAGTCAAAATGACCAATTCAGTCATTAAAGGCAGTCTCAAATAATCCTGCTATTCTAGTGTTAAATCAAAATTGTTTACCTCCTTGTCTTTATCAGAGTGTATCATAGTATAATCTACAAATAGCTTTCCTGACCTATCTAATCAATAAATCAGTGTCTGCCTGTTTTAAAGAGATTTTTTTTTACCAGCCAACATATACGTGTATAATATATGTTTAAAGTTGAGTTTTTATTTCATTAATTTTTTTATGTGATAGTTTTAAAGTGGATATTCATCTGCTTTGGGTGTCACTTCAATTTTTAGTTTTAGATTTTTAAAGACAGTTATTAAGATATATTGTAAAATTCCACCCATTAGATTTTTTTAATCCTATATTTAATGGATCATCTATGTATAATTTTGTAATCATGTATAAAATAATTGTTGAGCAGCCACATGAAGAAGCTGAAAGAGAAAAACAAAATAGAGCACGGTCTTTATACATGCACATAAAATCCCCATGCCAAATCAAGTCTCTGTTGTTGTAAGTGATGGGCTAACAGGTATGTATGGGTTATGTTCATATTGATTATCATGTGTATGTAGAGGCTATCGACATTGAAATATATATAGTGGTTATGTACATTTATATAATTTACTGACATACAAACTTTTTCTGCTCATGTGAAGTTATAAAATGGGTCTATGTTTGTCTAGGTATGTGCTGGCTGTCTACATAGTTATAAAATGTGTTCTATGTTTGTCTAGGTATGTGCCAGCTGCTCATATAGTTATAAAATGTGTTCTATGTTTGTCTAGGTAATGTACAGCTGCTCATATAGTTATAAAATGTGTTCTATGTTTGTCTAGGTATGTGCCAGCTGCTCATGTAGTTATTGTTACGGGTCCTCTTTCTTTTTATTCCATAAATGTTACAGGCTCTTTGGTTATGCTCTATAAACGTTCAGGCCCTTTGGTTTATGTTATGAGGTTGTGCTGCTAATCCACCAGAGGGATGTCAATTTAGCTTAATGTCTGTCTGTTTCACTTATTTGCTCACTCCTTGTTACAACTCAAAAACCACCCAATCCCATGCGTTGTCAGTACAACGCATTTACATGAATGTACATCAGAATACAACAAGTCCATAAACGAATACAATATTTAAATCCACAGTAATTTGCTCTGCCTCAACTCTGACTAACTAAAATTCCTGTCCTAAAACTCTCGTCACTAGATCTCTTAACTATCTCTCTTCTCTGACTCTCACAACTAATTTTCTCATAACTACTCCTTATGACTCGTAACGATCTCTCTTTCAGTCGGCCCTAACTCCCTCTCATAACTTCTCCTTAACTCCTCGTTCTAACTAACTAATGTCCCAATCTCAGCCCCTATTTATACCCCTCACGTCCGTGCCCTAATTACCCAAGTACGTCACAGTCTCTCTTTTAGTATTATCCTTACTATCTAATCTTTCTAGAGCTTCACCTTTCGGTCGTCATTGTTACCCTACTAGCCTGTCCGGACGCGCCTCCCGCCTTCACACCTTTGCTGTCTACTATTCTATTGTTTCCCAACCTTGTCACCTTGTCACTATTATTCGTGTTAATCCTAATTCTTAGATATCTATTATATTAAAACGTCGAAGGGGATTGTCTCAGTCTCCACATCTACTTTAGCTCGTCACAGTTATAAAATGTGTTCTATGTTTGTCTAGGTATGTGCCAGCTTCTAACACAAGGCACTGGGTGATTTAGTTCTGTAGATTGTTGCACAGATGCATGGAATGGAACAGATTTACAAACATTATCTGAAATAGACAGGTAAGTAAAGGAATAGATTTAAAACAAAATCTTAAAACAAAGAATTAGCTATTACCACTAAATTGTTTGACTAATAACATTTTTAAAAGAATTAAAAACACCGAATGGCATACATTTTTTTTCTAGATTTTTTTTTCATTCAAGCTCAAAAGACACATTATGTTTCTGAAAGATATTTGTTATAAACAGATGTTATTACCCAATTATGCTGCTATTAGAAAAGTTGAATGTAACCTTAAAATTTGGAAATAATTGAAAAAACACTTTTTAAGTTATTTGCAAAACTTTGCAAAAAATACATTTAGAGAAAACACCTTTAAAGTTGGCAATGACATCATGGTACCTTAATGGAAGATGTTTATGTACACTTTTACATGATAACTGGCACATTTTTTTATTGTCCAAGGTGTTAATTATTGATATAACAAACAATAATTTATATTTATAACAATATTCGTAATGCTAGCTGAACTGTGTGAGTCAGCATGAGATGCTAAAGCAGATTGGTCCTTTGACCTCAATGAACATACTTAGTACTGTTCCGTATTATAGGAAACAATGTAATTATGTTTACCTGTAAATATATATATTCCATTAGTCATATCTATTTGCTGCTGAACTTTCTGATTCACATTTGTACAAGCTTTATTTCCATATCAAACACATGGCTAGCTGGTCATATAATTGTATTCTTTGCTATAGTTGGAAAAACAATGACTCATAGCATTGTAAAGCAAAAAATGTGTGGTGATCTAAATAAATAGTTTCTAAAACTACTTAAATGGTAAGTTTTGACTGTTTATTCACAGTATACTCATTCTAAATTTAGCTTCTCTATAAATTTTCAAAGAAAAACAGTATAGACCCCCCCCTGGCACCAATACCCCGTTAAAATATTATAAAGCGAAAATTAAACTGTTTTTAAAACTCAAAACATTGAACTATGTTACGGCATCTTGTTATGTGGAATAATATAATTTACCTTAGACAATTTAAATTTTACTTTATATTTGAAACTAATTAAATTAAACTCATTTTTCTCGATATAGGAAAAGGTTCTAGATTTCTTTTTACCATCGCAATTCTATGGTGGCTTACTGCACAGCGTTTGCTTACAAACCATTACCTAAATGTGGCCATGACTGGTCCAGTGGGATGTATATACTGAACTCATGGAAAGTCCTAGCACAACCAAAGAGGCCCACGGTGAAGATGCTGGGTAGCTATCTTTATTTAAAATGAGCTAGTCTTTATAAAGATTTTGTGGTAGTACAGCTGTATTGATTATGCATCGTATTTACTTCTCACCATAAAAATTATATAGATGAAAACATCCAAATTGACCCCAAAATATTTTTATTTTAATTATTACTCAGAAAACCTTTCTTCTGTTTATAGAGTTTTCTTAGATGGAGGATGAAGTTGCCAGACATCAGAGATCTCATAGCATGGACTCACTTCTAAGAAATCAGCTCAAGTTCATCAATGGAGGAATTAGGCATCGGTCAAATGATACAATCTCATCAAACATTTATTGCATGGTTTCTTACAGTATCAAGCTAGGCAGGTAAAAGTCATAGATCTATTCTATCAAGCTAGGCAGGTAAAAGTCATAGATCTATTCTATCAAGCTAGGCAGGTAAAAGTCATAGATCTATTCTATCAATAGGCAGGTAAATCATAAATCTATTCTATCAAGCTAGGTAGGTAAAATCATAAATCTATTCTATCACGCTAGGTAGGTAAAATCATAAATCTATTCTATCAGGCTAGGCAGGTAAAGTCATAGATCTATTCTATCAAGATAGTAAAGTCATAGATCAATACATCAAACTAGGCCATTAATGTCATTGAAGACTGGTCTCAAAAGATCTGATCTATAAAAGATTATGTTGCAATTCGATATGTCATTCTGATTGCACAGTAAAGGTAATCCTCCTTTTAACACAGTAGTTACTTTTGTATTTGCTTTATTAACCTACTGGTTATGGGGAAAACCCCATACCCTCCCATAACTGAGAGTTTTTTTGGGCTTGAGCAAAGAAAATTTAATAAAAGGTGGTGTCACAAAACTCAAAAAAATTATCTTTCTATCTGGGAAAGAATTTGCTATATATGATCAAAAAGTTATCATCAGAAAAGTTATGATAATTTTATTTCTAATTTTATAATCTTTTTTTTAACTGAAATTTGTATCCGGAGATTATAAAAATAGCATATATATAGTAGATAGATAGATATATAGATATTAAAATATTCAATTTCCATTAATAACAATGTAAATTATTAAAATTATTAAAGATATTATAAAGCTGTTATATGATTTGAAAATGGTCACCATTTTTCATTGAGAACAGCGGACTGCTTTATATAACCTTTTTTATTGTAAAATTATCCATTGTAATATTATGATCATGTTGGAAATTAAATGATCTTTCTAATGATGTTAGACTAAATAAACAGACATGCTAAACCTATTACACTGGGCAACAGCCAAAAAATCGTCAGGGGTTTTTCAACTGATTTAGACTAAATTTGGTGTTCTGAGTCCGAATATTACATTGCTCGGTCAGGCTAACTCCTTGAGATACAGCCATAGACCTGACGAGCTATACGTTTTCTAATATCAGGGGTTTTGAGTTCAATCATTTCTTCTAAATTAGCTGGCATAAAAATTAGCAGCAAATTAATCACAATTATAAAAACAGAGATAATTATATTATATTTATAAATCATCAATCTGGATTTTCACTTGATTATTTAATGCATCAGCACTTGATTGGGCACAGCCTTCTAGTACCCTGACCTTCCATCTGCCCGTCGTCCAGTTGCTCACTGGAAGAAATTCCTGTACCAGTGTTCAGGAGAGAGCTTCCTGACAGCGACGATGAGGCGACCACTTCATACGAGGGAGGAGATACAGAAGAGGAGTATGAATCACAAGATGGTCCGTAGCCGTTCTTCACAATGTGAGCTTACTGATCTACCTGATCTCAGCTTGTCAAAGACTTCCTCCGAGCTGTTGGCGTTCAGACTCAAAGAGAAAAATCTACTTGGCAAGGACGCGCGTATCACCTTCTTCCATAGAAGGTATGAGGACTACATGGGCTACATCAATATGTTCCGAGAGATTGGCGACTCCTCATTGACAGCTGCAAGCGCTCTTGAAGTGTGCTCTTACACAACGGGGAACCAGTTCGCCCTCAATCTCTGCAGTACCCCACAACTCTTGAAGAGAAGTATGAAGCAGTGAAGGATGTGCTCGACAAAATCCAATATGAGCAGCACCAATAGATCATCTGCACGACTTGAAGATGGTGAACTTTCTACTTGGTCAGCAGTCCGGTTCACGAAGTAACCATGCTTCTTCTTTATATGTGGGACAGTCGCGACAGAGCCCAGCACTATGTAAAGATAGAGTGGCCGGCGCGAGAGCAGAAGTTGTTAGCACATGGGGCGAGAAACATCATAAACGAACATCTTGTTGACCGGGAGAAGATATTGATCCCACCGCTACACATGAGCTTGGGTTAATGAAACAGTTTACGCACGCTCTGGACAATGATGGGCGTTTCAACTACATGTGCCGAGCACTTCCCAATGGACCATTGAGAAGCTGAAGGTCGGTATTTTCTAGCAGCCCACAGATACTGCAGCTCATAGAGAAAGGAATGAAAACCTTACACAATTCTCCTTGTCTACAAATTATTTATTTATCTCCAAGAAACTATAGATTTCTTCATAATGAATATAGATTGAGCTATAGAAATCTATCACTTCGCGCAGTGTTGTCAAAATTTAACTCACAGAATGAACAAATTAGAAATTTAAACCAAAAAACAAAAACTTTACATAACTACAAAAAGTATTCTTATTAAATGTTAACTCTTTTTTAACACATTTCTTTTCATTTCTACTCAGTAAAATAAAGCAGAAACATTTTCATTTGAACAGTATCACCATTTTCTGATCCTAGTTTTAAAATTTTTTAAATCTTTTATTCAAATATGCTTGTCCCTGTGAGGTCTTTGTAAAGAATGTGCAATTTTGTTTCTCCTTTATAAAATTATTAGGTTTTATTCTGCATTTATTTTAGCAGGAACTCCTTCCAGGGTCTCATTGGATCAAATGAATTTAGAAAAGTTTTTTTTTTAATTCATTGAATTAATAATACATGTATTTGTTTGTTGAGGTATAAAATAAAAAAATAACCAGTGATTGGTAAAGAAGTAGTGTTCAGTGGAAAATATCCCACAATTGATTTAAACTACTGATTGGTATAAAGAAGTAGTGTTCAGTGGTAAATATCCTACAACTGATTTAAATCCATTGATTGGTATAAAGAAGTAGTGTTCAGTGGTAAATATCCTACAATTGATTTAAATCCATTGATTGGTATAAAAGAAGTAGTATGCTCAGTGGTAAATATCCCATACAATTGATTTAAATCCATTGATTGATATTTAATAGGGGAGATGTTACAATTTTTTGGCTTTAAATAATTTCTTATCTCAGGCATAAAACAATGTAAAAATCATTCACAAAATAAATTGTTTAATAACCAAGGCTATTATTTTACTGTTAATGCAAATGCTCTTCTTACTTTTTTTTTTTGAAAGACTTTAGAATTATAGAATGCCTTGATAAAAAATTAGTATTGCTATTTACGCTATTGTTACCTCGACCAGCAAACTGGAATAATAATTTTTTTTCCGCCGACCAGCACAGGGATGTGCGCATGCGCGACTAGATGGACTCGGACTGCATATTATTGCATATTTTTTGTTTTCAAGCTAGGTAAGGGCTAAGGTTAGGCTTAGGGTTAGGAATAGGGTTAGGGTTAGGAATAGGGTTAGGCGCAATATCTTTAGCCGAATCCCAAAAAAATAATACGGAATCTGTATAGTCGCGCATGCGCAATATCTATAGATGGACCCCTAAAAAAAATACGGAGTTCATCTAGTCGCCCATGCGCACATCTATTGTTGGTCGGCTAAAAAAATTCTGATCTGCTTGCTCGTCGAGTAACAACTGCGTCTATTTATCAGACATAATTTGGAACAGAATTTTCCAAGGACAAAATTTCGCATTCCATTAACTAAGTACATATAATGCGAGATACTAAATATTTTGCAAATCACCTAGTAATTCCTTATAGTATTCCTAGAATTCAAACCTAAAGATTTCTAGAATTATAAGTCATATTTGTCTGTTTTTTTCATTACCCTAACAGTGTTGGAGGCGAGTTACCTGTAGATGTATTTCACCAACACATTTCAAATCTTTCATTATGAAAACATTTTTAAAAACTTGTTTCTTATATCAATTAGTTTTGGCTGATGCACTAAGAAACATTTCAGTAAAATTTGTTTCACCATTTCTAAAAAATTAATTATTGACTTAATATATAAGCTATCATTTTTAGAAGAAATTAAATTCCTTCATCGTATTTATTAGAACTGAAAACTGAGAACTAAAATAACACAAACCTAAAAATATTTTGTCATCCATGCTGTATACATTTTCATTGTCAGTAAAAATATGATGCTTTGAATGTTTTCAGTTTAAGTTTATATTACAGCATAATTAGTCTATTTTTTTCTGATATTATTTTTATCAGGACTTTGTACAGTTGATAGATAAGCTAGAATCAGCCTGTATAAGATTTGTTCATTTCTCTAAGGAAAATGAAGGAGAGTCAGGCATTTTTTTATAAAAAAAATTATTTTACTATAACATTTACTCAGAAAATGTGCTCTAAACAAAAGGAAAGATTTTCTCATTACATATAATACTTATAAAAGTTCACAACACTTCCATTTAATTGATGAAAATCACTTTATTGAACTATCTATAACATTAATTATCCATTAGTGACTATAAACGCATTTAAATCACATTTACACAATTGACACCTAAATTACTTTTCAATTATCAACACACACATCTCTTACTTGTTCATTCCAATTCACAACCTCCTTCAAACATAACAAAACTACATTACCTCCTCCCCCTGCTGTCATGCTCTTGTCTGCTAAAACCTCACAAAACTGTCTCCTCCTTCATTTTTCCCTAATTACTGGCACATCTAACCCTACAAACTACTGGTATTAAGCATCAGCCCTGACCTACTTTCCCGGTCCTGACATACTCACAGGTTGGCAGAGAAAATGGATTAGAAGCAGGTTGGAACTGTCACGTTTCTCTGATGGCTGCAGAATCACTTGGATCTGAAAGCTCTTCAAGTAGAAATCTCTCTTGTCTGGGCCCCAGCCAGCCAGCTAACACGCTACTGAGGAGTTCAGGTTAGGGAAGTAACCCAGTGTGTATTGCTAGACCTGGGAAGAACAGCTTCATCACTCATCAATAGTTATATCTCTGTTTCACGCACTTGGAGTGCTCCTAGCTTTGTTAATACGCAGGAAGTTCAGGTCAAATAAGTTTTCATGGTTTATATTGCTCATCTTTTACCTGTTTAATTAAATTATTTAATAGTAATCAACATAATATTCAAATAATTACTGTTTTTCTAGAAAAACTCGCAAGTTAACAATAGCAGTATTTACTATAAGAACATTATTAATTAAGTCATTACAATTTTAAGTGCTGTGTTACAAAACTAGTGTCTTTATTTGTTAAAACATCTGAATTTTATGTAATGTAAATAATTAAATTACTGTTTACACTAGAGGCGTCACTGTGATCAATAATACATATATTTCGGCTTTGCCTGCACTAGACCTCTGAGAATTAACTTTAAATTACTTAAGCGATAAAAACGATAATATTACTAACTGTTTCAGAAAGATGTATATTACTTTCATTAAATTGAGTTTGCAAACTACGTCACCAATTTAATACAACCATGTGACTACATGCATCCTTTTTTAGCGCGTTTAAAAATAACTCCAGATTGATCCGAGCAGCTTTTAAACGGCTTTCATTTACACAAGCTTCAGACGCTCTGGCATGGTGGCACCCTAGGCTACTGCTCATGTTTTTAACTATGATTGGTTATAAAGCAGACTATACCTAGTTCTTTCTGCTATGAAATTTAGAACTGTTCATTTTGGTCCGCACCCCCTAGTGATGCCACTGGTTTACACACAGCTGAATGTAAGAAATATAAAAAATTAAAGACAAGAGATTTTACTGGAACTGTGTGGTGGTTTGTATAAATTTACTTGGATTACAGATTGTTAATTGTGAAACCTGCTTTTGCTGTTGTTTTAATATACATGCATTATCTATATATAAAACACAATCCTCGAGAAGACGCAGGACTATTTATAGATTGTGGAATTCCCGATCACAGACGACACCAGCGGGAAAATGAGGGGTTGAGATAAAAAAACACTATAGTGTAGAGACTGGGGGGGGGGGCTAATCACAGCAAGCGTGTTGTTTAAAGTGGGTCAAGATGACCGCAGCAAGCCTGTTGTTTATATTGATTGATAAGTGCTATGGATATGATGCTGGACGACTAGTATATTTTAAAAACTGTAATTCATTTGTTCCATGTTAATAAGTCAAATAAGTCAATTCTTCCTTACAACATATTAATAAGTCATTAAATTTTGTTTCATATGCACCCTATTTACACAGGTAAAATTTGCCAAAGATACTCTCCCAATATTATTAGATGACTCTGTGAAAGAAGACTGGTATATTACTAACTGATGTTGGAACCTCAGTCTGTTTCAATTCTGTGGCCCAGATACTAATCCCTGACAGCTTAAATCAAAATAAATCAGATATGAACTCTAAGAGTGAAAGAAGAAGAGAAACAGCCCCTTGTTCCTCGCAGAAAACCCACAAATCTTGGATTGAGTCAGAATATGATGATGATGAAGATGAGGAAGAAGACTTTGACATTCAATCAGACAGTCGCTACACGTCAAGTTAGCACAGAAAACACAGAGGACAGCCTTACAGGGGCTCTAGATAATAGGGTAACTTATTTTAATGACCATACCTTTGAATGAAACAAAATAATTTTTCTCATTTTCTGTCACATAAATATTTATGTTATTTTATTGGGTGGTACTACAAATCACATGCATATTATCACTAAGACTTTTGAATTGATTTAATATTCATTGAATTGTTTTCCAGAATTGTGTCTTTGACATTTTATGTGTAATATATATTTCTACTGTGTGTGATTTAAACGCATGTTGACTGCCAAAAACTGATGTTTTTTTTTTTTCATTCTTATTTAGTTTAGTTTTCAAAATTAGAGTTGCCAACATTGTTTTTTTCTAAACATCTTCAGAATATTTATATCTATTATTAACTTTCCCATATTTCATAAAGATTCTGCTATCAATTATTGCTTTCATTTATTTATTCACATGTTATAACTCATTGTTATGATTGCAAAGAAGGAATCTTACAAATTATTAAATATGTTTAATATCTGAACAATTTTGTATAGCACAGCTTCTGCTACATAAATTTCAGACATCTGAAATGTATTTCATCTTTTACAGTAGGCATGTCAAACTGGGGGTTGCATAGAGTCTTTCACCCACATTTGAAGCCCAAACAAATTATTCTTAAATTGGACTAAAATTTGCTTCATGTTTCTTTTTTTCTGTGTTTTTTTTTTACATTTTTAAAATCACATTCATCTTTATACCTTCTAAATTCTGGTTTACTCACTGACAAAGGCAAAGCAGTGGCTGATGTCTTACAAATATCTCAACCTAACCTTATGTTCAATGTCCAAGTGTGAGTTTGTGGATTGGGAAAAACTAAGTTTACGTTAAATTAACCTATTTAAACGATGGATAATTGAGATGTTGCTGGTGAGACCTGGATATTGAGATGTTGGATGGTGTGACATTGGATATTGAGATGTTCAATGGTGAGACCTTGGATATTGAGATGTTCAATGGTGAGACCTTTGGATATTGAGATGTTCAAGGTGAGACATTGGATATTGAGATGTTCAATGGTGAGACGTTGGATATTGAGATGTTCAATGGTGAGACATTGGATATTGAGATGTTCATTGGTGAGACCTTGATATTGAGATGTCCAATGGTGAGACCTTGGATATTGAGATGTTCAATGGTGAGACGTTGGATATTGAAATGTTCAATGGTGAGACGTTGGATATTGAGATGGATATTGAGATGTTGGATATTGAGATGTTCAATGGTGAGACGTTGGATATTGAGATGTTCAATGGTGAGACCTGGATATTGAGATGGATATTGAGATGTTGGATGGTGAGACGTCTGATATTACAATGTTGGATATTAAGACGCTGGATGGTAGACGTCTGATATTGAAATGCTGGATATTGAGATGCTGGAATGTGATGACGTTTGATATTAAGACTATGCTCATAGTATGTTATAGTCAGCTCTCTTTCAGATTTGTCCTTGTGAATAGACAGACTAGGCAGCCAGTTAAGAACCCCCCCCCCACTCCCCTCAGGTTGGGACTTGCCTAACTAGATAGAAATTAAATTTTAAAGATATATACAATGTCTTTACAATGGGCCCTCAAACATACTGTCCCCAAAACATAACAACAGCCATGGTTGCTATTATCGCCTTTAAAATATAGTTGGATTTTTATTAAATATTTCATTAATGAAATATTTCATTACTTTTAATTATGAATATATCATGAGTGTATTTAGTTGCCAAAGCAAGTATATAAGTAGTTTATATTTTCTACAATACTTTAATGCTGCCCTCATGACAGGTAAATGTGACCCATGCTGATCTCTCTGGGACTCTATTTGACATGCTTAATCTACAGTGCTGCCAATTACTGAAATGCCAGACATCTGAAATTATGGAAATGTCAGACATCTGAAATGTATTATCTTTGTCACCCTTCCACTTAACTTCTGTACATAATTAACCAACCCACTACAGATACTAAAATACTTATCGCTATTTTAATTTTTAGTCATATGACATATTGGCTTTATTAACAATTTTTTAAAAATAGTCATTAAACACAGAGAGATATTTTCTCATTGATAAACACTTTAAAATTAATTACTTTTCTTGTAATTAAGCAGAAAACTACTCTTCTAGCAGCTGGACAGATTTCTGAAAAAAATTAAGGTGTTTGGTACTACATATCTTTTAAAATTTTAAAATAGCTGATCTTATATTGTATTTAGAACGTCTTATTTTAAGCTTAAATTGTTTGGCAACTCTGGCATCTCATAAATTTCTGTTTGAAAATTATATCTGTTAGTTTACTTTTTGACTTTTTTTTCTTGTATTTTAATATTTTTTATTTATTTGCATAAGACAAAAAGTAGACACAAAAAGTCATATTACAAACAATTTCTTCATTCTATATTGACAATGAAATGAATGGATGCATTCTCAGGGAACTGTTTTATTGATTATTAATATATCAAAACTCTCTTTCCCTAAACACCTAAATTAAATCTGCTGACTCTCAAATGCCTTCAGAAATATTTCAATTAGAAAGAAAAGCGATAACTTGTCATCACTAATACTGCAACATATGCAATATTTAGACTGCAAACAAATTAATTGTTGATTTTATGCATAATGGAGCTGGTGTTTTATTCTGGCTGTTATCCATCTTACCTTTAAAACTAATTTCATTTAACATTTTGGCTACTCTTACTTAGGGACATTTGTTTTGTTTTTTATTTAATATATTTGGTAGTCATGAACAAAAAATTTTATAATCAATTCCTTTATTATATACAATTATATAAGCAATCTCATCTTGTTTACTTTGTGAAATAGCCAAAAATTTTACAGCAGGGAATGAACCAGGTGCAGTTAGTCATTGGAGGTCTGAATTTAAAGGAGAGGTATTTCATTCATTCTTATGGGATTCAGGGACACAATTTTTGCATGGCTTTTTATCTTTAGCAGTTATGTTTATTAAAAGTGTTGATACTTAATTTTATTTCTTCAAAAATTCATTGGTCAAAGACTTTTACAATGCATTATACTAAGCATATTTGGCCTAAACATTTTTATATTACATATTTTACAAGTATGAAATAATTAGTCAGCTTGTCTTCATGTGAAGGAAAAGTTTTTAAACATAAAGAACAAATTCTTATCAAAGTTTTTTTCATTGTTTCTTTAAAGATGGATTTAAGCTGAATCTTAGGAATGCTTGGAGACTTTAAAAAATATGTGTTATTGTTTTTTATTTCAACCTGGTCAACTGCAGATTTATCCTGTTTTACCTTTTAAAAAGAATATCTCATCCTTGGTTTCACCTGTAATAAAAATGTAACTATGAGAATGAGATGTAACATGTGTAATGTATCTCTCCAGATAATAATAATACCTAAGCATAGTACTATAAAAATATACCATTTATGGATTAAATTTTTGACTATTTTGAACAGTGAAAGTATTGTGAAATTATTTCAGAAATATTTTATATAAAATCATAAATATAGAAGACTAATTTTTCTTAAATTTTAAAAACTTAAACTATACGTACTACATTGTGCTATTGTACATCGTGACTCTTCATTATGGTCACAGTTTTTCTAATTATGTACAAGATGTTGCTACAGTGCTGAATATATTGACACAGACTCAATAAACTTGATTGACTTAGTTAGCAGTAAGGGTTTGCAGTCTTAATCCTGACCATAATAATAAATATAGTGATACAATAATTTTGATTAGTTCTGTCAGAAGTCATTCTCTAATATAAGGGTCAGACAATGTATCTCAGTCATCTGTTCATACCAATCATGTGACCATAATGTGACACATTTGGCAATACAGCATAGATATTTAGCTTAGACATTAACTATAACAGTATTATAGTTCTGGCAAATGTTACACAATGTTTTCTTATTATTTCAATGACATTTTAATGTTAAAGTTATCAATTGTTTTATTTTATAGTTTTAAAACTCTGATTGACCAATGCTTACAATTTTTACAATTTACTTTATTCTTGCTATTCATTATTTTGGTACACTAGAAAATTTCTTTGTTGGGGCTTATAAACTAATGCTGTTTTTAATACAGATAAAGGCATTTAAGTTTGGCTAATAAACATTTTAGTATCATTTGGAATGTTAAATATTTCAATGTGAAAACTCTGAATTTTTTAATTAAATTGTACATATACACCATATAAAGCATATTTGATTTTTGATGATGGACTATAAAAAAGAATAGAGGTATCAATTATATATTTAAATGTTTAGAGGATATAATTATTGTGCTGTTTGAAAGAATAGATTGTTCTAATTTTTTCCTTCAGATATTTGTGTACATTTCTAAACTGTACACTATGCTTACCTTCCATAATATAAATCAAACCATCCATTCAATTCATTATATAACTAGTCAAAGTGCTGATATAAATTAAACCATCCATTCAATTCATTATATAACTAGTCAAAGTGCTGATATAAATCAAACCACATCCATTCAATTCATTATATAACTAGTCAAAGTGCTAAGATATAAATCAAACCATCCATTCAATTCATTATATAACTAGTCAAAGTGCTGATATAAATCAAACCATCCATTCAATTCACATATAACTAGTCAAAGTGCTGATATAAATCAAACCATCCATTCAATTCATTATATAACTAATCAAAGTGCTAATATAAATCAAACCATCCATTCAATTCATTATATAACTAGTCAATGTGCTGGATTTTACCATTATAAAATTTACTTTTAAAAAAATTCAGTAATGAAAACTCAAATTATATTTTTCATGACAAAGTACTTTCTGAATATTTTACATACAAGTTTGTTAAACTTTGTTCCTAATATCTACATATTTAGCTTGTGTTCAAAATTTACCTATATCCAGAATGAAATATTAAAAACATTATTAGTTTATCTTAGGTTTTTAATTGATGTTTTTTAATCATAATATAATCAAAAATATAACATTAACATTATAAACTTGCATGTGACTTAATAATGCTTGGATACTAATATGTTAATAATTGTTCATTATAATCTGTTAATAACATAACATTGACATTATAAACTTGCATGTGAATTTAGATAATGTTTGTCGACTAAAGAGATATTGTCTAGCATATAGGACCTGAATTCCTAAAGAAAATTCTACTAAAAATGCTTTTACACCAACAAAATTACTGAGTTTGTTATTGATGTTGTTTACTTTCAAGATTGATAATGTAAAAATGTTTTGAACTGTTATTTTTAAACCGCTTAAAGTTTTAGAAAAAAAATATACTACAATTTTATCCAATGATATTGATTTTAAAAAAACGTTTCTAGAAATATTATAGAAGAAAAATATAGTTTCATTTGTAATCTGTATAAAAGTAACAAATCTAGTTGATTACTAAACTGCATATTTGTGTTCCTTTTTTCATCTCTTCAGCTATATTTCATTATAATTTGTTCACTATCATAATTTCATTACTAAAGCATTTGACCATTTTATTTCATTATATCATTAAAAAACAATCAGACCATTTAAACATCATTAAATCATAGGATCCATTATATTTCATAGATGTAAATGATAATTTCTATAATTGGTGGTATATTTATGTATTCTTTTTTTTTTTATAGGCTCATCTTCCTAGAGGTATTGAAAATATACGTAATCATTACTTAAAAATGTTGTCAATGTTACATGGTTAATTTGTTTACTGATTGTGTTCCTGAAGGTAAATTTATTTATGGTGGAATTCTGTTAAAAAAAATCATTGTAATAAAACTAACTATTTTGAGAGACAGTTAAATATGTAATTTAAATTAGCTTATGCTTGTGTAAAGCAGTTTCTGTTGGTAGTTTTCTCACCTGAAAACAAATCTAAAAATAAAATAAATTGAAGTTCCCTTTAGCCCCTGAAGGGCCATCGGGGCAGATAAAGTGTAGAATTAATCTGTTTCTGTAAACCTCAGCATGTAAAGGGATTGGGAGGTTAGCACTACACCTAGTCACCTTTAATTCTCTAACTAGAGTCAAGTACCCATTTAAAGCTGGATGAACTTGAGGGACATTATACCAACTTTCACAAGGACCTAGTCTAAAGTATGTTTTCTTTTTATACCAACTTTCACAAGGACCTAGTCTAAAGTATAAGTTTCTTTATACCAACTTTCTCACAAGGACTCAGTCTAAAGTATGTTTTCTTTATACCAACTTTCATGGGCGGACCTAAACTAAAGTATGTTTTCTTATCTTTGTAACTCACTTTCACTGGTAGGTTCAGATTTAAAGTTAATAATGATGTGAACTTATGTTTGTACAGAGGACATAATAAATTTCCAAAACATATTTTGGACTAACATTTTTTGTTTTTACAGCCACTTGTGAAATGATTCAAATTATGCAAGAAAATGGTGAAGTGGCAATAGTTGTTGGAAGTTCACTCAATGTTGTCAACACACCAGTTTTCAGACAAGCAGATTGTAGGTGAGAAGGAAACATGTTCAATAATTTCCATTGTAAAACAAAATCCAGTAAACTTGAATAGATTGTGTCATGGTCATGGAATGGTTCATGCGATTTTATATCTTACCCTCAGTATTGCTATAGAACCACTATTTCCTCAACTCTGTGAGAGACAGCCTGTCTCATGGAATGATGAAGGATATTCTCCAGTTGATTTAGCATCCCAGCTCTTGTCACTCGTGTCATCTTTTTTTCACAGAGAAGATAAAATCCGATTAGTTCAGCTCATCATGGAGGTTGTTTTTTTTTATTAATTAGTACATTATTTTAATTCATTCAAAGAAACATCAGTGTGGTAGTGAAAAAAACAACTTTTTATGAGATTTATTCCATTTTATTTAATCAAAGTAATATTACATACTAGGCAGTGTATCCAGCTTTGCTCAGAAGGTCGAAGTGCTATGTGAAACTTCATACATTTGTAATGCTTATACATGACACTATTTGAGGGATGGGGCTTAATAGGGTAAAGATTCTGTTGTTAATTCATGCCACATAACTATCTAGTTATCATTCTACATATATCATTTACCTGAAAACCACTACAGCTACAGCTTATTTGGGAGAAATTGTTAAACCGATTTTGTTTTTCTCATTGTTAAAAACTTAAATACCTTTATTAAAGTGCACATAAATGTAAAAAAATTATTGGTTTGATCATACTTATTTATTTAATAATTTCAAAATAAAAGGGTGCACACAGATTATTAAAAATAAAAGCGTGGGTGCACATAGATTATTAAAAATAAAAGTTGCACCAATTAAATCCATATCTATTTATTTAAAGACATATTTAGTAACAGGTTTTATTTTATTTTATACTTTTTTCTTTTTTGTTATACACTTAAGACTATATAACTAATTTAAGACCAAAATAGCCCAGTTTACTATTTTGCACACCTTTATTTATGATATGGTTTCCATCTGAAATTTTTATTTTTTCCCATTATAACATTTATCAAAACAGTGGTTCAGAAAAATATAATTATGAGACTGTGTGTAAATGTCTTTGAGTTTTGGTTGATTCAAACTACAGTCCAGCTATTCTCATTTAAGTTCCCTAGCCTATAGGGCCATCGGGACAGATGAAGGTAGAATTCATCTGTTTCAATAACTCGCATATGAAGGGATTGAATGGCAGCAATAACGCCCAGCCTGCCTACTTCCCAACTTAAGTCAGGTACCTATTTAAAGCTGGGTGGACTTCGTGATGACTTTGAACAAATTTCACTCTAGTAATTCCTGTATTCTAACCGTGAGGATCGAACTCCAGAAATCTCAGGTTGACAGTCAAGAATCTACACCACTCAACCATCCGTCCCACCTAGCCTCATTTAATACTATCTAAATACATGTATTAAACCTTTTTAACTAAATCCTTACCTCAAACATACTGTTGTGTCCAGGATCTCACAGTGACTTTAAACATGAAATTTTTAATTTAATGACAAATTACCTAACATTGAGCTTTAACATAATGAAAGCAACACAATTTAGAAAGCAACACACCATTTGGCAAGGCTAAGGCTAATAACACATTAACCATGAGAATAATTTCCATTTATATATAATCAGAAAACCAAAAGTTCAATATACCCCTTTCTGGATCTTTACAGTAACCACACAAATCTTATTAAAACCGCAAGATGTCATTGAAAATGTCAGTTCACTCACTACCATCACTGGTCACTGCCATACATTGAATTGTCCATTGGCAACCCTGGCTGTCCCTTTAGAAACTTATGTTACTACTGGTTAAACACATTTCTACCCTGATCACCAACTTGTCTCCTTATTCTAACACACAACAATACTCACCAGTGCTTATAAAACACTGCACTCAAGTAATCATCAATCTTTAAAGCAGATTAAATTTGTCAGCGAAAATAATTATTGATAATACACCAAAATGAAGAATTTAAATATCACATAATAAAACGAAAAATACGTAGTGCATGAATGTGGGGTTAGGCTTTTGCACATTTTAAATGTGCACACAGATGCTCAGAGCTACAGACATATTTACATTTATTAGTATAGAAATGTAAACGACATAGTTAAGATTTTAGTATCGACAATAATGTTGTTTTTTTAAATATGTTGCATTCATTCAAATGATCCACATCCTATCTATTGACTGCTAATTTCTAATGCAAACTTTCATTTTCTTTATAATTCAGTCTAGGCACTATGTATTTGCCCTCAGAAATAGTTTCTATTTAATGTTGTGCTGTCTGCTTGCTGTGTCACTGGCTCAGCTTGTTGCTAGCCTGCTGCTGTTACTCTCCAGTCCTCGCTGTGCAGCAGATTCTTTGGATTGTACTTCTTATTATACTCCAGCTCTAAGTCTTTCACTCAGGAACCCTAATGAAGCTCGTACAATGACTCTAGCTGCACAGAAAAACATAGATCACATCAATAAGCAGGTGAGCTTTTTTTTTTTTTAAAGACTTTTATTAAACTTGCTGCATCTGACCATTCAAAGGATGCAAAAATTAGGGAATTTGAAATCATTTATACGAAATATTTTTTTAAACAGAATTGATTTGAAATTTTAAACACTTGTTTAATTGTCTCAATGACAATTCATGATTTTAAAATGTTTGAATTAATTAATTAAAATTTTTTGTCGTCCAAAATGAATTAATATTTTTGGTAATGTTTATATATTGAGAGATATTGGTGTCTCAAGTTTTTCACTAGTTTAAGTTCACTCACTACTGTAACTGGTCACTGCTTGTAATAATCAGATTAGGCTAGAGAATTTACAGTTGGCACAGAGATGGTTTTAATTATCTGGCCACTTAGCTTAGCGGAAGTGAGATTATTAGTTGAGAGCAGACGATAATTTAGACGATGACCTGAGACTTTGATAGTGTAAGAATATATTTTATCACATCATTTGTATTGTACAATGTGTAAAATAAGAAGTTCCTTCATATGCAAATAAATATATGTACATGTATACATAGAAGTCACTCAGTGCTTTTTACATGTAGTTTGTCTTTTATATATACAGTGGATTCCGCTTAATTGGGACGCCGCTTTATTGGGACACTTATTTGGGACAAATCTCAAAGAAACTAAACCAAACCAAGAGTCAATAGTAAATTTGTATGTTTAATTGGGACAGCCGCTTAATCGATTGAAAAGTCTGGTCCCTATGTCCCAATTAAGGAATTGTCTGTATATATAAACGGGATACAAGATATAATTTAATATACATCAATAAGTTAGTTAAACTATATAACTAAGAGACTGAAATATATATACACCTACCAAGAAACAGAAGTACCACGAAAATAATATATACATACATACACCCTGATATACACAAAACTAACTATGACACTGCTATACCTTAAAATGTCCTTTTGAATCTATTTTCTTAGTCTTGTGTTTTTTTTATTTTATAGCAAACTTTACCAATTAAAGCAAGCAAAAGTCTCTTAACATTATACGAGAAATAATATATCATTATACTATATTCATTAGATTAAATTGCAAGTTAAAAATGAAATAACATTCATATTGGCGCTCACATTTTTTAGTCAATTTAATTTCTATAAATATTTGCCCAAGAATTTTTTTTTTACTAAGTCTATTTTGGAATCACTTCTACTGTGTAATATTACAGATTTTCGAGTCAAGATATCTTTTAAACAGAACTTAATATATCTTTGTAAAAAGCCATCAGGAGTTAGTTGTATATTCTTTAATGTTGGTTTATTCTTACTTGCTTTATCAAAACTATTAGTGATGTTAACTTTATTTATTATATATATACATTTCTCTTTAAAATGTATGTCTCATATTGCATAAAATATAAAGCTGTTTGCTCAACAACATTTGGTAAAATTTGTATTCATTGCTTCTTTAACTTTAGCATAATCCGGCTACCAACTGGCTTTGGTTCTATAATTTTTTTTGTAAGCATTCAGCCACTACTGAATGTCCTCATTGTATGATTTAAGGTGAGATTGGGAAGCTCAAACTGAGGTCTAATAAACTTTGCTAATAAATTATCAACATTTTCACAGATAAAAATTTTTAACTTCATTAGCAGCATGTTAGATGATTCATCATGTTCATTGTTGTATAATGTTGCAGTTAAAAAATAAAGTTCACAGAAATAAAACACTTGGTGTCAAAATTCATAAATGCAATCACTTTTGCATAATCCGGCTACCAACTGGCCAGCCGAGTAAAAAGTCTCCTACATGGCTGCCAGAATTGACATTGGACCAGCCGTATGTTTAGTGCCAAGGTGACAAAACACCGTACACTAACATACAGCAGGTAAGATCGTGAATGCCAAATGGCAATCACAATGTGATACTGTTTACGACCGCCTGAATGTGGGCAAGAAGCGATCTTAGGAGAAGTAACACATAATCATGCCACATATTCTGTGATACTCTCCGAAACAAATGTTAAGCATAAGTGGTTCCAAAGGCCTATCTATATCTCACAGTAACGTAATAAATCTATGGTGTTCAATTTGTTATTAAATGAGAAGCGATCGTAAAAGAAATATTTACAGAAATCGTTCAATTAATATTCTGTGTTATGTTCCACAATCTCAATTTTAAACCAAAATTATGGATAGCTAAATATAATGTAATATTTATATTGTTTAAATTGTTATTATTTCTAAAATATGTCTATTTCTAATGTACAATTATTTCCCTTTATTACTAACCTTATATACGTCACTTTTTTTTTATTTTTTGACTATTACGTCACATGAATGAAATGAATAAGGGTTGATTTTGAGTAGCGCCGTACACAACGTTTACAATGCAAACTAATCATTTATGATGGGGGCTTCACACAGAGGGTGTATGGAGGGGGCCCAGTTTCAGGAGGGCCCCCAAAATTGATGGAATACTATGTTTTTAATTGAAGGTCAGCTAAAGCTACACAACGATTCTTTCTTCTCGGGACCAAGCTTGAGAAGCGTCAAAAAATTATCTCATGCCAAAATGCAGGGGCAGCCCCCAAAGAGGCCAAGCCACCGGGCCCGTAAATCCCTAGGTTCTGCACTGCCGGGTCGGCAATTTTTCTTAGTTAATTGTACTATGCTACAATGTAAAACAGTAAATAAACCACCTGTTAAACATGTAGCGTTTTGCTTAACACAAGCACTCACTCACGTCTCTCTTTTTTTTTTAAATACGCCATGTTGAACATCATAAAACATTAAATGAATAACTGTTTGGAAAGGAGTCCATTAAAATATTATGAAGGAATATGATTTTAAGAGTTGTTGTTTATGTCTACCCATAGTGAGGATTATTTTTTTTGGGAGGAACTATTTAACATATGAATTTTATTTGATGTATTATTAGGTGTCCATATTTTCAAATGTATTTTGGCTACAATAATCTGTTCATGTCCTTGGGGCCACTGCAAGTATATAGACCAGAGATGAGCGGACAGCGGACGCGTCCGCTTGCGGACGCAGATCCGCAGACTTTTCCGAGTCAGCGGACTGACAGCGGATGCTTCGTATGGTTAAGTTGCGGACTCGCGGACTGACGCGGATCTTCTTTAGCGTTACCATAAAAAATTTCAAGTCATTTAAACAGCTAAATTTTAGCAATGCGGACTGACTGCGGACCAATGTTGTAAGATTCTGCGGACGCGGACGCGGATCATTGATAGAAATCCGCGGACGGACGCGGACGCTAAATTTCAAGATCCGCACACCTCTGATATAGACTGATTGTTAACGCGCTAAAATATATATCACCATTTTCAACTCCAACTGTGTGCCTACTCGCCGGTCCGGGTACCGGGCCTTTGATAACTAGTAACAATTTAAATAAAACTAAATACAGCATAATTATTTTGTCACAGAAATAATTTAGTTTTACTTTAAAATAATGTGTAGTAATATTTTTACTTGAGATGGTTGCCAACTTAGTTCATTTTTCAACCACGAATCATAATTTATTCTTTTTAATCAAATCTTGAATTGTATTGTAAATTACTTATGAAAATGTTTAGGTACAAAACAATATGCACTTAAATTGTAAACATATTATTACCGACATTCATGTTTGAGCAATGTTCACGGAGTACGGAAATATGGTATCCTAACATGGTAACCAGGTGACTTCTTTTCTACACCCCCTTTCCCTGTCAGCCCTCATGGACTTTACTTGGACAAGGGCCGTAACCATCAAAACTTCGACTCTTTCAAAAATCTGACCCTTAATCCTATTTCTTTTAATTTCCTAGAAAAAAAAAATATATTAAGGCAACGGAACCCCCGCATAAGGCTCGGGGGGGGGGGGTCTAGGAAAAATGCCCGGAATTCTTCCGCTCCTTCATGAGGCCCAGATCTGTCGATCAGTGTATCAATCAATCGATCTCTTTCTCAGACTTCTGTATGTCAATATATTTTTAACTACGTAGACTTTGTTACGCCTAGTTTTTATTCCGTTACTGATTAGTACCATTTGTTTTCCGTTGTACCCAGTTTTTTCCATTGTTGATTAGTTCCATTTGTTTTCCGTTGTACCCTGTTTGGTCCATTGTTGATTAGTTCCATTTGTTTTCCGTTGTACCCAGTTTGTTCCGTTGTTGATTAGTTCAATTTACATTTTGTATTGTGCTCATTGAGCCGATTACAATTATATAATTTTAAACCAAAATGTTTGTTCATAAGTTTGAATTGAAAAAGAAGGTCACGTTAGAACTAAAACGTCTAAAAAAAGAAGAAAGTTTATAATTAAAGTCAACTTTATGTTTACTTTGCGTGTGTAAGACATACTTGAATGGTTGAGATCATCTGATTACATGGTCGGCGAGATATAAATATCAACTACATGGCTAAATATAATTATAGCAGAAACAGACAGTGGTAGAAAAAGAAAGCGGCAAGGCGCATAACTCTGAATGAACTCACGTAATGGTTAGATTGATTGTACGATTCCGTGACATAGTCAGTTGAAGAATAGTCCTGAATATTATACTGTTTGTAGAAACTACAGTAGGTACAAATATTTAAACTTTACTGTGGTAAAGTTTTCGTCAATTCCAGTCCAAAGTAAAAGCACCTTTAATGTTTGTCTAAGTTAAAACTGAATATAGCACTACGAATAGAAAGTTATTTAAACTAAGTACTAATTTGATATGCACTCTCTATTGATTAATAGAATTATTAAATCATTTTAGGCAGATTATTACATAACGAAAAAAAACATAATTATATATTCGATTACTGGTGCAATAGATCTAATGGTTGTTTTCGTTTTGGTTTTTGTGCATAAGCAAGGGATGCCATCAAAGACAGAGGTCCTGCCATGAGCAAGGGATGCCATCAAAGACAGAGGTTCTGCCATGAGCAAGGAATGCCATCAAAGACAGAGGTTCTGCCATGAGCAAGGAATGCCATCAAAGACAGAGGTTCTGCCATGAGCAAGGGATGCCATCAAAAACAGAGGTTCTGCCATGAGCAAGGGATGCCATCAAAGACAGAGGTTCTGCCATAAGCAATTGATGCCATCAAAGACAGAGGTTCTGCCATGAGCAAGGGATGCCATCGAAGACAGAGATTCTGCCATGAGCAAGGGATGCCATCAAAGACATAGGTTCTGCCATGAGCAAGGGATGCCATCAAAGACAGAGGTTCTGCCATGAGCAAGGGATGCCATCAAAGACAGAGGTTCTGCCATGAGCAAGGGATGCCATCAAAAATAGAGGTTCTGCCATATGCTGGAATTGATATGTGTTGAACCTGTTATAAGAGAGCCTAACCCGTAAGAGTGTCCCGCAGATAAAAGGGCCCTGCACAAGGACGGCCCCGTGTTCGTAAAGTTTGTCATATATTCACAAAAAACAGATTCCAGCACAAGTTACAACCAAATGATTTCGTGCCGTTAGATGAGTTTAAAAATAGAATATGACAGATGAGAAAATACCGAAGGATTGATTGAACAGTATAATATGTAGAGCGGATATCAATCAAAACACATGAAAAACAATATTCACTAATACACTGACCATATCAAATATCGATACCATTCGCATTTGTTTGGTTATTAATTAAATTATTCATTGAACTGAACTAATATGACCCAATGAAACTGGCGGTACATTTCGCTACTTAGATGTTTTTATTATAGATGACATTCTAAATGAAATAGGTCATACATCTCTCATGTTATGTGTCAATTTGAATTCAGATTTTGTTTGTTTATAGATGACATTCTAAATGAAATAGGTCATACATCTCTCATGTTATGTGTCAATTTGAATTCAGATTTTGTTTGTTTATAGATGACATTCTAAATGAAATAGGTCATACATATCTCATGTTATGTGTCAATTTGAATTCAGATTTTGTTTGTTTATAGATGACATTCTAAATGAAATAGGTCATACATCTCTCATGTTATGTGTCAATTTGAATTCAGATTTTGTTTGTTTATAGATGACATTCTAAATGAAATAGGTCATACATCTCTCATGTTATGTGTCAATTTGAATTCAGGTTTTGTTTGTTTATAGATGAACTTCTAACTGCAATAGGTCATACATCTCTCATGTTATGTGCCAATTTGAAGACAGTTGTTTGCTTTCTTCAAGTTAAAATGCTGTTGTTTAGTTTGTGTGTACAGTCACTGCTATATATGTTGTTTAGTTTGTATGTTCAGTCACCGCTATATGTTGTTTAGTTTGTGTGTACAGTCACCGCTATATGTTGTTTAGTTTGTATGTCCAGTCATTGCTATATGTTGTTTAGTTTGTGTGTACAGTCACTGCTATATGTTGTTTAGTTTGTATGTCCAGTCGCTGCTATATGTTGTTTAGTTTTTATGTCCAGTCACTGCTATATGTTGTTTAGTTTGTGTGTACAGTCACTGCTATATATGTTGTTTAGTTTGTATGTTCAGTCACTGCTATATGTTGTTTAGTTTGTGTGTACAGCCACTGCTATGTATGTTGTTTAGTTTGTATGTCCAGTCACTGCTATATGTTGTTTAGTTTGTATGTCCAGTCGCTGCTATATGTTGTTTAGTTTGTATGTCCAGTCACTGCTATATGTTGTTTAGTTTGTGTGTACAGTCACTGCTATATGTTGTTTAGTTTGTGTGTACAGTCACTGCTATATGTTGTTTAGTTTGTATGTCCAGTCGCTGCTATATGTTGTTTAGTTTGTATGTCCAGTCACTGCTATATGTTGTTTAGTTTGTGTGTACAGTCACTGCTATATATGTTGTTTAGTTTGTATGTTCAGTCACTGCTATATGTTGTTTAGTTTGTGTGTACAGCCACTGCTATATGTTGTTTAGTTTGTATGTCCAGTCGCTGCTATATGTTGTTTAGTTTGTATGTCCAGTCACTGCTATATGTTGTTTAGTTTGTGTGTACAGTCACTGCTATATATGTTGTTTAGTTTGTATGTCCAGTCACTGCTATATGTTGTTTAGTTTGTATGTCCAGTCGCTGCTATATGTTGTTTAGTTTGTATGTCCAGTCACTGCTATATGTTGTTTAGCTTGTGTGTACAGTCACTGCTATATGTTGTTTAGTTTGTGTGTACAGTCACTGCTATATGTTGTTTAGTTTGTATGTACAGTCACTGCAATATGTTGTTTAGTTTGTGTGTGCAGTCACTGCAATATGTTGTTTAGTTTGTGTGTGCAGTCACTGATATATGTTGTTTGATTTGTGTGTACGGTCACTGCTATATGTTGTTTAGTTTGTATGTACAATCACTGCTATATGTTGTTTAGTTTGTGTGTGCAGTCACTGCTATATGTTGTTTAGTTTGTATGTACAGTCACTGCAAAATGTTGTTTAGTTTGTGTGTGCAGTCACTGCAATATGTTGTTTAGTTTGTGTGTGCAGTCACTGATATATGTTGTTTAGTTTGTGTGTACGGTCACTGCTATATGTTGTTTAGTTTGTGTGTACAGTCACTGCTATATGTTGTTTAGTTTGTGTGTGCAGTCACTGCTATATGTTGTTTAGTTTGTATGTACAATCACTGCTATATGTTGTTTAGTTTGTGTGTGCAGTCACTGCTATATGTTGTTTAGTTTGTATGTACAGTCACTGCTATATTTTGTTTAGTTTGTGTGTGCAGTCACTGCAATATGTTGTTTAGTTTGTGTGTACGGTCACTGCTATATGTTGTTTAGTTTGTATGTACAATCACTGCTATATGTTGTTTAGTTTGTGTGTGCAGTCACTGCTATATGTTGTTTAGTTTGTATGTACAATCACTGCTATATGTTGTTTAGTTTGTGTGTGCAGTCACTGCTATATGTTGTTTAGTTTGTGTGTACAGTCACTGCTATATGTTGTTTAGTTTGTATGTACAGTCACCGCCATATGTTTTTTAGTTTGTATGTACAGTCACTGCTATATGTTGTTTAGTTTGTGTGTGCAGTCACTGCTATATGTTGTTTAGTTTGTGTGTACAGTCACTGCTATATGTTGTTTAGTTTGTATGTACAGTCACTGATATATGTTGTTTGATTTGTATGTACAGTCACCGCTATATGTTGTTTAGTTTGTGTGTACAGTCACTGCTATATGTTGTTTAGTTTGTATGTACAGTCACTGATATATGTTGTTTAGTTTGTATGTACAGTCACTGCTATAAGTTGTTTAGTTTGTGTGTACAGTCACTGATATATGTTGTTTGATTTGTATGTACAGTCACCGCCAAATGTTGTTTAGTTTGTGTGTACAGTCACTGCTATATGTTGTTTAGTTTGTGTGTGCAGTCACTGCTATATGTTGTTTGATTTGTATGTAGTCACCGCTATATGTTGTTTAGTTTGTGTGTACAGTCACTGCTATATGTTGTTTAGTTTGTGTGTGCAGTCACTGTTATATGTTATTTAGTTTGTATGTACAGTCACCGCTATATGTTGTTTAGTTTGTGTGTACAGTCACCGCTATATGTTGTTTAGTTTGTATGTACAGTCACTGATATATGTTGTTTAGTTTGTGTGTACAGTCACTGCCGTATGTTGTTTAGTTTGTATGTACAGTCACTGCAATATGTTATTTAGTTTGTGTGTGCAGTCACTGCAATATGTTGTTTAGTTTGTGTGTGCAGTCACTGATATATGTTGTTTAGTTTGTGTGTACAGTCACTGCTATATGTTGTTTAGTTTGTATGTACAATCACTGCTATATGTTGTTTAGTTTGTGTGTGCAGTCACTGCAATATGTTGTTTAGTTTGTATGTACAGTCACTGCAAAATGTTGTTTAGTTTGTGTGTGCAGTCACTGCAATATGTTGTTTAGTTTGTGTGTGCAGTGTTTGCTATATGTTGACTTCTTTTTAAAAGACGAAAACAATGAAATAGAAAAAATGATGACGTCAAAGTGCACACAGATAAAAAGTAAATACCGCGATACCTTAACTCACGAGAACATCATTACAGTTTAACAGATAATACTGACTCGTACAACTATCTAGTGGTAGACTACTCTCGGTTGTTCTACTCATAGATTGTGTTCTTTAACTGTGATATACGCTCACCTTGATGCGTGTGTTCTATGTTCTATTTACACTAGCGCCAGCCTTGTAATACTGAATCACATGTAGTGCATTGAATTATGTTCATCAAAGCAATTTGTTCATTATTTAAAAAAAATTAATCAAAAACAAAATGTACTAAATTTAAACGATATATTTTTGTCGAGGATTGGCAGTATTGACAATATGCATCTGTCACAAGAAATGTCACAAGAAATGTATAAGTCACAAGAAATGTATAAACAGTTAACAATAAGGAGAACACTGGTATGAAAACAAAACAATGATATTATTGGCATCAATGTACACATTCTAGAATATTGACATCAAGTAAACATTGTAGAACATTGGCATCAATGTACACATTGTAAAACATTGGCATCAATGTACACATTGTAAAACATTGGCATCAATGTACAGATTGTAGAACATTGACATTAATGTACATATTCTAGAATATTGATAAATCAATGTACACTTTCCAGAACATTGGCATCAATGTAGACATTCTAGAATATTGTCATCAATGTATACATTCTAGAATATTGTCATCAATGTACACATTCTAGAACATTGTCAAAATGTACATGTGTATCAAAATACATAGACATAATGCAAAGTAAATTAGAAAATATGTTGAGATGTCACACTGACGAGAGACATTTTTTTTTAGATGACAATTACTTTTTCATAGACATTGTATTCCAGTGAGAATCGAACACAGTTCCAGTAGAAATTGATTATTGAGACAATCACAGCTGTTGTCTTAGGACTTTAGGGACTCTAAGACTTTTTAATTATTTTATTTTCTGGATCCCTTAGTCTTTATAATGAATCCTGACAAGATTAATCAAATAGCTATGTCGGATACTATTTTAAAAGGCACTGATTGTCTGCGCATGCGCTTATTCTAAATATCCCACCAGTCCTTCCTGCGCATGCGTATATGAAGGACGGTTGAGATCTTTGTAAATTCGGGACCACTGAAAGGTGACGCAACCCTAACAAGTGCCAGGAGCTCCAGTCTTTAAAGGCCCAAAGGGCAGGATAATATACTGTTTAATACTTAGTAATCGTTGTGATCAGATGAGCTCTATTTGATTGAGATTTCTAGGGACTCAAGGCCAGTTAGTGGAGCGTTCGACTGCCAACCTGAAGGTTCCTAGTTCGATCCAGGGTGATATCTACTGGAATATTTTCAGATTCCGGTGAAAATGTCCAAAACCCACCCAGTTTTAAAATGGGTGCCTGACTAGTTTGCGAAGTAATTGTGGACACACAATCCCTAAAAAAAATGCCGTGGCTACAGAAACATATGAATTCTTCTCTTCACCTGCCCCGACAGACCTGGGAAATTTTACTTCATAAGACTAATTATCGCCAGTCCTGATGACTTGTACAGAATGTACAAAGTCATAAAACAAAGTCAACTGCTGTTGGACATATGCACATTGGTTTATAGCCACATCGAGCTGGTGGTACTGATAGACAGTCTCGTCTGGTGGTACTGATAGTCAGTCTCGTCTGGTGGTACTGATAGACAGTCTCGTCTGGTGGTACTGATAGACAGTCTCGTCTGGTGGTACTGATAGACAGTCTCGTCTGGTGGTACTGATAGACAGTCTCGAGCTGGTGGTACTGATAGTCTCCAGCGACGCAGTATTAATAGAGATTTTAATGTTTGGTGATGGAATAGTTCTTTATCGGCTCCATATGGATTGCTGGGGGTCGGGAAATGTGAGTTCTATGAAGTAATAGCCAACTTTGATCTTTTATGATCGATATAAAAAGAGATCGTTAATAAAACAAAAATACATTATTGGTTCAATGATTAAACCCTATTGGCAACTGAGTTGGCAATAACACATTGCATTAAGAAGTCAACTTAGACAACTTGTGTCAATAAATGGAACCTTTTTTACATGTTTGTCCCGCCATAATTATAGTCAGTTAAATTGCCAACTTACGTTGTTCAACCATTAGAAATATGATACCACATATCAAGCTCACCAAAACGTGCATTCAATCCTGACCCATTTTCTTTTCGTTTTAATAGTTGATAGTTTATATTTAATAGTTAATAGTTTATATTTAATAGTTGATAGTTTATATTTAATAGTTGATAGTTTATATTTAATAGTTGATAGTTTATATTTAATCTTTCCTTCTAGTCAATGTTTATTTTGAGAGAACTCTGTAAATATTGATTCTTTGCAAAATTTATTTAGCTCAAAAAGAATTTATACTTTTTTATTTCTGATATTCAACAGTTATTAATTTAATTCCACTAGATTTAGACTTGTTATTAATTTTTCAAATTTAAATGCAAGTTTACTAAAAACAATATTTTTTCCATGTCCACCTCTGTATACTGTCTTGTTAGTTACGTCAAGAATATAACTTGAGCTAGGTAATTATTTTTTATAAAATTGAACTATTCCTTCCTTAAAACAAAGTTGAAAAGTTTATAAATAAAAGACTTTTGTAAAACTAAAATATGAAATAAATAAGACCGCAACACCAATAAATATGTTCAAATAATTTCAAGTTGAGACCACAACACCAATACATCTGTTTCAAAATTTCTAGTTTAGACCATAAAACCAATACATCTGTCTAAATCATTTATAAAATGTATGAGCTGCAGAGTTGGATGTTAGAATCATTTCTTGAAGTTTTTATTCCCTTTCCAATCTATAGAAATAACCGACAATACAATAACAATATGTCATTATGGTACAAATCTAAGTTACATTTCATAATATATTAATGTATTTAAGTGTTTGTGCCAGTGATGGTGTACTTGTTACTTGTTTTAACTATTCCCTGTACTGGAGTACATTCTTGAAGTACTTGTATTCGCAATTTTAAAAACGTGTGTACTCGTACTTGCACCTTGAGTACTTATACTCGTACTTGTACTTACATGGTCATTGCTTTGAAATCTCTGGATAATACCATACTAAATCAATGGAAACTGACAATACAATAACAATAGGTTGTTGTGGTACAACAGCTTTCCCCCATTTTGTTATATCATTGCCAAATTTAGAACTATATATAGTCTGCAGATTGTGCTCACATGTTTAATGTTATTAATAGAAACAAGAAACAAAAAAGTAAAAATTCTGTAAAAATCAAATGGATTCATCTTACCTGATAATAACCGATTGATAGTAACCCTTGTATGAAACAAGGTATTGATAGTAACCCTTGTATGAAACAAGGTATTGATAGTAACCCTTGTATGAAACAAGGTATTGATAGTAACCCTTGTATCAAACAAGGTATTGATAGTAACCCTTGTATCAAACAAAGTATTGATAGTAACCCTTGTATCAAACAAGGTATTGATAGTAACCCTTGTATCAAACAAGGTATTGATAGTAACCCTTGTATCAAACAAAGTATTGATAGTAACCCTTGTATCAAACAAGGTATTGATAGTAACCCTTGTATCAAACAAGGTATAAGAGGCATTCAATTAAAATTATCTGTCGTGGGTGTCTATTGAAAGACATTTCCAGCATCGAAACAGGATGATGAGGGTGAAGATATCATGACAATAAACAGGATGATGAGGGTGAAGATATCATGACAATAAACAGGATGATGAGGGTGAAGATATCATGACAATAAACAGGATGATGGGAATGAAGATATCATGACAATAAACAGGATGATGAGAATGAACATATCATGACAATAAACAGGATGATGGGAATGAAGATATGACAATAAACAGGATGATGGGAATAAAGATATCATGACAATAAACAGGATGATGAGGGTGAAGATATCATGACAATAAACAGGATGATGAGAATGAACATATCATGACAATAAATAGGATGATGAGTGTGAAGATATCATGACAATAAACAAGATGATGGGGGTGAAGATATCATGACAATAAACAGGATGATGAGAATGAACATATCATGACAATAAATAGGATGATGAGAATGAACATATCATGACAATAAATAGGATGATGAGAATGAACATATCATGACAATAAACAGGATGATGGGAATGAAGATATCATGACGATAAACAGAATGATGAGGGTGAAGATATCATGACAACAAACAGGATGAAGGGAATGAAGATAACATGACAATAAACAGGATGATGGGAATGGAGATATCATGACAATAAACAGGATGATGGGAATGAAGATATCATGACAATAAACAGGATGATGATATCATGACAATAAACAGGGTGATAATATCATGACAATAAACAGGATGATGGGAATGAAGATATCATGACAATAAACAGGATGATGATATCATGACAATAAACAAGATGATGAGGATAGTTAGAATAATTTATTAGTTAAGAGGACAATACTGTTGACCTTAAAATGAACAGAGCCCGCTCAATGCATGAACTAGCCCGAGGGCTTGCTCGGGGTGGGATAAGAGTATACGATTATAGATGCTCCATGCTCATCGATCATTTACATTTTATTATTAGCTTAAGAAGGGCCCCAACCCACTGGATTGCCCAGGGACCCAGAAAATGTTGCGATGAAAGCTTTACTCAAAATCATTGCACGACCGATTTTTTCTAAGCATTAAAAATACTTTGAACTAATGGTATAATTCCATAATTTTTACCTTAAATATGCTACACTTTTATTTCATTAGATCTTACACTATCTTCAAAGCAACAAGGGAAGAAGAATGTGTGTCATCTATACAGTAATATGACCTATGTACGATACTTTACAGTAATGTACTGATGTGTATCTCAGTAATATAATGTACAATGCTGGATAAATTAGCTTTACATTCTGTATTTGATGCCAATCATTTCCATAAGTTGTCTAGCATCTAACCTAATGGAGGCAACTGGCCTGAAACTAAGGATGTTTCAACATTATCTGGAGACATACTGGCCTGGAACTACAGATGTTTCAACATTATCTGGAGGCATACTGGCCTGGAATTACAGATGTTTCAACATTATCTGGAGGCATACTGGCCTGGAACTACAGATGTTTCAACATTATCTGGAGGCATACTGGCCTGGAACTACAGATGTTTCAACATTATCTGGAGGCACACTGGCCTGGAACTACAGATGTTTCAACATTATTTGGATGCCAAGTGGCAGGGAACTAAGGATAATTTATTTGGCCACTCGTCCACTGGGCCCTAACTCTAGGTCTACAATTTATTTATCTACTTCTAGTCAAATCTATATAAATTCTATAGTTTTGAATAGTTTCTGCGGTTTTTAAACAAATAATCCAAAGGCTTAAATGTGAAATAATTCCATTTAAATATTTGTTTTCTGTATTTCTACAAAATATAACATCTTTAAATTGTAATAAAAATCATGAAAAAATCGGATCTGTCCGAAATCAAAATAACCTAGCCTACTGATCAAAACTAAGGGACTATAACTATATTCAAAGGTTTTGCAGGGTGTCATAACCAGGCTTGCGGAGCCGGAGCCGAGGAGCCATGGAGCCGCACTTTTTGCTGGAGCCGGAGCCGAAAAATCTGGCGGCTCCACGGCTCCCAAATATTTTTTTTTTAAAGCAGAGTTTTTTTTTTTAGCTTTAAAATTCCAAATTTGTTTGATTGTTTGCCTCCTACAATTTGAAATGTTGTCATGTTTTACGAACGCCACAACAGTAACAGCATTTAAATGACAGCGTGCACGCACATCACCACAATAAATCTTTATTGGGGAATCGTTTTGTGTTCGTTTTAAATCTTGTTTACCCTCTGAAATTTTTTTAATGGCATGTCATTTTGTTATATATAAAGTTAAAACAGTTTTATTTCATAGAATAATTGTATCAATTATTTAAAAATAAATTTTTACTACGACGACAAATAGAACGCGTTATTTTGTATATTATTTGACCGCGAATTTGTAATAGACTAAAAACAAAATGGACGCTTTCTGTATTTAACAATTTTATTATAAACAGAATAGCTGAAATAGAGTAGATAAATTTATAAGGCTGTGGGTCCGAATAACAATTAGACATTATTGGGACGGGGTCCGAATAAAAATCGGAGTTTATTGGTTCCCGGGTCCGAATAGTCACTTTGAAGTTATAAATAATAAATACTGAAGTCTTTAAAATATTTTAAATAATGTATCATATTACTATTTGCTAATTTGATCATTGAAATAACTTTTTATTACTTATGTAAATGGCGACTAGTGAAACCTCGGTCGAAAATAATGATATGATTCTGGATGTACTGAAATGGTTTGTTTTAGTAAAACCGACAATGCGTATATTTTTCAAGTTCCTGATGATGAGGGTGAACGCGGCAAAATTTGCATAACGTTTTATCAGCGGCATGTTTGCGTGGCGCAATTACAAAAAATTTGCCACGTGTGATACTATCTTATTAGGGAGCCGGAGCCGAGCCGGAGCCGTCAAATTTGTGGGAGCCGGAGCCGGAAAAATATGGCGGCTCCGCAAGCCTGGTCATAACTCTGTTATAAGCGTTGGTCAGTACATGTTGTGAGTTCTTATTCAGGATGAAAAAGTGTGCTAGTGGTGGAATAAATTAGTGCAAGTGAAAATGGTGACCAGGGGTGAAGCAGTTAGAAAAAGAGACCGTGAGTGCTAGGACAGCTAAGGATAAAGAAGTGTTGTACAAGTGTGAATATAGGAGCTAGACAGTTAAAGTGTGATACTATGTAGTTGAGAAGTTTTATAGAGACATGTGTATTTACTTGATATTATGGACTATTCATATTATGGAATTCTGTTATTTGTAAATATGTATATATTTTATTATTCACTGTTCGTGTTGTGGATTTATATATTAAAAAATGAACCACGACCATCGAAGTTTCTTGTGATTTATGAGTGACCGTGAAAGCTGAAGATAACATTGGAAGATAATTTAAAGTAATGAGTACACAGCAATTGAAGAGGTAATGTTAGCCTTCTGAAGAGATACGACACAGGGTACAGCTAGTCATAAAATAATATTCATTGCACACTGTCTACATTACCCCAAGAACATCATTAGTTGAATGTGACATCATTAGTTGAATGTGACATCATTAGTTGAATGTGATATCATTAGTTGAATGTGACACCATTAGTTGAATGTGACATTAGACAATGGGAAATGAAAACATAAAGTTGATCTTTGGTGTTTAAAGGGAACAGTTTTTCCTTTATCAAGTATTTCTCTTGGTTTTATCTTTCATCTATAAAAAAATACTTATTAGTTATGTAAATACAATATAATATTACAGACAATCAAACAACAGGCTTCAAGCCTGTAAATTGAACGTTAGTAGCATCATCAGCAAAATGACATATCCCGAGACAATAGCCAGTTTCCACTCATGTCCAAATGTATCGACAAATATTCCAGCATCGATCTGTAATGTTGCATTCCGTCAGACCATCTCTACTTGGTTTCTATATGCCGTCAGACCATCTCTACTTGGTTTGCTTTTGACATCGTCACCTCGTAAAATAAAATGAAAAAAAAAAATTTGGCCTGAAAAGAAAAAAAATTCAGAGATGAACTGACAATATTTCATTTTTTTTTCCTCCCTTGATTCGCAAGTGAAAAGTTGTCTGCTCTTGAGACGGATAGACCCGTGGCCGATGAAGTGAGAAAATCCAGTCTGTTCACTAACAGTTGTGTCCCTTGGGCCGTTAATGTAGCAATGAGTAGGTCATCAGTCACGTGACCAAGGATCGATTCTCTTCAGAGATACACTTGACTAACTTATTTAGGTCTTATACAAAGAAGTACTTGACTAACTTTCTAAGGTCTTATAGATAGAAGCACTTGACTAACTTATTTTGGTCATAACGACAGAAGCACTTGAATATCTAATTTAGGTCATTTAGACAGAAGCACTTAACTAACTTAATTAGGTCATATAGACAGAAGCACTTAACTTATTTAGGTCATATAGACAGAAGCACTTGACTAACTTATTTAGGTCATAGAAACAGAAGCACTTGACTAACTAGTTTAGGTCATAAAGACAGAAGCACTGGACTAACATATTTAGGTCATATAGACAGAAGCACTTGACTAACTTATATAGGTCATATGGACAGAAGCACTTGACTTACTTATATAGGTCATATGAACAGAAGCATTTGACTAACTTATATAGGTCATATAGACAGAAGTGCTTGACTAATTTATTTATCTCATGTACAAAGAAGCCCTTGATTAGGGAAGCTTTAGTTCATATTGTGAGAATCTCTTTAAAAACAACTTGCTATAAACAAACCTCTGACTTAATATACGTGTGGTGCGATGTGTAAGAACTGACCTATTGAAACCTCAGACTAGATAAACAGTTTATGTAATGACTCATTCTATTCATGATCTATTCTTCATGTGGCGACAAAAGTCCTAGACAGAAACAAATTAAAATTGTGTAACTAGATAGAAAGTCAATATTTAGATTGATAAGACAATCACAACTTAGATTATTATCATAGACAATATCTCCAAATAGTTCATTTTAAAACCTTAGCATCAGAGAAATAGTTTCTATTATTTTTATTCAACTTATTAATATGCATATATAGTCTCTGATATTTTAATAGGACATATTATAACATAAACTTAGAAGTATGGAGTGTCTACATGTATTAGAAGTATTGAGTGTGTACATGTATTAGAAGTATGGAGTGTCTACATGTATTAGAAGTATTAAGTGTCTACATTTATTAGAAGTATTGAGTGTCTACATGTATTAGAAGTATTGAGTGTCTACATTTATTAGAAGTATTCAGTGTCTACATGTATTAGAAGTACTGAGTGTGTACATGTATTAGAAGTATTCAGTGTCTACATGTATTAGAAGTATTGAGTGTCTACATGTATTAGAAGTATTGAGTGTCTACATGTATTAGAAGTATTGAGTGTCTACATGTATTAGAAGTATTCAGTGTCTACATGTATTAGAAGTATTGAGTGTCTTTATTTATTAGAAGTATTAAGTGTCTACATTCTACATTTATTAGAAGTATTGAGTGTCTACATTTATTAGAAGTACTGAGTGTACTATACGTATTCAGTGTCTACATGTATTAGAAGTATTGAGTGTTTATGTTTATTATTGTTTGCATACCTAAGAAAATCCAACAAAAAATTTGACCAAGAGCTAAATAAAAAGTATATAAGTAATGTGATAATGAGACAAATTTTCGACTAGCCAGTATATAAACACATATTCAACTAGCCAGTATATAAACAAATATTCAACTAGCCAGTATATAAACAAATATTCAACTAGCCAGTATATAAACAAATCTTCAACTAGCCAGTATATAAACACATATTCAACTAGCCAGTATATAAACAAATATTCAACTAGCCAGTATATAAACAAATATTCAACTAGCCAGTATATAAACAAATATTCAACTAGCCAGTATATAAACAAATATTCAACTAGCCAGTATATAAACACATATTCAACTAGCCAGTATATAAACAAATATTCAACTAGCCAGTATATAAACAAATATTCAACTAGCCAGTATATAAACAAATATTCAACTAGCCAGTATATAAACAAATATTCAACTAGCCAGTATATAAACAAATATTCAACTAGCCAGTATATAAACAAATATTCAACTAGCCAGTATATAAACAAATATTCAACTAGCCAGTATATAAACAAATATTCAACTAGCCAGTATATAAACAAATATTCAACTAGCCAGTATATAAACAAATATTCAACTAGCCATTAACGAAAGAAACATTCAGGTATCGTGAAAAGCACGTTAATAAACTAATATTCATATTCAGTCCCATCAAAAGTTCATCTAGCTTGGACAGCTTAACAAAATCTTTTCTGGACATTGGACCTAATTGGACTAGAAATTATCTGCAAATGGTTGGCGAATGCATGAAGTGGTTGGTCAAAATGAACATTCCACGAGACAGAAAAATGAACAAAATTGTAGAATTATTTCTAGAACATAGAAGAAGTTTTAGTAGAGCTCTTAGTTTCTGGCACTTGTGTCCATTAGTCACTGGACATGTTTGACTGTGATAGCAGATAGCAGGCTCTGTTAAATGGACACTTAAGATTGCTAGCCAGATGACCTGTCGTTGAACTCTACAGAAATGTAACCGAAAACTTTGTTTTTATTGATTATCATGGCGCACAGGAAAGTAATCGATGTACAGAAGTGTACAATTGATTAGACATCAAATGATATAATAAGACATGAAAGGTTTTCTAGGCATATATACTTTGTCTTTAGTATCTCAATATATATATATATATATATATATATATATATATATTGACTTTAGTTTCTCAATATCTTTGTCTTAAGTTTCTCAATATCTTTGTCTTAAGTTTCTCAATATCTTTGTCTTAAGTTTCTCAATATCTTTGTCTTAAGTTTCTCAATATCTTTGTCTTAAGTTTCTCAATATCTTTGTCTTAAGTTTCTCCCTATCTTTGTCTTACGTTTCTCAATATCTTTGTCTTAAGTTTCTCAATATCTTTGTCTTAAGTTTCTCAATATCTTTGTCTTAAGTTTCTCAATATCTTTGTCTTAAGTTTCTCAATATCTTTGTCTTAAGTTTCTCAATATCTTTGTCTTAAGTTTCTCAATATCTTTGTCTTAAGTTTCTCAATATCTTTGTCTTAAGTTTCTCAATATCTTTGTCTTAAGTTTCTCAATATCTTTGTCTTAAGTTTCTCAACATCTTTGTCTTAATTTTCTCAATATCTTTGTCTTAAGTTTCTCAATATCTTTGTCTTAAGTTTCTCCCTATCTTTGTCTTACGTTTCTCAATATCTTTGTCTTAAGTTTCTCAATATCTTTGTCTTAAGTTTCTCAATATCTTTGTCTTTAGTTTCTCAACATCTTTGTCTTAAGTTTCTCAATATCTTTGTCTTAAGTTTCTCAATATCTTTGTCTTAAGTTTCTCAACATCTTTGTCTTAAGTTTCTCAATATCTTTGTCTTAAGTTTCTCAATATCTTTGTCTTAAGTTTCTCAATATCTTTGTCTTAAGTTTCTCAATATCTTTGTCTTAAGTTTCTCAACATCTTTGTCTTAAGTTTCTCCCTATCTTTGTCTTACGTTTCTCAATATCTCTGTGTTAAGTTTCTCAATGTGTATACTTTGTCTTCAGCTCCAACAACACAAACAGAAATACATTTAGAACGCGTGTTGCCCTGTGACACAATCGATATAAAAACTACACATTTTATTGTCATATAAAAAATACAGCCAATAATGGAATAGTGTAATGTAATAAATGAGATGTCCGTCTAGATGACCAGACTAACTAGACCCGCGTCTAGATGACCAGACTAACTAGACCCGCGTCTAGATGACCAGAATAACTAGACCCGCATCTAGATGACCAGACTAACTAGATCCGCGTCTAGATGACCAGACTAACTAGACCCGCGTCTAGATGACCAGAATAACTAGACCCGCGTCTAGATGACCAGACTAACTAGACCCGCGTCTAGATGACCAGACTAACTAGATCCGCGTCTAGATGACCAGACTAACTAGACCCGCGTCTAGATGACCAGAATAACTAGACCCGCGTCTAGATGACCAGACTAACTAGACCCGCGTCTAGATGTAAACAATTGGTCGCATAAAAAACAAATATCTCATTCCGACTGTCAAGTACTAAAAGTTCAATCATTACTACAACAACTGAAACCCCAAGATCCTCGAGCTGAAAAAAACTGTAAGGAGAAGGAGAGGCAGGGTGGGGGGATTCGGGCAACGCAGTGGTTCTAAATCGATTGTTGATTTAATGTGAATGTATCTGTTTAAATAGATTCCTTTGTAAATTGGTGACAGGCATCCGTGTTTGAGATGCACAGATACAGGTTGCGTCATCACGTTAACCAAAGTTTCCCCTCCGCAGATACAGATTGTGTCACCACGTTGACCAAAGTTTCCCCGCCACAGATACAGGTTGTGTCACCACGTTGACCAAAGTTTCCCCGCCACAGATACAGGTTGTGTCATCACGTTAACCAAAGTTTCCCCGCCACAGATACAGGTTGTGTCACCACGTTGACCAAAGTTTCCCCGCCACAGATACAGGTTGTGTCATCACGTTAACCAAAGTTTCCCCTCCACAGATACAGGTTGTGTCATCACGTTAACCAAAGTTTCCCCGCCACAGATACAGGTTGTGTCATCACGTTGACCAAAGTTTCCCCTCCACAGATACAGGTTGTGTCATCACGTTAACCAAAGTTTCCCCGCCACAGATACAGGTTTTGTGTCATCACGTTAACCAAAGTTTCCCCTCCACAGATACAGGTTGTGTCATCACGTTGACTAAAGTTTCCCCTCCACAGATACAGGTTGTGTCATCATGTTAAGCAACATTTCTCCCGATTCTCCGCTGTGTGTTTGGTTAGATTTTTATATTTCTGAGCAAACAAAGTTGTGATAAATAGTTTTTCTTGGTGAAAAAAGGACACTTCTATTACAAACTTTTATTTTTATCTCATTTCTAGAAGATGGTAATTAGATTTATCATGGATAGTAAACTTGGTTTGTTCAGTGAACATTTCGAGATCCTATATTAAACCTGATGAGAGGTTGTACAGTGAACATTTCGAGATACTATATTAAACCTGGTGAGAGGTTGTACAGTGAACATTTCGAGATCCTATATTAAACCTGGTGAGAGGTTGTACAGTGAACATTTCGAGATACTATATTAAACCTGATGAGACATACTATTCTTGCTCTATTGGGTAACTTCATTATATAAACCATTGTATCCTTTGGATTATACCATCTTGAATCTATGTTACAAATTTCACCATTACAGCCTGACACAGTTTATACCATAAATATCCAAAAATCCTGCTAATACATACAAAAGTCATGGATGGATAGACTAAATGGTGATGGAGGGATAGACTAAATGTATAGAAAAAAGTAACCTAAATATGGCGAATTTCACTCTACACAAATTTTTTTTTTGTCAAACGGGCTGTTTCTAAGCTGTTTTCCTCGTTGAGTTCCATCCACTACTCACGATTAAATGTTAATTGTATACCAATAAATACTTACACTAATAAGTCATCTTAGTTAATTCAAATCCTGCTAAACTGGCAGATATGTAGTCATGAAAAATATATAATAAAAAATATCGAGGATGAAATTTTTGAATAAGACACAAAAGAATGAAGTGTTAAAAAATCATATCTAAAATGAATGATTTAATTAGAAATTCTCCGTATTGATCAAGCCAAATCGATCATTATAATTATTTACGCACATATATCCCGTTAACATTCACATAAAAGTATTAAAAATAATTGATTCACTAATTCATTGGATATTAATAGATATTCTACTGAGTATTGTGGCTTTCATTTCTCAAATAAAATATACCTGAGATTTTTTTAGACTAAAACTATGTCCAATGAAATGCATCATCCAATCATCCTCAAAAGACAGCAATTTCTGACTACGTCATCATGACCTTTACAAGTTGTAAATAAATTCACTTCACTTTGTACTTTAGAAAGTCTAAATCTTTTTCCTACTGTACCTAACGATACATTTTTCCAATTGTTTTCACGCGCTATGACCAAACCTATAGTATGTTCACATCCGTCCAAACACACAGGATGTAGGGTTTGTGGTTGTATGTATATGATAATGTAAATAACTGATACACACCATAAGAATATATGTGAAAGTTTTAATTATCACAACCTATGTTGGTGTCAATACCATCATACTCTACATCTGTGACTTAAGATATAATATCTGTGACTTAAGATACTACATCTGTGGCTTAAGATATTTATCTGTGACTTAAGTTATTACATGTGTGACTTAAATTATTACATCTGTGACTTAAGATATTACATCTGTGACTTAAGATACTACATCTGTGGCTTAATATATTTATTTTGACTTAAGATATTGCATATGTGACTTAAGATATTACATCTGTGACTTAAGATATAAGATCTGTGACATCAGAAACTACATCTGTGACTTAAGATAATATACTTATGACTTAAGATACTACATCTGTGACTTAAGATACTACATCTGTGACTTAAGATATTACATCTGTGACTTAAGATACTACATCTGTGGCTTAATATATTTATTTTGACTTAAGATATTGCATATGTGACTTAAGATATTACATCTGTGACTTAAGATATAAGATCTGTGACATCAGAAACTACATCTGTGACTTAAGATAATATACTTATGACTTAAGATACTACATCTGTGACTTAAGATACTACATCTGTGACTTAAGATATTACATCTGTGACTTAAGATACTACATTTGTGGCTTAATATATTTATTTTGACTTAAGATATTGCATATGTGACTTAAGATATTACATCTGTGACTTAAGATATAAGATCTGTGACATCAGAAACTACATCTGTGACTTAAGATAATATACTTATGACTTAAGATTAGGGGTGTGCCGGAATCCGGTCCGGAATCCGGTTCCGCCGGATTTTGCACTATCCGGTAAAATCCGGTTCTGCCGGATTTACATATATCCGGAATAACCGGATTCCGGAATCAGGAAAATACCGGATTTCTGAATTTGCCAGATTTTGTGACTCACGGACCATAATCTGAAATAAAAGTAATTCTCTTTCCCGAATTCTACACGACCACGATACATTAATCGATTGTTTCGAGCGTTGAGCTTGTTTAATGTTTTGAACATAGAGTCAGCACCGCTAATAGTGGCCAATCGGCCCAATCACATACATGATAGTGCGGGGATGAGTAATTATTATTCGTGACGTCATCTTAACCGCAATCACCAATGACGTTGTAACAGAAATAATAAGCAACTATACTGCCCAATCGCCAGGCCGCCAGCCCACCAGAAAATAAATAACAGAAATGAATGGTTTTTGATAAATTCAACATTTAAGTTATTTAGATTTCTCTGAGAGATGGAAAAGATGTCTTCTTTGTTATTAAATTAAAATGCATCACCCACGAGATTTCCTGTTGAAAAAATAGTTCAAATATGAACATTAAATATTGTAAAATGAAAACTAGAATATTTTTCCATTCTGAAATTTCCGTGAAGAAACACTAATTATCTAACACTAATTAATATAACAAGTCACTGAGTTGGTAATCTAACCCTAACCCTAACGTAACGTCTTCCATTAAAAGCAATTCCTTCCCAATTTTTTTATTTTTTAATTCTATTTTATAATAAAGGTTATTATAATTCTATTTAAACTAGGAATTAAAAGTCAAATATGCTTTAAAAAAATTTACCGTAATTTTAATTCATATTTTGATTTATATTATCGTTCACTCAATTGTTTAAAATGCGTATCATTTTTTAGTAAAAATTAACATTACGTTAGCGGTCTAGTATAAATTTAAAGGTCTTTGGTGATCTCTATGTCACCAAGCCATCTTCGGCGATTCTCGCTTGCGCTATGATCTGTGCTCCTTAGTTTAAACCAGGCTTGCGAAGCCGGAGCCGAGGAGCAGGGAGCCGCTACTTTTTGCTGGAGCCGGAGCCGAAAAAAATCTGGCGGCTCCACGGCTCCCAAATGCTTTTTTTTTTACAGCAGAAATTTTTTTTTTTAGCTTTAAAATTCCAAATTTGTTTGATTGTTTGCCTCCTACAATTTGAAATGTTGTTATTTTTACGAACGCCACAACAGTAGCAGCGTTAAAATGATAGCGTGCACGCACATCACCACAAGAAATCTTTAATGGGTTATCGTTTTGTGTTCGTTTTAAATCTTGTTTACCCTCCGAAATTTTTTTAACGGCATGTTATTTTGTTATATATAAAGTTAAAACAGTTTTATTTCATAGAATAATTGTATCAGTCATTTAAAATAAATTTTTACTAAGACGACATATAGAACGTGTCATTTCGTATTATTATTTGACCGCGAATCAGGCCCGTAGCGTGTGTGGGGGCCAGGGGGGGGGCTTAGCCCCCCTTGCGTTTTGTCTGTCCCCCTCTGCTTATTTGCTCTACTTAGTAAAATGTATTACCTGCCCCCCTGCTATTGCCTGACCCCTGTTGTAGAATACCTGGCCCCTGCTGTAGAATTTTCACGCTACGGGGCCCCCCTGCCCCCCCCCGCAAGCTACGGGCCTGCTATGGGGGTGAACGCGACAAAATTTGCATAACTTTTTATCAGCGGTATGTTTGCGTGGCGCAATTACAAAAATTTTTTTCTCGTGTGATACTATCTTAATAGGGAGCCGGAACCGTCAAATTTGTGGGAGCCGGAGCCGGAAAAAAATTTGGCGGCTCCGCAAGCCTGGTTTAAATGACGGTATGACGTTGCCGCGGCCCGCGGCGCTCAGCTGTGATTTTGTGGCATCACTGGAATGTGCACATTATTTGGCTGTGGACTAACTTAACACTGTTAACAAACTAATAGTCATTAGTTAGTTATCAACATCTTATTCTTACTTCTTTAGGCTTGAATAATGGCTTTGTCAAATGCCAATTGAATTCATTAAAATTTGTATTTCAATTTTCAAACTTGTACAGTACAGAAATACAGCATTATTGTTCTCAAATCTCAATTCCATTCAATCTTGTTATTTGTTTTTTCAATTAATTATCCATTTCAATACACATCATAAACTAAGAACATTTTAAGTACCAAAATCCGGAATCATAATCCGGATCCGGTACCGGATCCGTCGGATTTCACATAAGAAAATCCGGATCCGGATCCGGTTGGAAAAAACGGATCCGGCACACCCCTACTTAAGATACTACATCTGTGACTTAAGATACTACATCTGTGACTTAAGATATTACATCTGTGACATCAGAAACTACATCTGTGACTTAAGATACTACATCTTTGAATTAAGACACTATTTATGTGACTTGAGTCACTATTTCTTTGAAAATGCAACCCTTTGCTGAAGGCTTAATAATTTGCACCCTTGGTGGTCCCACCTCATATACACCATCTTTATCAATGGACTCCCAACTACTAAGAGTTCATCTGGTAACATTAAACAATTTTTTCCCCTAATACTGTACAATATATTCCAATACAATAAACATGTTAAACAATTGTTTCCCCCAATACTGTACAATATATTCCAATACAATAAACATGTTAAACAATTGTTTTCCCCCAATACTGTACAATATATTCCAATACAATAAACATGTTAAACAATTGTTTCCCCCAATACTGTACAATATATTCCAATACAATAAACATGTTTTACCCGGATGTTGAACGTGTCCAATCTCTAGCCTATTAAGTCTAATTAAGTACATTTTTTTTTATTTCAACGGTTTTCCATGACAGCTCATATTGTAACAAAAGTCTCAAACCACTTTTTTAACTTAACAAACTGACGCGGGGAAAAAATAAGGAAACAAACAAAATACTGTTTAAAAAAGAGAACCACAAGGAACATAAAACATGAAATTGTGTTCTAGTAAAAATGTTTTTCCATTTCGCTTACTTTCGGTGTGAACTCTGTTACTAAAGGTATCTGGGTGAACCAGACGGACAGGTTAAACCAAGGTAAGGGATAAGAGAAACCTGCATAATCAATAAGTACTGCTCACCTTCTGAACTGAAAAAAAAAAATCAAAAACATCAACATTGTCTTTAAAAAAAAAAACCAGAACACAGTAAACTGTGTTAGATGTACCATGAAAATGTATTAACTGGGTATGAATAAGGTGAACCTGAATTATCTCCCTTGGATGAGCAGTGTTGTTCCAGACTTGCAGTTATCCCTAGCGTGAATTGCCTTTAGATTAGCTTCCCCTTCCAGGCTGTTTCTACCGTCCCTGCTAGGCTCTCCTTCATCTGTTGTAAAGCCAGAGTCACTGAAAGAAATTGCTGGCGCCATGACTGCATGGGGACTTAACTCTTGTAAAACAATATTCTTAATGACGCTGATGCAAGACTAGAAAACTGTTGTTATGGCAACAAACGAGAGAGAATTTTTTATTTTGTAAGATTTTCCGGTTACCAAAAAAAAGGGGGGGGGGGGGGAGAGGATGCGATGGTCGATAGAGAACATACCTGAAAATAAAAGGTGTAATCTAGAATGTTAATCTTTTGGGTAGAATAAAGAAAATTAGCTGTTTTTATAAAAATTAGAAAGGTATATGAATTTTTTTTAAGTCTTGAAGTAGATTTAAAATTAGGCCTACAAAAAGACTGATTAGATTAATAATTAAATTAGCGATTAAATCAGATAATTACATTAGCTATTAGATCTGATCAAAAACAGACACTGGAAAAAAAAAGGGAAAAAAGTGTTATAGGTAGATGAATTAACATGAAAACCAATGAACCATTTCGTATTGACTATTGACTTGATATCAAATGATTCTTTTACACGACTGTCATTATGTGTGTCTGTTGATGCAAACAACACGTAAATTTGATAGCTGATACTATAATGTGATATTCTTTGACGTAACATCATGTAATGTAACATTGTACTATGTAACATCCTATAATGTAACATGCTACAATGTAACATTCTACTATGTAACATCCTATAATGTAGCATCCTATAATGTAACATGCTATAATGTAACATTCTACTATGTAACATCCTATTATGTAGCATCATGTAATGTAACATTCTACTATGTAACATCCTATAATGTAGCATCCTATAATGTAACATGCTATAATGTAACATTTTATGTGAGTTTAAATAGTTCTGAATGACTGTGTTGTGTTTATGTCAGTTTAAACAGTTCTGATTGACTGTGTTGTGGCTATGTCAGTTTAAACAGTTCTGAATGACTGTGTTTAGTTTACGTGAGTTCAAACAGTTCTGAATGACTGTGTAAGTAACACATTGTGACCCAAATAGTGGTGCCAAGAATCAATTTGGTTCCTTGACACTTGCAGTCCCTGATTGATTCCAACAAGGTCAATGGTGACCTCCATTGTTTGGTCCCACTATTCCCAGTGTTGTTGTGATGACTTCACTGGTGAGAGAATGTCTTCATTCACCCTCCCGCACAAACTGGCCACAGGAGACATATGGTCATTGACACGACGGTATACCCATGGGGGAGGGGAGGGGGGAGATGAACTACTACAAGTAACAAACTGTGTTGGTCCTGGATCAGTGCAAACTTAGAAAGCGTGTAGTTTTATTTTTACTAAAAGATACATCTTTATTACAATAAAAAGAAAGTGCGTGTAAAGAACAGATATGGGTAAAATAATACCGGTGGACCACAGATGTCCCGTCGGTAATTCTTATCTGGCCCACGCTTTTCTTCTTTTCGTTCGTTCACAAATGTTTGCCCACCCCTTGTAAAGTATTTCGAATACTGGGCTACAGGGTGCAGACATATTGTATGTTCTTTGTATAAAACACTGCAAACCAAAATCAACACTTTACAGTTTGAAGATTGGGTGACTTTGATTTTTCTTTTGGTCAAACACACTTTTAAAATTGATTATATTAAAAGTCTATTTTTTTAACATAGCCTTGACAAAATGTCTACTTTCGAACTTGACAAAATGAGTACTGCTTATAGCTTCGAACCAATTGATCAACAAAAAATACGTTTTACATAAGTACGTTGAATGTAGTACTGTATTAGTACATACAATTTAGTGCTGTATTAGTTCATGCAATTTAGTGCTGTATTAGTACATGCAATTTAGTGCTGTATTAGTACATGCAATTTAGTGCTGTATTAGTACATGCAATGTAGTGCTGTATTAGTACTTGCAATTTAGTGCTGTATTAGTACTTGCAGTTTAGTGTTTTTTTACAGAAGACAAAATAGTCAATCATAATTAGACATTATCATTCCCCATCACAAACATTCTAACAGCAGACAGACCAACAACAAACTAAAGACCTAATGACAGACAAAGTGACAACAGAATCCGTGGTGGGGGGGGGGGCAGCATGGATAACAATCACATCTTCTTCTGATCAGACAAACAGACTACAAACAGAGACCTAGATAACAGGACAGACAACAGGAACCAGACTAGCCGTGCAGGCAACAAGTATATATTAGGGTTACCAGGAAAACATTCATACATGAATACAAAAAAAAAACGAAATTTTTTTCTAACCGGTGTCTTTAACTGCGGTATTTCTTGGTGAAGATCTTTACGAACTTAGTTCTCCTCTGGCAGGCCTCACCCACAGATCAAAGGATTGCATCTACTGCAATGGCTGACTCTGTGGAGCTTAATGGTCTAACAAGTATGTGTAAACACGAGTGCAGGGAAACTCCTGACCCACACATCCCTTTACCCCCCTCCCCCCCCCCCACACAGCCCCCACAATCGATGGAAACTCATAACTACATAAACCGGCAATTTTTTTTTTGTTGTATAACTTTTAGTGTCGCGATGTTTTTTTCCGAGTGATATTTATATTTGTGTTAACTGGCGGAGTGATAAATTATTTATGTTCTGATCGAGATAGGCTCAGATTTTCCGTTCATCTGCGTCTCGTCAGGGGAATATTTTGAACAAGATTACATGGATGAACATACGCGTTGAAATACTTCGTTGAGAAATGCGCATCAGGATGCGAAAATACCATAACTACGTTTGAATATTTTATCGCACATTTGGTATTATTTCAGATTTTGCAAACAGTTTGTTTATGAGATTAACATCAATTAGATATGTCTAAATATTGGCCTCATATTTATATTTACAAACTAATAACATTATAGCTAAATTTAAAAAGTAAAACTCATCTCTGTACATCGTTGATGCGGACACAGATACGGATAACATAGAAATATGTTTTGAGTTTGTTTCACCAGTGATACCGTGAGATGGTTACAACAAGCACACATGTCAAGGGCCCCTACTCTTATGGGGCCCAGTCTGCTATAATATTCTGCTGTAAAATGGGGGGGGGGGGTGGCCAGTAAAGATGTTAACAATCAGCTCATTAAAGTGACGGATTAAATTCTTAACAGCGCCTGTCTATTGTGTCCACCGCGGTACCTCCTATACCGTACTGTGTTGATGGTTGACTGTTGATGGTTGACTGTTGATATTACTGCATAGGATCAAGAGGTAACACATCACCGAGTTAGTTGCGTTCAATATAAGACAAATATGTGCTATAGTACAATTATTTACTACAATACTATGAAAATATTTGCTACAATACCATGAAATTATGTGCTACGATACCATGAAAATATGTGCTAATAAAAGACTAAAGACACTTAATATGCTACAAATGTGATGCAAGTTAATAGTGTACCAAAAATAACTATCAGTTGATGACGTAGTGTTACGAACTTACTAAAACATATAAATGTGCTACGAGCATACAGCAACATTAACTACAATCTCATGATGTGTTACAAAATTGATTATTTAGTGTTACGATCTTAATAGACACCATGGGCTTGACACGAGCAACTTCTGTGTGAATTTAAACAAAAATACAAAAATACTAAAAGAGTTAGCCAAGTCCATTAACACGCATGATCAATAAACTATCTAGTTAAGCACAAATCAATCTTCGAAACTAAACACTTCTCTATAACACTACTTCGTGCAATCAGATAGATCAAACTGTCCAGTTATAATTATCATCAGTGAACTAGAACTTTCAACGAAATATATCAACTACATAGAATAATATAACTACTCATCAAATTACACGATAAAAAATGTAATAGCATAAAGTTTATGTCAGTTATAAATAAAACAAAATTAACAACACAGTCTAGTTACAGCTCACCCCATCATCATAAACCAAATACATAAACAGCGTGGATTTACTAACTTGTTTAATACATAAACAGCGTGGATTTACTAACATATTTAATATGCAGCCCCCTATCATCATATGAAACTTACTACTGATATGCAACACTATGGCCATATCGTAATACACAACATCCTAGAGATAACGGTCGAACACAACTTATCGCGTATCAAGTAAATTTATGATATACTTGCGTCTAGAACATTAAACTATAGCATGTCTAGCATAGGCCGATAAAAAAAATATCACTTTCAGCATATGACAAAGATATGACTTCATTTTCCCTCTTAAGAAAATTGCTTTTCTAGGTGTTGTGTCCATTAACTCTATCTCACTTGTTTCTACTAGCATCACATCAGCCAGGCTACCACATAAGTACTTCCCTGCCTGTTGGCCGTCTTACGGCCAACATCGTGTATTAACCTTTGAGCCTTCCCCAGGCTCCACTCATTTTATCCCAACGTCTGACCAACTGTCCAGTCCCTCAGGGCACAGTGACAGGAAATCGCGGTCATTTAACAAGGTTTAGGTTAGGATTAAACACCGAATCAGCCGTTGGGTGAATTTTATTTCAAGATACAGTACAACAAACAATTGTATGTACTAGAAGAATGTATATATACTATAACAACAAGCAACTTTATCTACTGGCAAGATTTATATATACTGTAATAACAAGCAACTTTATCTACTGGCAAGATTTATATATACTGTAATAACAAGCAACTTTATCTACCGGTAAGATCTATATATACTGTAACAACAAGCAACTTTATCTACTGGCAAGATTTATATATACTGTAATAACAACTGTATCCACAGGCAAAATTTATATCTTTTGTAATAACAAACAATTGTATGTAAAGGCATGATTGTATTTATAGATACAGGAGTAAACAGATGACTAATTATATTTAATAAGTTGTCTGCCTAAGTCAAGTGACTTCATGAAGCATTATTCAATCTCCAGTACATAGCTTTCTATATTGTAATGGACTTTTGCGTTAATCAACAATAATTTATATATCACAATACATTGTCTGCTTTATACAACTGATTATGTCTTAAAATACATTGTGAGCTTCAAACTGGAACATTCATCTATCTTAATATAACACTGGTAAACAGTGTATTCATTGCCAGTGATATTTGAATCGTTTTATACAAAGTCAACTATGCTGATTTATAATATGTAAGTGCTTTTGCTAGATTGGCTCTATTTTACGAGATAATTAAAATTAATTAAATAATGTATGCACCGTGTTTGGAATTTGTCAAGAATTGCATGAATTAAAATAGTATACAAACAAATAGTAGTGAAACTGTTAATAGTCATGCAGAAATGTGTTCAAAAATATGTGTAATAGTGTTATAGAAGAAAACATTTTCATTTCAAAAACTAATTTTATCTAATTAATTAATTAATTAATATGTTAATTGTCTATGGTAATGCATTAGCAAATCGCTGTTTGCTCGACTTCCTTTTGTATGTGTCGTTGGTGCAATTGCGCTGGAGGCTCCAGTCAGCCATCATATGTATGTCCCATCTTCTTTGATATCTCTCCTCCATCACCCTCATATCCTGATGGAACATTTCGCCTTGTTCCTTACTGAAGTCCTCTAGGTTACCTGGAAATTTGTCTAAATGACTGTGCAGGTAATGTACCTTGATGCTCATATTTGCTCCAATGTGTATGAAGTTAGCGAACATATCTTGCACCAGTTCTTCATAATTCTCTGCTCTGTTATTACCTAAGAAGTTCCTGACAACTGAAACAAAACTGTTCCATGAAGAAGCTTCAAGGTGATCCCTGAAATTAGTAAAATTTCGATCGTTGATGAGTTTTCGAATCTGAGGACCGTCAAAAATCCCAGCTTTCAGCTTCCCCATGATCAATCCGGGGAATGATCTGCAAATATACTTGGAGCAATTGCCAGATTTGTCCAAAGCCTTAACAAATTGTTTCATTAAACCTAATTTGATATGAAGCGGTGGGAGAACGATCTTATTTTTGTCAACCAGAAGCTTGTTGATGATATTTACTTTCCCTACAGTCATGGTTTCCCTTGCAGGCCATGTCACTCTTGTCTAATGATCTTGCCTTGCCCTGCTATCACAAAGGGAAATGAAGCATGGGTATTTAATGTATCCTGACTGCTGCCCAAGCAAGAAGTTTACCATTTTTAGATCAACAAAAATTGACCACTGATGCTCATAATAACGGATTTTTTTCAATACTGTTTTGATATTCTCATACTCTACTTTAAGTGTTGTTGAGTGAGCAGTGGGAAGAGATGCATAACGGTTACCATTGTGTAACAGAACAAATTTCAAGCTTCTGATGGAACTGTCTATAAATAGACGCCCGTCTTCAGAATGGTAGTCTTGTAGCCCATTTGGAGCAGAAGTCCAGGGATGTCATTGCAGTAAACAAGATCTTCCTATTGGCTGAAATATGGAAGAAGAAACTCTTCTCTTTTCCGATAAAATGTTATTTTAACTTCTGGTATGAGAACATTTCTTTCATTGAGCCTAGACGCTAAAAGCTCAGATGCTTGCTTGGACAGATTTAGTTCTCGTATCAGGTCATTGAGTTCTTATTGGCTGAATGGTTGAGGTGTTGAAGAACTTCCTTCATAATCGCTTCCACTGTTTTCACCTGCCAAAAACTCCAGATCTTGCCCCTCGTCAGTCTGATGGTGAAAGCTCTAATAATCCACTAAACACTGGTATAGGAACTTCACTGCTATGTGGAATTGGTCTCCTTGCAGATTCAAGATCAGGATAATCCCACTTAGATTTCTTGTGGCGATTGAAGCCTTTAACATTCACTATACAAAAATAACAATCACCAAAATGGTCTCTCGGCTCTCACTATACCATTGGTACACCAAAACTTAGACTTTTCTTTTCATCATTTGTCCACTGCCGTAGGCTCTCCACACAGTTTTTGCAGACCTTAGGGCTTCACACCGAAATAAGCCAAATATGCCTGCTGCACAAATTCGGTTATATTTCTTCTTTGCTTTTCAGTCATGTATTCTCCACAGATGTTACAGAATATATTCTGATTATTTTTACAGCATCTTCGTGGTGAACTCATGACGTCTTCAGAAAGCAGCTATAAAAGAGAAAAAAAAAAAACCAAGTTATAACTTGGTATAGTTAAATTAAACTGTAAGTAATATAATACAATCAATATTCGTTTAAAACTATACAATGTGACGTAGTACACAAAATTTACTCACCAATTACAGCGAGATGAGAGAGACAAATATTCTACAAACTTCTCAAGCGACCGCGCACTCGTTAATCGATCTCAGCTTCCTGGTGATGTCATAACGCAATGACGTCATCGAAATATATAATCTCGGCGGTTCGTAACAAAATAAAATATTTCCAACCTATTCATGCTTCAGAAATGGCGTTGTAAAACTTCAGATATAATAATTTCAATGACACACAACAGACACCGAACTTATTGCATTTGTTTTACACAAAGGGTACTATCATATTTTCACTGGTGTCCAATATCTCAGAAACTAGAGCCAATTCAGCAAAAGCATAGACAGTTTTGAAATCAGCACCTATGAATTGCTATAAATTCATTCAAACATTCTAATCTACCCCAAAGAAGTGACTATCTGTATTATAATATAATCTACCACACATAATTGATTATCTGTATTATATATAATAACACAACCAAGTGTCTGTCTAAATGACACTACAAGTGTTTGGCTCACATAAATGGTTATATGAGTTAATATTGAATGTCTCCTCACAACTTATTGTCTGTATTATAATACAATCTCTTCATCACACAATTTACTAGCTGTATTATTATTGATTTTTTACCTAACACAACAGGCTATAGTATTATAAGACAGTGTCTACCTAACACAATTGGCTATAGTATTATAAGACAGTGTCTACCTAACACAATAGGCTATAGTATTATAAGACAGTGTCTACCTAACACAATTGGCTATAGTATTATAAGACAGTGTCTACCTAACACAATAGGCTATAGTATTATAAGACAGTGTCTACCTAACACAATTGGCTGGTTGAATTATAAATTTATAAGTCAGTATCTGTCTCCCACTTGTTGCAATCTCATTTGACTTTTAATGTCAATGTTTTATTGTATAAAAATTTAGCAAGTATAAATTAAAAATCGAAATTCTTAAATGTTCATAAGTGTGTAAAATATTATGTGCATATATACTATACATATGTTATGTGTATATATGTATGTAAATACTACTGTATTAGACTCGTTTTGTGTTGATGAGTGTGTGGAAATAATATATATATATATATATATATATATACGTTAACAATACTATGTGCGTATGTGTTTTGTGTCTTGTATGTTTGTATATACTTCTGTAATTACCATTGTTTTGTTGTATATGTGTGTACAATACTGAATGTATAAACCTGTGTCAAGCATACAGGGTTGTATACAGTTCTGTTTGTATATATGTGTTTGTAGACTCTAAGTTTTCCATCCAATAAGCGAATCCACTTTTCTATTTCCTTGCTATCAGGCTAGTCACTGGAATCTCTGGTAAATTGATTCTAACTTGTCACGACATAGTCACGACTAAATTAGCTGTAGTCAAGATACACGTTATAGGCAATAATAATACAACGCACTACATACTGTAACACATAACTTCTACATCTTTATAATCGTCATGTTTTACGTCTGTATGTAAATTCTGTTAGTTTGTTGACTCTCACTTAGTTTATGTAAGTCAGAAGACATGTTTACTTAATTTGTTGAAGTCAGTAGACCAACTTACTTAGTTTATTGAAGTCAGTAGACCAACTTAGTTTGTTGAAGTCAGTAGACCAACTTACTTAGTTTGTTGAAGTCAGTGACCAACTTAGTTTGTTGAAGTCAGTAGACCAACTTACTTAGTTTATTGAAGTCAGTAGAACAACTTAGTTTGTTGAAGTCAGTAGACCAAATTAGTTTGTTGAAGTCAGTAGACCAACTTAGTTTGTTGAAGTCAGTAGACCAACTTACTTAGTTTGTTGAGGTCAGTGACCAACTTAGTTTGTTGAAGTCAGTAGACCAACTTACTTAGTTTATTGAAGTCAGTAGACCAACTTAGTTTGTTGAAGTCAGTAGACCAACTTACTTAGTTTATTGAAGTCAGTAGACCAACTTAGTTTGTTGAAGTCAGTAGACCAACTTACTTAGTTTATTGAAGTCAGTAGACCAACTTAGTTTGTTGAAGTCAGTAGACCAACTTACTTAGTTTGTTGAAGTCAGTGACCAACTTAGTTTGTTGAAGTCAGTAGACCAACTTACTTAGTTTATTGAAGTCAGTAGAACAACTTAGTTTGTTGAAGTCAGTAGACCAAATTAGTTTGTTGAAGTCAGTAGACCAACTTAGTTTATTGAAGTCAGTAGACCAACTTAGTTTGTTGAAGTCAGTAGACCAACTTACTTAGTTTATTGAAGTCAGTAGACCAACTTACTTAGTTTATTGAAGTCAGTAGACCAACTTAGTTTGTTGAAGTCAGTAGACCAACTTACTTAGTTTATTGAAGTCAGTAGACCAACTTAGTTTGTTGAAGTCAGTAGACCAACTTACTTAGTTTATTGAAGTCAGTAGACCAACTTACTTAGTTTATTGAAGTCAGTAGACCAACTTAGTTTGTTGAAGTCAGTAGACCAACTTACTTAGTTTATTGAAGTCAGTAGACCAACTTAGTTTATTGAAGTCAGTAGACCAACTTACTTAGTTTATTGAAGTCAGTAGACCAACTTAGTTTGTTGAAGTCAGTAGACCAACTTACTTAGTTTGTTGAAGTCAGTGACCAACTTAGTTTGTTGAAGTCAGTAGACCAACTTACTTAGTTTATTGAAGTCAGTAGACCAACTTACTTAGTTTGTTGAAGTCAGTAGACCAACTTAGTTTGTTGAAGTCAGTAGACCAACTTACTTAGTTTGTTGAAGTCAGTGACCAACTTAGTTTGTTGAAGTCAGTAGACCAACTTACTTAGTTTATTGAAGTCAGTAGACCAACTTAGTTTGTTGAAGTCAGTAGACCAACTTACTTAGTTTATTGAAGTCAGTAGACCAACTTAGTTTGTTGAAGTCAGTAGACCAACTTACTTAGTTTATTGAAGTCAGTAGACCAACTTAGTTTGTTGAAGTCAGTAGACCAACTTACTTAGTTTGTTGAAGTCAGTGACCAACTTAGTTTGTTGAAGTCAGTAGACCAACTTACTTAGTTTATTGAAGTCAGTAGAACAACTTAGTTTGTTGAAGTCAGTAGACCAAATTAGTTTGTTGAAGTCAGTAGACCAACTTAGTTTATTGAAGTCAGTAGACCAACTTAGTTTGTTGAAGTCAGTAGACCAACTTACTTAGTTTATTGAAGTCAGTAGACCAACTTACTTAGTTTATTGAAGTCAGTAGACCAACTTAGTTTGTTGAAGTCAGTAGACCAACTTAGTTTGTTGAAGTCAGTAGACCAACTTACTTAGTTTATTGAAGTCAGTAGACCAACTTAGTTTGTTGAAGTCAGTAGACCAACTTACTTAGTTTGTTGAAGTCAGTGACCAACTTACTTAGTTTATTGAAGTCAGTAGACCAACTTAGTTTGTTGAAGTCAGTAGACCAAATTAGTTTGTTGAAGTCAGTAGACTAACTTAGTTTATTGAAGTCAGTAGACCAACTTACTTAGTTTGTTGAAGTCAGTAGACCAACTTACTTAGTTTTTTTACTTTCTCTTCAAACCAATAGACTAACTTCTTATTTTGTTGACCTACACTTCACACACTGTTTGTGTGACTCTCATATTCTTCAACTGTTTGCATTATGTTTGTCTACATTATCTCTAGAGTTATGTCCCATATGCTTCCAGTTTATTTAGTCATTTTATTTTTGTTGAATTCTTTTTTCCTTGTTTATCTCTTGAGAAATCTGTCTGTATTATTATGTTTTGCTGTTGAAAGGTAAGTATTTATTTTTGCTTCTCTTCTTATGTTGTACTATATGTCTTTCATGTTAACTTGTCAATGTATTTTATGTGCATTTATTGGAACAATTTGGTGAAATTATGGACGTGTTGTCTTTTTGTTATTGCATGTGTCTACGTTAATGATAAAAAGTAGGGTGTTGTTTTTGTGTGGATTTGTTAATTTCATATGTACTGAGGGTGATCTGTTTGTATTTTTTTTATTTACATTTCAAAGGTTATTTTATTAGTTTATTTATTTATTGTAAAGTTACTGAAAGGGTGATTAACGTTTAGAGCCAAGAAACCACTAACAGACCTTTTTTTTTATGATGGCCATCTTTCTTCTTTTCCATTGCCGTGAGTGCGATGGCTATGGAGGCACCACGTGGGATATAGACTAGATGACTAGGTAGGTGACTAGGACAACGCCCACATGTTCCCAACTAATGTCAGGTATCAATTAAAACTGAGGGCATATGGAAACTCGTAGCGAAGATCGAACCTCGGAACTTCAAGTCGACATTCTGACATTTTCATTGCTTGAGTACACGTATTGACGTATGTACAAGTACTGATAAATTGTTCATGGCATCAGTACAAGTAGTGACTTATGTACAAGTACTGATAAACTGTTCATGGCATCAGTACAAGTAATGACATATGTACAAGTACTGATAAATTGTTCATGGCATCAGTACAAGTAATGACATATGTACAAGTACTGATAAATTGTTAATGGCATCAGTACAAGTAGTGACATCTGTACAAGTACTGACAAATAAATTGTTCATAGCATGAGTACAAGTACTGACAAAGAAATTGTTCATAGCGTGAGTACAAGTACTGGTGTATTTTCATTGTACCAGAACAGGTCACAAAAAAGAAAGTTTTAATAGTTGTGACAAGTCCATTTCCTGTGTTTGTAAGCTATGTATGTAAATACAGACTTTAAAACATACTGTCCCAGTCATGATGATATGTAGCTAATTAGACACAATTCAGTCAACAGTTTTTTTTTATTCTATTATAATTATTCAACAGTTTCTCAGTTCACATCCTGTTTTTTTTTTACTAACACGAGTCAGTCAGATGTTTGAATGCTGTATCTGTAATAACTATGTATTTAAGTTAAAAATATGTATACCAAGTCCATGACATTATAAAATACTGTATGACGTATTGACACCATAGCAGGACACTAAGATGGTGCACTCATTTTGTTATAATTGTACATCATGTCGTCTCTCATGGCAACATTTTGTTTTTTAAAAGTAGGTTGCATCATAAAAAATGGTCTAAGCTCGGACAGTAATCTTTCGTGATAAAACTTGTCCATTTCCCTGGCCATTGTGCAACACGTCACAGCGTCTGGCAGTGATGACGGGGGGCTAATTCCCGCCACATATTTTCCCGTTGAAAGGTTAAGTAGCTTCTTTCCCGTCTCGATTTCCTGTAAATGATACGATTTCTTTCCCTTGATTTACACCGAAATATCTTACCATGTTTTGTAATGTCCAGTAAATGTTATGTATGATCATGCTTTGTAATGTCCAGTAAATGTTATATCTGGTCATGCTTTGTAATGTCCAGTAAATGTTCTATATGATCGTGCTTTGTAATGTCCAGTTAATGTAATATCTGACCATGCTTTGTAATGTCCAGTGAATGTTATATATGATCGTGCTTTGTAATGTCCAGTAAATGTAATATCTGGTCATACTTTGTAATGTCCAGTAAATGTTATATCTGATCGTGCTTTGTAATGTCCAGTGAATGTTATATCTGATCGTGCTTTGTAATGTCCAGTGAATGTTATGTATGATCATGCTTTGTAATGTCCAGTAAATGTTATGTATGATCATGCTTTGTAATGTCCAGAAAATGTAATATATGATCATGCTTTGTAATGTCCAGAGAATGTAATATATGATCATGCTTTGTAATGTCCAGTGAATGTTATATATGATCATGCTTTGTAAAGTCCAGTGAATGTTATATATGATCGTGCTTTGTAATGTCCAGTAAATGTTATATATGATCGTGCTTTGTAATGTCCAGTAAATGTTATACATGATCGTGTTTTGTAATGTCCAGTGAATGTTATACATGATCGTGTTTTGTAATGTCCAGTGAATGTTATACATGATCATGCTTTGTTATGTCCAGTGAATGTTATATATGATCGTGCTTTGTAATGTCCAGTGAATGTTATATATGATCGTGCTTTGTAATGTCCAGTGAATGTTATATATGATCATGCTTTGTAATGTCCAGTAAATGTAATATATGATCATGCTTTGTAATGTCCAGTGAATGTTATATATGATCATGCTTTGTAATGTCCAGTGAATGTTATATATGATCATGCTTTGTAATGTCCAGTAAATGTTATATATGATCATGCTTTGTAATTTCCAGTGAATGTTATATATGATCATGCTTTGTAATGTCCAGTAAATGTTATATATGATCATGCTTTGTAATGTCCAGTAAATGTTATATATGATCGTGCTTTGTAATGTCCAGTAAATGTTATATATGATCATGCTTTGTAATGTCCAGTGAATGTTAAATATGATCATGCTTTGTAATGTCCAGTGAATGTTATATATGATCATGCTTTGTAATGTCCAGTAAATGTTATATATGATCATGCTTTGTAATGTCCAGTAAATGTTATATATGATCATGCTTTGTAATGTCCAGTAAATGTAATATATGATCGTGCTTTGTAATGTCCAGTAAATGTTATATATGATCGTGCTTTGTAATTTCCAGTGAATGTTATATATGATCATGCTTTGTAATTTCCAGTGAATGTTATATATGATCATGCTTTGTAATGTCCAGTAAATGTTATATATGATCGTGCTTTGTAATGTCCAGTAAATGTTATATATGATCGTGCTTTGTAATGTCCAGTAAATGTTATATATGATCATGCTTTGTAATGTCCAGTGAATGTTAAATATGATCATGCTTTGTAATGTCCAGTGAATGTTATATATGATCATGCTTTGTAATGTCCAGTAAATGTTATATATGATCATGCTTTGTAATGTCCAGTAAATGTTATATATGATCATGCTTTGTAATGTCCAGTGAATGTTATATATGATCGTGCTTTGTAATGTCCAGTAAATGTTATATCTGGTCATTCTTTGTAATGTCCAGTAAATGTTATATCTGGTCATGCTTTGTAATGTCCAGTAATCTAATCATGTTTTGTAAAAATTGTAATGTCCAGTAAATGCTATATCTGACATATTTAGTAAATATTAATGTCCAGTGAAGTACAAGTTATACTTCATTGTAGAGATGAAGTCAACATAACTAAACAATGTTTTACCAATATATGTCAATGTTCTAGTATTGATTAACCAGAAGCTGAAAAAAGCAAAATATGTAATACAGATTATTTTTTTATTCTCTGTAATAAAGATTAATTTATTATTCTTTATAATAAAGATTAATTTGATATTCTTTGTAATAAAATTGATTGACGTCAACAGCCTAGTTTTGTAAAAAAAAAATGTATGGATAAAAAACAGTGTTTTGTGAAGATTATTGTAGATTTGGCAACAAAGACAGAGAAATCTGGGCAAAACTTTTTACGATTACGTGTGAAGCTTTAGACTTGCAATTCTTGCAAGACTCAACAGTTTGGTAGGTTTAATTTGTCTGACCAATAATATATAAAGGTATTGTCGTCTATACAGACATAAAAGTACCATCACCCATACAAGATACAACAGTATCATCGTCTATAGTAAACAAACTTTATTACAACATAACGTTCATCTTTACTAATTACAAGACGACATTTTTTTTTTCCTTTAACTTTTGAAATTTTTCTATTGGTCAAAGTCTAAATGTCTGTGTAAACGTGTCTGTGTTTAGAGTTTATATATGTGTTAAATATATGTTTATATGTGTGTTAAATATGTGTTTATGTGCCTGTCTATGTATGTGTTTATCTGGTTAATATTTGTTCCACTTCCTTGGTATGTTGAATGTGATTATATAAACTAGACATCAATACTTGAATACCTGACATAGGTGTTAGTAGTAGGTAAAGTGTTCATAGGAAATAAACATAATATAAATCCCTTAGCTAGACAGTTAGTATAGGCTACAATCAGTTAGTGTAAGCTAATCAAAGTTAGTGTAAGCTACAATCGCTTAGTGTAAGCTAAAACCAAAGTTAATGTAAGCTAAAATCAAAGTTAGTGTAGGCTACAATCAGTTAATGTAGGTTACAATCAGTTAATGTAGGTTAAAATCAAAGATAGTGTAGGCTACAATCAGTTAGTGTAGGCTAAAATCAAAGTTAGTGTAGGCTAAAATCAGTTTATGTAGGCTACAATCAGTTAATGTAGGCTAAAATCAAAGTTAGTATAGGCTACAATCAGTTAATGTAGGCTAAAATCAGTTAATGTAGGCTACAATCAAAGTTAGTGTAGGATAAAATCAGTTAATGTAGGCTAAAATCAGTTAATGTAGGCTACAATCAGTTAATATAGATTACAATCAAAGTTAGTGTAGGATAAAATCAGTTAGTGTAGGCTACAATCAGTTAATGTAGGCTACAATCAGTAAATGTAGGTTACAATCAGTTAGTGTAGGCTAAAATCAGATAATGTAGGCTAAAATCAGTTAATGTAGGCTAAAATCAAAGTTAGTGTAGGCTACAATCAGTTAGTGTAGGCTACAATCAGTTAGTTTAGGCTACAATTAGTTAGTGTAGTCTACAATCAGTTAATGTAGGCTACAATCAGTTAGTTTAGGCTACAATCAGTTAGTGTAGGCTACAATCAGTTAGTGTAGGCTACAATCAGTTAGTTTAGGCTACAATCAGTTAATGTAGGCTACAATCAGTTAATGTAGGCTACAATCATTTAGTGTAGGCTATAATCAGTTAGTGTAGGCTACAATCAGTTAGTTTAGGCTACAATTAGTTAGTGTAGGCTACAATCAGTTAATGTAGGCTAAAATCAAAGTTAGTGTAGGCTACAATCAGTTAATGTAGGTTACAATCAGTTAATGTAGGTTAAAATCAAAGATAGTGTAGGCTACAATCAGTTAGTGTAGGCTAAAATCAAAGTTAGTGTAGGCTAAAATCAGTTTATGTAGGCTACAATCAGTTAATGTAGGCTAAAATCAAAGTTAGTATAGGCTACAATCAGTTAATGTAGGCTAAAATCAGTTAATGTAGGCTACAATCAAAGTTAGTGTAGGATAAAATCAGTTAATGTAGGCTAAAATCTGTTAATGTAGGCTACAATCAGTTAATATAGATTACAATCAAAGTTAGTGTAGGATAAAATCAGTTAGTGTAGGCTACAATCAGTTAATGTAGGCTACAATCAGTAAATGTAGGTTACAATCAGTTAGTGTAGGCTAAAATCAGATAATGTAGGCTAAAATCAGTTAATGTAGGCTAAAATCAAAGTTAGTGTAGGCTACAATCAGTTAGTGTAGGCTACAATCAGTTAGTGTAGGCTACAATTAGTTAGTGTAGTCTACAATCAGTTAATGTAGGCTACAATCAGTTAGTTTAGGCTACAATTAGTTAGTGTAGGCTACAATCAGTTAATGTAGGCTACAATCAGTTAATGTAGGCTACAATCAGTTAGTTTAGGCTACAATCAGTTAGTGTAGGCTACAATCAGTTAGTGTAGGCTACAATCAGTTAGTTTAGGCTACAATCAGTTAATGTAGGCTACAATCAGTTAATGTAGGCTACAATCAGTTAATGTAGGCTACAATCATTTAGTGTAGGCTATAATCAGTTAGTGTAGGCTACAATCAGTTAGTTTAGGCTACAATCAGTTAGTGTAGGCTACAATCAGTTAGTGTAGGCTACAATCAGTTAGTGTAGGCTACAATCAGTTAGTATAGGTTACAATTAGTTAGTGTAGGCTACAATCAGTTAGTATAGGCTACAATCAGTTAATGTAGGCTACAATCAGTTAATGTAGGCTACAATCAGTTAATGTAGGCTACAATCAATTAGTTAGTGTAGGCTACAATCAGTTAATGTAGGCTACAATCAATTAGTTAGTGTAGGCTACAATCAGTTAGTGTAGGCTACAATCAATTAATGTAGGCTACAATCAATTAGTTAGTGTAGGTTACAATCAGGTTTTGTAGGCTACAATCAGTTATTTTGTGTAGGCTACAATCAGTTAGTGTAGGCTACAATTAGTTAGTGCAGGCTACAATCAGTTAGTATAGGCTACATTCAGTTAGTGTAATATGCAATCAAAGTTATTTTAGGTTGCAACCACAACTAGTTTAGACTAAACTATGAGTTAATATATGCTAAGATCATTTAACAAAAGCTAAAAACAAAGTTAGTAAAGCTACAATCAGCTAGTGTAAGACAATTAGGTATTGTAAGCTAAAATCAAAGTTAGCATAGGCTACATTCAAGTCCTTACTCAAAAAGATAACACAGAAAAAAGTTTTTCTTTCGTTGTACCTGTATTTCTTGTGTTCCGTTTACTCCATTCACCTGTCCACATTATCACTTTGTCTGTTTACTTGATCACATCTCATTCAGTTGTGTCTGTGTGTCTATACCTGTGAGTGTGTGTCTATATCTGTGAATGTGTGTCTGCATCTGTGCGTGTGTGTGTGTGTGTGTGTGTCTATATATTTATGTGTCTATTTCTGCGAGTGTGTGTCTATATCTGTAAGTGTGTGTCAGCTGTGTCTAGTCGCTGAGATCTATACACACTGGAACATTGGCACTCGCATCATACACACATAATCACACCACACATGCCCACACAAACACCGACACCAATCTCATACATACACACGCACAAACTTATACTCACAAACATGAACACGTACATACACACAATATTCTCACAATATTCTCCAAGAACTCCAACCGTGATAACCAATCAACACACCCACTTATAAGGTGATCGATCACAAATTATATGACACACATTTGGCCAAATTGTAACGTCCCCATACTTAGTTTAACAAATAAATGTATAGTTTAATTCATTACCCACTCTACTAACAAATATATGTATAGTTTAATTCATTACCCACTCTACTAACAAATAAATGTATAGTTTAATTCATTACCCACTCTACTAACAGATATATGTATAGTTTAATTCATTACCCACTCTACTAACAAATATATGTATAGTTTAATTCATTACCCACTCTACTAACAGATATATGTATAGTTTAATTCATTACCCACTCTACTAAAAGATATATGTATAGTTTAATTCATTACCCACTCTACTAACTGATATATGTATAGTTTAATTCATTACCCACTCTACTAACAGATATATGTATAGTTTAATTCATTACCAACAATACACCTACTAACAAATATATGTATAGTTTAATTCATTACTAACACTACACCTACTAACAAATATATGTATAGTTTAATTCTTTACCCACTCTACCCCTACTAACAAATATATGTATAGTTTAATTCATTACCAACACTACACCTACTAACAGATATATGTATAGTTTAATTCATTACCAACACTACACCTACTAACAGATATATGTATAGTTTAATTCATTACCCACTCTACCCATATTAACATAACTGCCACCCCGCCAACTAACTTCCATTTTCGAAAAAATGAATAGAATGATTAAATTTAGTTTAAGCTAACATAACATAGATCAACCACCAACATTCCACCAATACAACATACATAAGCTGCCAACACTCCACCTATATAACATACATCAACTACCAACATTCCATCTATACAACATACATCAACTACCAACATTCCACCTATATAACATACCTCAACTAACAATATTCCATCTATATAACATTCATCAACTACCAACATTCCACTTATAATAACATACATCAACTATTAACATTCCATCTATATAACATACATCAACTACCAACATTCCACCTATACAACATACATCAACTACCAACATTCCATCTATATAACATACATCAACAACCAACATTCCACCTATATAACATACATCAACTACCAACATTCCACCTATATAACATGCATCAACTACTAACATTTCACCTATATAACATACATCAACTACTAACATTCCATTTATGTAACATACAACAACTACCAACATTCCATCTATATAACATACATCAACTACCAACATTCCACCTATACAACATACATCAACTACCAACATTCCAACTATATAACATACATCAACTATCAACATTCCATCTATATAACATACAACAACTACTAGCATTCCATCTATATAACATACAACAACTACCAACATTCCAACTATATAACATACAACAATACTAACATTCAATCTATATAACATATATCAACTACCAACATTCAAACTATATAACATACAACAATACTAACATTCCAACTATATAACATACATCAGCTGCCAACATTCCATCTATACAACATACATCAACTACCAACATTCCATCTATACAACATACATCAACTGCCAACATTCCAACTATATAACATACATCAACTACCAACATTCCATCTATATAACATTTATCAACTGCCAACATTACATCTATACAACATACATCAACTGCCAACATTCCAACTATATAACATACATCAACTGCCAACATTCCAACTATATAACATACATCAACTGCCAACATTCCATCTATATAACATACATCAAGTACCAACATTCCATCTATATAACATACATCAATTACCAACATTCCATATATACAACATACATCAACAACATTCCATCTATATAACATACATCAACTACCAACATTCCATCTATACAACATACATCAACTGACAACATTCCAACTATATAACATACATCAACTGCCAACATTTTAACTGTATATCATACATCAACTACTAACATTCCATCTATA